>BOPP01000009.1:5168918-5235990 GCA_017312745.1 Gryllus bimaculatus | reverse complement strand
TGGTTTCCCATTCCTTTTACCCTTTTACCGCTCGCTGTCAAATAAGTATTCGTCCTGTGATGCATATAGCACTGCCCATCATTACACTGACGTATGCATGCACTGAGTTAAAGGTCCTAATCGATTTGAGATAGAATCATCCGCAGCAGCTCTCACGAGTACAATGTGTCGAGAACGTCTATACCACAACATTGCCAAAGGCCCGTTTCTTGATTGATAATCAAAAGATCAGGCCTCCCTATCAGAAATCGCAGCGCACTTATCCGGGATTTTAGTGTGTCGCTGTAACGCTGTATTTCTTGCCTGTAACAAAGGCCACAGAACCGCATTAGCTTATGTATGACGACACGTCCCCACCATCGTCGCCCTTGATAATGATAGCAACTCGCCCAATATACGTGCATGAAATTAGCTCCTTGACTTTAAATACATAGCTGCGTATTATCACATCGGTGCTGTTAAGCAACTCTATCGTAGCTCTAGCCTAATTAGCTCGCACCACAAAAAATCAAAAGGTGTATTAGCACTTCCTCCATGAAATAACACGACCTATCATCATAACACCATCCTTATTACGATTTCAGTGATACATTGATTAACCCATAATTGTACCATAGTATAGAGAGAAAGTAATAACTAGATTGATGCTACATAATGTCAGGATCTTCTCCGTATCCCCTTGGTTTTTCTATATTTCGTTGATCTGGGCAAACTACATTTCTTATCCCCTCCTCTTGCCAGCTATTCCATCTATCGCCCCGCCCCCAATACTACATTTTTTAAATACATTTTTTCAACATTTTTCGCGCTTTCCAATCAGTGCGATATCTCATAATACTACTTTAAAATATCTTAAAGAAGAGTCTATCTAAAATCTCTATCATTTTGTAAAAATAATTGAGATTCCTTTAATCGTGCAAGTAGGCGTTTAAGTTCGATATTGTAACTGTATCATATATGTCTATATATCATATATCATCGTGTTTCTAGTAAGAGTATCTGTTGCATTATATGTTTCTGCATAAACTCTCATCTAAAGCTATTTACTGAATAGTATGTCTACCATACTGCAACATGTTTTTTTAATGTGTTATACATAGGTGTATGTTTGGATTATATAGTGATTTGTTCTACATTGTTTTACTTCTAAAATGGATTACATACAATAATAGACAAGAGTTTCATTGCCCAAGGTTAGTGTTCTCTCACGTCTATTATAACCTTCTGTGATCCTTGGTAAAGTATCTTCTACCCACTTTGTTGGACAGTGTAAAAAAATTCGTGTTTTTATATACGTTTTAACACACACCAGTATAAAATTTGACAGATGAAGATCTCCATATAGATATATTTGTTTCTTCTAGAAAAAAGCATTTGAATTCATTTGAATTTAATTCGAAAATAAAAGTGGGGCTCATCTAAGCTCAACCCTTTCATCTGTGAAACCAAAAATTTACTGAATTAATATCTTCCCCGAAAACAGAAGATTGTGCATTTTACCAAAACCTTAATAAGCCAGCACTTTATGTAATGATCACACTGATCTCCGTCTAGGACACCAGATACGTCATCCTGACGAGTAAAATAACTATTATACCTTGCAGTCAATTATATAAATGGAACACATATTTCGCATATTTCGCTTACATAAGATTTCACTGACAGAAAACCCTCATTGATATTACAGATCGGACCGTTGAAATAACTAATAAGACATTGCGTCACCTTTTCGGTAATACGAGCTTAGACACTAATTGACAGAAAGTACTCTAGTAATAATGCATTTAAATATAATTAACAAATAGCCAAACAGGTTATACGAACTAGAGAGCAATGACCTTTTTAAGCATTAGATCAACTTAACATGATATATTTTACCCAGTACGTTTACGCTAAAAGCGTCCCAACTGCATATTGTTACTCCTCCTCCGCTTCTCCTATCCAAGAGGTACTCATCCCGACAACCTTCTGTCTCTACTGCTTAAGTTTCCGATCATTTATTACGAGAGTAGCTAGCGTTTAGTACAAGTAATATCGTTGTCATTCAATTTTCGCTTGTTCCTCAATTCTTAAAAGTATTAGACACATCCATGACATGTAGATTGCCTTCGATTCGACGTTTGCAATCATGATCCTACTCGTACAGAAAGAGATATGCCAATTCGTGCGACACAGATAAGGGACCTCTCCTGGGACTGACTTAACGTTTCTCTGTGAGTCCGATCCAATTCAACTGTGAGAAACCCAACAATTCCAACTAAAAAAACTCAAATGTACTTTTTCCTTAACAATCCAAAACACAGACGTCAGCTTTTCAGGACCGCTCAAGTACACCAACTGTATATAGAAGCTACTTACTTCAAGTAATGCGAGTGGTGAATAATCATCGGAGACAAAGCTAACTGAGTCGGGAGTCTAATACCCGAGCTGCTATCCGATTCCCGATGTGTTTTCGTACCGTCTATTAGTTACCCTCTGCCACCAATCTACTATGGCTGCATGTGTCAAGCGCAGCCTCCACCACCGCCTCAAGTCGCTTGCGCTAATATACCTCGGACCCTCCTGGTGAGAATTGGTTGTCGAATTTTATCTTAGCAGGCATGGAAACTGTGAGGTTACATTCACTCTCGCCCCGTCTCATGCGGGTCGCCTCTCGGCGACCGATTTCTGTCCTCGCACGCGTCTAGCGAACGTAGCGTGAGGAGGCGACGGCTTGTCATGAAGAGTGTACGCACGGGGCACGCAAGCTTTGCTCTTAACATATTTCGAGGCACATGCAGGAATTCTGCAGTAAATCCCCTAATTTCGCTTATTAACAAGAGCGAGAGAGCAGAATGGAAACGTTAGCGTTCCATAGTGGTAGCCAAGTATATTCCAGGGGTCCTTGCGAGTCAGGTCTATAGCGCCGATCCGGGCCGATGATGTTCAGAAGATAGTCAGATACCCTGAAAAAGGAGAGGAGTGTTAATTAAGTTTTATTAGAATTTAGATATGATTCCTGAAAATGTTTGAAGATCTAGAGTCGAGAATTGTCGTGAAGAAAGTAAAGTTTAAAAATACATGTGACATGCAAAAAGGGACTAATTGGGATCAATAGATTGGTATAAAGTGCATGACAAGCGTTGTGTTAATCACAAGAAATTAGCTTGAATGACAATAACACCACCAATACTACCATTATATCATCAAACTTATTCACAAAGATTGGACACACGTAAAAGTAGCTAATTAAGTTTACAAATGAATTATTACTGATCGTCTTTGTTCATAAATTGTCTAAAATACGCAATATCTATGCGTTTGTGCCCTGGAAAATTAATATCTTCTTCAGGTGCTTCTGAACGCATTCGGCCACCTGAGCGTACCTCCTACACTTCCTAAGCGATACACTGCCTGGTATTCGATCATTAAGCTTCTTGTATATTCTTAGCTAGATCCATCTCTGTTTATCATTTACGTATTGAGAAAACAATAGCTAGATAAACCCTGTCAAAACAAACACGACCAACTAAAAACTACTATATTTTGAAGTCAAAGTTCGGCCAGTTAAGAATAGGCAGTTTCTAGGCTACCAAGTCAGGCAAGTGGTCAATCCTACAATGGATGTATCAAGTTCCAGATGGTGTAAAAATATCATTTGCCAGCTCAGTCCGATGGATAAACCTTTTTAAATTTATTAATTTCTTATTCAGATTCTTAACTTGTCGTAAAGCTTAACCACACTTTATAGAACCAATCGTTTTAAGACTTGAAAAAAAATTGTAGTAACCCTATTTACGTTTTATTAGAAAATAAATGAATAGGAAATTTAACGAATAGTTGTCCTTATATTCCCTTAGAGAAAAGAGCATATACAAAAAAGAATTGATAACTGAATAATGAGTACATCAACAGTATTGATAAACACGCATTATACTCCATATATGGAGCGTGATTATTCTACTAGATACCTCTAAGATCTATCTAGTCGTTCCAACAAAAACTGACATGTTATTCACATCTGTAGAGAGCGTTACCATTCACGATGACCGACAGAACATATTAATCAATAAACACTCCCACTCTAGGACAAGAGGTTCAAATTCAGGAATCACTTATTTTAACATTTTGCTTCTCAGAAAGACAAAAAATTGTCTACCATTCGGCTCACAGTATGCAGGAAATACCAATAAACCTGGCATCAATGTCATCAGTTGAAAGGATACAAACCACCGTACCTGCAAATGGCAATCACCTGAGAATAATTATTGTTCTCAGAACATTTGTCCTTCTACTGCTTCTCGTAATAACTAGATTATACCCTTTCTCGTCTACATCTAATAAATTGAGCTTAATTTACACCACTTTTTGATGACCCAGTAAGTGTTGCGATCTTTCACACTTAGGAAAGACCATATCTTCAGTAACGTTACCCACGAAATTCAGGTTAGTTTGATAGTATCTAAGACAAACACATGCAATAATAGATGCAGAAGATTACAACCTACTTAGTGATTTAACTTGTAAATTCTTGCCATGTTACGAGTGTTTCGCATGAATCATCTTTTAAAATAATGTATGTCTATAAACTCTTAGTATTTTTACATTTGTGGAGCCCGAAGTAATATGTTATTGATTTCACTACATTTAATGATATCATTTACTCTCGTTATTAACATTCCTATAATATGTGGAAGACAAGTAGAACTACTCCCCAATGAAATGCGAAAATCTACAATATTTGTGGAGTTGTTCGACGTTTTCTCTAAGTTATAGGTGACCAGTCAGGTGCTATGTTATTTCCTTTCTCATCTTGTAACCATCCAATTACGAGTGTAGCTAATTTTGCGATGAGCGCTTCTCATAAATCGCCAATAATTCATGAAAGCATAAATGGCTAACAGGAGGAATCCAAAAATGTATATTAAACTTTACTTATTAATGATTTCGACCATGGAGATGATAGAGGAATAATACCACTACTGATTAGCATCGACATCCTGTAAAAATAAATTTCCTAACATAAATAGCTAATTGCGTCAACAATTGATCGGCCGTCCCAATCTTATGCCGAGTGGTGAGCCCCCTACGAAAGAAATTGGCTAAAATAAACTCGAAAAATTGCAAACAAATGTTGGTCAGGAGTTCCCGAATACCTAGATTGTCTTTAATATCGTTGATACGCCCATTAAAAATAAAAAAAATATTCCTGAGGTGGATTGGCCCAGCAAAACTAGTTGTTAACAGTTATCCACTTTGTTCTGTACTTCCTAATTTATTATCTTTACACACTCTTGTCCTAACTCTCAGTTTGCTCTTAAAAATCCATTAAATGTATTCACTAATTCAACTTTGTTACCGGTGTATTAGGTTTCAGAAATTGAAACAAATGTCCCTGCAACTCAGATTCCTTCTGTTCCTCTATGCCTAGCGTCAAATTTGTTCCCGTACAGAATGTCGAACTAATTAAGAGTCAAACTATATGTATAATATTGCTTTAAGAATATTACCATGAGTATTCAGAGGTTTTGCTTCCTGAAATATTCCAGAGATTGTCCAGAACTTCTTGAAATATTAGTTCAAAATTTGTTGTTTCCTATGGAAAAGACAATAACATGGATAAAAGAAATGAAGAAAGGAAAAGAACGAAATATAAAGTTTAACGAAATTCTAACAACTCTACCCTTCAACAATATGTGAAACTAGTTTGTGCAAAAAACTATGGCACGAAAACAACCTTTTACCCCTATAAAAGACGTACTAATGAAAATATCCATAGCCACTTTCCGAGTAAACCACTTGCTTAATCCAAAAACCGATCGAAGCAAACTTCGAGAATCTGATGTGCGTCGCCTGCTAATAAACAGCCCCAACGAAAATGTTCTTACCGTTTCGTACTGTGAAACAATACGATCCCTTCTAAATCTGGCGAGTGGACAGACACATAGACCTATTTTCCAACAGGAGCCCACCGCCAACTTGAGGTGCGTATCAGAAATTATTCAGCCACCGATGGGCCAGAAATTTGAATCGCGGGGGGGGCGAATTCCCGGGGGCCCGTGCCACGCGGGCGAGATGAGCTGCCTCTCTGCCGAGAATTCGATGGCGCCACGCCCCCCTGCGGCGGCCCACGTTGCTTCTCTCGGCCCCGTCTGCCACCGGCCCGCCCGTCACGTACGCCCGTCATCTCCGCTTCTTTTCCTTTTAGTTTCTCGCATGTGGTGCACAGTAAGAGAAAGGGTACAAGTTTGCAGAATAAAGTGCTGATTAGGGGTCAGGAAAACAAGTGGGATAATGTTGGATAATTTGGTGGAATAAATTTGTGGGATAATGATATGAAAAAAGTGGATTTCTTTGCTATTATACGTGGTAAATTACTTTTCAGACAGCTTTTGATAAAATCTGTCACTTTTATAGCATGAGCAGTGGGATGAAGTTCGATTTTTAGCCCTAGTGCTAAAAGTGAGTTCACATAAATCTGTTCGTATGCAACAAATGAAACAAAATACGTTCGTCGGTTCTAGATACAACTGATCTTAATATATATAACGTGCTACTCAATTGAGTGATTTGTACACTAGAATAAAAATAAAAGAATAGACAGTACAACTGTCTGAAAAATAAAGTATGACACATGTGGTACAATGGATATTTTTTCTCGTACGATGGCGCCTCTCGGCCTCGGATTGGCAACGTTTCCTACTCGCAAAATAAGAAGTCATTTTCCCACAAATATCATAAATAACTATTCTCGTACACTTGTTTTAGTAATAATCCGCGCCCTTTAGGTTCCTAATGCCGGAAAAGAGTTGTTCTTTTTGCAAAACGTCTGTGTATTCACCCGTCTGTTCAGGTCTCTGTAAATAACACTTGCGTCTAAAATGTACCCAAGTTTAGACATAACAGGTAACTTAGGCCGATGTAACAGATGCCTCTGCCCTTCAAATTTGAAAAATGTATTTTCATTTTTGAGGGTTGATGAAGCTTCTGCGACGTCTAGGACATGTTCTCAAAGATACTTTCAAATGTTGTCCATTCAATTTTTTGCACGAACATATTTCACATGTAATCAAATTGGCACATGTCCAGTTTTCATTATAACCCCTGAAATTTAAAAACTTACAACTGTTCATTCTTTTACGCCCTCTTCAGTGGTTCTCGTTCAAAGATAAAGAATATCACAGATCCAGAGTATTCGTACCAGGCAGCTTACAGGAGCGTGGAGGTACGCAGGTCCGAATCACAAGGATATTATTGAAAGCAAGATATTTTTTCTTAATGAAAGCTTTTTTTTCTAAATTAGGACTTCAGATAATGTGACGCTCATTTTCTTTTAAAATGTAATCATTTTTTAGGTAGTTTTGAGTAAAACGTGATAATTATAAATATTTAATAATCTTCTCACGAAACTCCCTTATTTTCATTTTAAAATGTCAATACTACAATTTCATCAATTTATTAACCTCTCTCATTTCGGTATCCGAAATCTTTTACACTATTCGACTCGCGCATAGCTCTCAGACTTGATACTGCATGATGATATCTTTGCTGTACAAATATTTCACGAATCCGCGCCGAAATAACAAATCGAAGTGTTAGATCACAGAACGCCAAGCATCCATTCCTCGCAAGTCACCAAATTCCATGAGCAAAGCGGCGCTGAAATGTGGTGGCATAGCGAAGCGGAAACTCGAGGAGCGCCAGGAAGCCCCCAACATTCTCGATCGAAGATAAGGAATGGCAGAGTTGGCGAGTCCCAAGGGAGCGTGGAGGAGTTTGCAAGTCCTCGGGCCCGGAACTCACTCCGGAACGCCATCAGCTTGGCAACACTCTCCGCCTGAACGCTCGTGACACTATGGGAGGTGAGACCTTCAAATGAAATACCAGCAATTGCGAACGATGTTCACTAGTATTCTCAACACCTTTTTGCTATTACCTTTTGCAGTTTCGACATTGTTTTGCGTTTGGTGTTACAAGTCTTTAATTTTTTCCCCATCACGCCTGCATTATTCATGATGAACTGTAATGGATCATGCCCATCTTCATAAGTTATAACAATGATATATACTGGTCGTTTTTGGTACTGCCGTCGGTATAAAAACCGACGACACATTATATCCTTGGTAAATTAAGATACTCCACACTTTTACAAATGCGTGGGAATAATTTCAAACTAAGATAAATAATGATGGCACAAGCCAGCACTAAACATAAAAATGATATATATGAAACGAGAGAGCTAAAATAAAGGCTAATCACTAAAGGAGTGGAACGATATTTTAAAACACTCAAAAGCGCGCATAATGGTTTAAAAATAAAGAGTTACTGATTTTTCAATCTCTGATGCGGCATGTTTTAAAAATAGATTAAAATCTACAATTGAGGATGCTTATTAAGATTAATTTATGGGGGAAATTTTAAAAAATTAAAATCGTTTTAGGTAGCCAAAAAGTATTATAAAATATGAACAGATTGTTCCAGAAATTAACGTCATTAGCTCAATATGAAAAAAAATAACCACGTCCTTTAATTGTGATATCGGTCGTATTATAACCAATCTCTTTGAATACGTACAAAATTTTAACCTTCCTGGAATCTCAGGGATATGTATTCTCTATAGTGTAACGTCGTGTGTAGTGATCTACACCACAAGGAAACAGACACGAGTGAGTATATACAAGTTTTATTTACACAATGTACATTTTTACAACTCTCACTCTAAGGCGGTTTGCCAGAGGTACCACTGCAGCCCTCCTCTCCCTACATGCGCCTTGCGGCGACGCCTACGACCGGCCTGTTATGCCGCCTCGCAATTGGCACCTGGTGTGCCCTGGCAGATTGACGATCTGCCCGAATGTGTTTGAAGAACACATCACCCTGTCCGAACTCGTCGAACAACCACGTGCCATCGGCACTCCGCACCAGCCTGGGAGGAAAAAGTGTTTGTGGTCTAGCCACGAGGAAACCAGAAACGTTAACCGTCCGCGCCGTCTCGCCGCGGCGTCTTTATAGGTTCAGGTCACCTCACCTCCTACGTCACTACTCCCCACCCCCGCGCGGTGGAAAGAGCCTTTCCCTGGCGCTGCCTGGCCCGCGGACCATTTCCTGTCGGAAAGTCCCTTCTTTGTTATTTTCAGATCCCCCAACCCTCTACCTTGCACTCGGCTTGCTGCTGCCAAGCCGTGACGCTACAATAGTAACAGGACTCTCCACGCTCATCAAATCAAACGAGTAAGCCTTTCAAACAAAATATATTATAATCTCCTTTTACCCTTTCTGGCTCATTTACAAATGCGTAATACACACAGAACATTTCAATGAAATCTTTCTGTATGAAACAACAATCCTTATAAGCTAACATTCACTGTACATGTTTTCACTGACTAAGCTTTCTGCTGACCTTTTCAATTATAGCAAAAAATAATACATTACTTGGATTTCAAGTTTACATTACGAGAGAAAGATTGATTCAACAATTGTAAATTAACTTTTGGATAGTTAGAAGACCTTCCTAGTATGATTATTGCATGATCCTACTTGAGTTTCAAATGATAATAGAATTCTCACTGGATCTCTCTTACTTGAATTCGCTTGCAGGTTAACGAGAAATTGCTTACACCAGGGTTTTGTCGCCATTCTTGCGTCACCCGGTGACCTTGAAACTGCCTCGCCTCCAGTCGTCGGTGCCCCAGTTTCTTGACGTACGCGGCCTGTAGCCCACTGCTCCATGCGGTCCCGCATATCCAAATATTTATTTTCCCAGTCATGTAAAGTACAAAGGGGAAATGAAATCGACCCAAAAAAATTCCAATGGAATGTCGAGTCCACTAACCACACAAAGAAACCCTTCTTTGTCATAACCATACAAAAATTAACTATTCTAAATTATAACCATAGAATGAAGAAAAACTCTTCTTAACTGTAATCATACACGAAGCAAATGAAAAACTGAAAGGAAGAATAAATAGTGTAAATTACACTAATAGGTATACTGCACGTGCTCTCGGCTTTCATTACATTACGTTAGATTTTCATAACGCACACTTCCTTCTACATATTGATTATATTTTTACATTTGTATTTGAGTTAGTGTAGCTCTTCTGATTCATCTGTGAAGAGTTTTTGTAGTTCTTCCGGGAGTTGTCCGTGTTTAATGCAAAGATTCTTCGTCCTGCTACGCAACTGAACACAACCTGTCCGTACTTCGCATTGAAAGAGCGCTTTCCGCCAGAGCTGGAAGTTGAATCGCTTGTCCTGTTGTTACGTTGGGCGCGCGTCTTCCAAATCTACTTTCCTCTCAGTGGTAAGAGGAATGTGCCACGTTTTTCCCTTTTTATATGAAAAACAGGTGGTCACAGTATGTCGTTCATTGCTTTTCGTAATATCAGCTTGTTATAAAAATACACACAAATTGGACATCCCATTTGGACATCTTGAAGTAGTATTTATTCCCCAGATTTAGCTACTATTCATTTGTTTCTGTTTTTTCTTAACGGACTGCGAGTTTAGTAATATCTACTAAAAACTGGCACTGAAACTAATTTTTAGGCCTTTTTTTAGCTGACAGTCGGTTACTCTTAACGTCCCGATGGGTCACACATTTGACTGTACAGTAGACAGCAACACACTTGCACTCCTCTGATCTGGAGTCAGCAGAACGCGAGGCTCTTTTCGACAACACATACTGAGAGACAAGGGACGAACAACCATGCCCAAGGAGATGCCAAAGGCGAGACTCGAACCCGCGACCCTTCGGACTGAAGCGCTGTGTCGGCCCATGACCTTAGACACCTCGAACATCCATTTCAGCTGAAATTAATTTACATTACCGCAATTCGAGGAAATCACCTTCAAAATTATACATATTATGCGCCAAGGTGATCCAAATCAATTGTTCACCCATCGCTTAAAAGATAATTGTCTTAGGACGAAGATTCTGTGCTGGCGTGGTCGCAAGCACGTGGCACAGCCGCTGGTTGAAGCCTCAAATGTGAGTGCCTGAGTTATCAATAGAGATCTCTATAGAGATATGTCTCTATAAAAAAAGTGATATGCGACAGTGAAATTTGAGTGAGAAATGGCAGTTATAAATTCACGAAAACATTACAAAATTGCAATTTTCATTTCAATTAAAGCAAAATAAAGTTCCTAAAGAGTCATTTTACTTATTTGAACAGTATGTCATTCATTGTGTTTCCTTTTATCTTAACTTTAACAAATTGAATTCATAAAAATTATGTGTTGTGTTGATATTAGAGCTGGTAATGAAGTATTCAAAAGGCCTGACGGCATAAAGAGTCTCAAAAGCCCGCAAGGGTATAATACAGTTACGTGTTTTGTTTGAGGTCCGTAAAACCACAACAATGAACTAGAAAAACATAAAATAATTTCTAATATACTTGTGTAGTTTAATGTGATTAAATAATATAATTTTGTTGAGAAGGAATCATTATTGCAGTAAAATGATGTTACATATTTCTTACTTAAGTATTTATTACTGAATATTTAATACATGATAAATTTAATTCTAACTTATTTATCGCCAAAAATGAATACTTACTGACTATGGGAAAGATAATATATCTGTGCACGTTTTTTTGTTATCCCTTCTCCATCCTATTAGTAAACAAATTTTAGTTATGTAAAAGTATATTAGCGAGTATGTTTGGTAACATTTAAAAACTAGAAATGTTCCCGTACAACAAAATATTTTATCGATAATAGAACTACATATTTAATTTGATAGTAGTGTTGGCGAAATAATGGTTTCTCACCCTCTTCCTATAAATACCCAAAATGCGATAGAGAACAACAAAACGTGCGCAGATGGTGAATGTACATTTATGTCCAGATGCAAAGCAAGGGGCCATCTCAGCATTTGATCTACGGATCAGGGAAACTGGACAAAAACCTGATCGAGATGGACGTCATGGATCCATTTGTTTTAAGCTTATTAACAGCTTATATAATTGCTTTGCAATACATTACAACACATGCATTTATACCATTATTAAAATGAACATAATTTTCATTTTTGAAGTCTCTAATTCGCCAGAAACAGTTTTATCCAGTAGAATATAGTTCACCAAATGGCTTATTTAATAAGCAACTGAATGGCTTATTTTATTTTATAAGTCAGTGAAGATAACCTTTTTAGTTGTAACATAAATCTTACACTGTATGTCACAAACATTGTGTGACTTTCTTTAGAGTTTTTTTTTCAAATGTTCTTACATTTTCCTGTTGACTGAGAGGCTAGGTACTACTCTATGCACTTCTCTAGAATAATACTATCTCTTATCTTAATCAAGTATGTACATTGACGAAATTCATGCAAATGGCTGAACGAAGGCTGGCTGAATTTGAAAAATCTATCTGCAAAACATTTAAAATAGCTTAATTTTCCTTTCAATTGTTTATTAGAACTTTGACTGAAGAGAGGTCTCAAATTTTTGTTGAATTCAGGACAGCCAATTGCACATTGTTCATTTACAATGATGTATCAGATTGCCTGTTGGAAATACCTGACTGCCTTGTTTTTTGCACTTCTCACCGGTCTACAAAATGAATGATTTCTTTGTATCCGAATCGAAATAAATAAGCTCTTTGAATTCTAATATGAAAAATATTTTACATATTTAGCTTTTATTTCAAAGATATCACACTGTCAGTGTCTTATCTAGTATTCAGGACCATCTATTGTAATCGCATCTTATCGACCTGTCTACCGCACACTGTACTGGAAAAGTTAAATAATGTCTCATAGTATAATCTGACACCATTAACTGCTAATCCCCTATACATTGTCTCCATTCTTGCAAATATCGTGACGAAACCTTTCAATGTTCATAACTTAGAGCATGATTCTGTGTGGGGGGAATCTCAATAAGAACTAAAGAAGTGGATCTTCAAGGGCATGTTGCAATTCAGATTTTAATACTATGTCAGCAGATCTACTTAAACACATTTAGTAATTATTTTCTCTCTTATTTCTTAGAAACCAAGATGCCACTTTTGTTTGCTCCTTTTCATCGCTCATAAAAAATTATCTCACCCTGAAGAAATGAGCATAGGTCTATGCCCTCCCCATTTTTCGTACTATTGTGTTTCCGGAATTCTTACTTGTGGTACAAAAATGCTGTTTTAGTGAGATTCATTATCTTAACAAAAAACTGATGTGCAGAGGCAGTAAAAAATTCTTCGTAAATTCAAATTACGCTAATTGAGTCGCATTATTTTTTTCTAGCTGTAGAGCCTTTTGAAGTGGTCAAATCTTCACGTAGTAATGGGTCTTGTCCTTGGTCTCACACTTGCGTTTCGTGAATACCAAGCAGTAGCGCAATCACGCAATGTACGTATTATTAAGAAACAGAACACACTTGCCTCATCTGAGGCGCTAATCTAAGTAATTGCTTTATAACTTCATATTTTCTCTCTCATAATAATAATAATAATAATAATGATAATAATAGTAATAACAATAATAGTAATAATAATAGTAATAATAATAGTAATAATAATTATAATAATAATAATAACAACAAACATTACTTCTACCTAGTAGCTACATGATTTGCAATTATAGTTGTCAATTGTGAAATGGGAAAATTTCCCACGTAATTTTTAAACATGCAACAGGAGAAGAAACAAAATTTTACCACTACTACTAATACTACTGCTTTTATTATTATTATTATTATTATTATTATTATTATTATTATTATTGTAACAAACTGATTTGATTTCACTTCTCAGCACATTTGCTGGAAAACATTTATATATTCCTTTTCTCTTCCTTTTAATGGAAATATGCTCGGTCACATAAGAAATTCAACTGATCTCTGTGACTCGTGCCAAAAACTTCGTGGCTATAAGCACTGTTTGTAGTTGTTGTACCCTAAGGAAGCAGGAATTCAGTGCAACAAAACACATACAGTTTCAAAGACACACAAACTTTGCGAACCAAAGAATTATCATTTTCAGGAAGACCGTCTGACTTAAATAAAATTATTTGCTTGCCTCTTCATTCTTCCGTGGTTGAAGCGATGCTCGGAGACGGTTTAGGCAGGCGTAGCTGTGGCCGGAAAATGCTCAAGGTGGTCGACCCATCAGCGCTGTTAGGTGGCCGGGCGAAGGGGTTGTGGCCCGTAAGAAGAGCCAACGCTGGCGAGAACGATTGGCTTACGAAGGGGCCCTGATGGACGTGCTGCTAGGCCAACGAGGCTTGAGGCGGTCGGTGGCCGGCGGGCGAAGTGGCGGCGGTCCACAAGAAAGACGCTGCGCTGGCGAGAACGGTTGGCGACGGAAGGCAACCCTGGAGACGGCCCTCAACGTTGGGGCGGCGATACCGGAGGCGGTCGGCGGCCAGGCTCTAGGCCGCCGGGTCAAGGGGCGGTGGCTCTTACAACGGCATGTGCTAGTGAGAATGTTGAGTGGCTGGAGACAGTCTTGCCAGGTGTTGCTGCGGCAAGCAAAGCCGGAGGCGGTCGGTGGTCGGCTGCCGTGCTAAAGAGCCACGGCTCGTAAGAAGAGCCACCGCTGGCGAGAACGGTCGGCGATGGAAGACGGCCTGGAAACGTAGCTGTTGGGCCGGCAATTCCGGAGCCGGTTGGCAGCCAGGCTCTAGGAGACTGGGTCAAGGGGCGATAGCTCTTAGAACGGCCTCTGCTAGTGAGAACGATGGGTAACCATCTTTGTACTGAGATAATCCTGGCAGGCATAGCTGCGGCCGGTAATGCCGGAGGCAGTCGGCGGCTGCCACTGCCAGGATGTCGGTGGCCGGCACTGCCAGGTGGCTGGGCGAGGGGACGTTTGCTCTTAAGAAGAGCCACTGCTAGCGAGGCTAGCAGGGCAGCCAAAGTCGCCCTGATGAACGTAACTGCTAGGTCGACGATACTGGAGGCTTAGCGCTGCTCCAGAGAGCCGGGCCATGGGGCGGTGTTCCGTAGAACGCCTAGAACGGCCTTTGCTAGTGAGAGCGTTTGGTAGTCGGATACGGCCGCGGCGGCGTAACAGTTTCTCCTTTGCGGATATCGGTGCAGACGTATGTCACTTGTCCCAGTGCTTTCCCGTTGAACCACAGTTTGGTTTTCCACATTATCTGTCTGATGTTGACGGACATTTTGTATTTTATTACAAACGTTATATATTTCCAAAACTTTACCTAACCATTTATGCGTTATTATTTATATTATATATCAAAATAATCAAAACCTTCCTTGTAGTCAATAAATATTCTACATATATTGAATATTATAATTTTATAAAAAGATTGATACACAACACATAAAATGATTATTGCACGTTCTAAAGAAAACAACTCCATGTCCATACATTTATTTTTCTGCACTACTTCGTTTCTCATTCGTACTAAGTATCTACACAGTTCTGTCTTTAGTCACACGTGGCAATGTAGCGTCAGCCCATTCGTTAAATCACTCGACGGTCTTGCTCATTTATATTGCACGTTTGGTCACCAGGTATGAAAGGTAAAATTGTAAAGAAGTGCTTTAGGATTAATGTTATACTAACCTATACATAACTTCCAGTCACTTGAGTTGTATTTCACATTAAAGGCAAAAAATACACCATCAGTATCTTTGCAGGCGACTGTGTTACTGTGTTTTATAAAATAGTGATAGTTCTAAGAGTTTTTGGCGATGACGATATTAGGTTATCTTTATACTGACTTTGAAACATTCCACTATTTGAGTCCACAAGACAGAAGTTTAATTTTTAACTTTGACGGAACCAAATCCTGTACTAAATCATTTTATTCTTATTAATATATTTTATTTGACGATTCGAGCGATTCATAAAAACTGTTGTTTGAAAGATCTTCTGTTAGTGACTCTTCGGAATCTTCTTATTCTGATTCTTTATCATAACTATTTGGTGGCAAAATGGCAACTGGTTTCCGTGTGGAGCGGTTTGTAGTGCAGAAGCATTGCATTACATGCATTTCTCTTTCAACTCAAGCTACATAGAGACGGTGTAATTCAAAATATAATCCTCATGTTCCCTCCACACAATCAGAATGACAAACGTCATGGCACTTCGATATAAGATTTGAATACCATATATCAATCTCAGACTTGGCAAACAAAGAAGAGATGGTAGGCTTTCTTTAGTGGAGGTGTTCTTGTATGCTTGAACTTTATAAATAGTAAAAATTAAAAAATGGAATATTTGCATTATCACGAACCGAGGTCACATCCATACCACAACAATCATAAAAATACCCAGTATGTTCTATGACTAAATGCACAAAGTCTACAAGAGGTAAGGAACACAGTTTGCACGCTCTTCGGAATTTCAGCGAAACAAGTGTAACTTTCGTAACGGATTGTATCTTTGAAACAAGAGCTAATTATGCCATCTCATTTTCATTATCGTCCCCTGCATCCTAAAAATAGCTGTAAATTATTTATTTCATTCAAGATACAATTTAATTGTAGACCTGACGCGACGAACCCCTGCGACGGAACCGTCCGCCGGGAATCAAGTTCAATTGGCAAAGAGGCAGAAACATAATTAAATGTTCTTTCATCATAGGACGGTATTTCAACTCTAACACTACGAAATTTCAAAAGGTTGATCTTAAATTGTGATTTAAAAGTACCTACATTTTTATTTTAAATCAGTAAAGTGTATATACATTCAAGTTTAATAAATACAAAAAAAAATGATAAATGAATCTAACAATTAATTCTGTTTTTCCGTCTCCCACATTTTTTCATAAGTCACTACAATAGAAATAGTAAAAGAACATTGTTTCGAACTCTGATTGAGGTTGAAAATTATAATACTATCATTTTTGCATTCCAACTTTGAATTTCTATTTATATATGAACATGATTTATGTGATACTAATAACATACACAAGTTTGAGCATAAAAACCTGAAAGCCTGAAAATTATAAAAATATTCCATTAAAATTTCCTTTGTCCCCTTAAAATACAAAACAAAAAATAATTAACAATAAGTTCATTGCTTCCCGAACACCCCCATCCACGCTACCTACAGATCATCTTCTTAAAGTCCTCTTCCGTCTCGAGAAGTGTGTCTTTACCTTGCTTCTTCCTCGTCCTCGATGACTATCTCGCACCTAAAAAAGAATTCCGTTTCAAATATTAATAACTTAAATTATAACGTAAAGAAACTTCTTTTTTCAATAGCTCGTAAAAGCAGTGCGCAAAAAAGCGCATATTTACTATTGTCATCTCTAAATACGACATAGGTGTTTTTCCCTGCGTCTTTTCGTCTATTTATGACAGACATTACTCGTATTATGCAAACGTATATTTATGTAGGATGTCTCGAAATAAATGTTACCGGCTTCAAGACATGTGAGGGTATTTAATTATCTCTTTTTACCTACTAACGTGTGGGAAATTTCATGGAACGAAGTTATGTGTGTGACCTTTATCGTTGATTGGAAAGCAAATTATTTGTGCATTGGTACCCAAAATGTCTTTGCGTCAGCATGTTATCTGCCATGCCCCAATGCATGATACGTTGTCCATTAAGTAGAAGCCATTGTCACAATTTTAATATTGTTACATGAAATTCCCCACTACATATTCACCCACAAAAAAATGTTCATCTTTGATCTTCCTACATGTTCTAGAATTGTTAACAGCCTAACGTAAATGCGATAAAGATTGTAATTAATAAACGTATAACGCTTATTCTCTTGAATGGTTTTCTTTATATTGTTCAATTCATATATTGAGGGGTCCATTATATTTTTTATGGACAATCAAAATAAAAAAACAATTCAAAATTTATTGAAAAAAACAGTCTTTATTCATTGAGTTGAACTGGCAAACGTAGTATTTGTTAAAACAACGTTTCGTAAAATAATTCATTCACATCTTCAGGTTGTACATTTAAATGAAATTAATCAACTACGGAAGAAAAGAATCATATTACCATTATATCGGTATTGTAAAACAATCATAAGAGCATAAAGGTGAATTAACAAGCACTTCGCCGGGCAAAAGTAGGTCCAACACGATATTAGCAAGAATCCCACGACTTTTGTCAAATCAGTGTACATCTGTAATGTAAATATACCTACATAGAGATGCGACAAAAAATGTAATTTGCGAAAATGTTAATGAAAATGGCACTTGTACCCTATCATTTAGAGTGTAGTTCTATCTGTGGCGTCTTTGCCGGGGCAATAAATCACAGACATCAACGGTTTGTAATTTAGTGAGTATTTATTTGAAATATGCTCCAACACCTGAATACTATTTACAATAATTACAATAAGCAATATTGACCCGGTACCAGAAGGAATGTGCTTGGTCACCACCACTTCTGGACTCATAATTTGATATCTCATTTGGTGTGAAGCACCAGTAGCCTACGTGAACATACACGCGAGTATGCCTCTCGACGTAGCACGCCGGATTTATTTCCCTGCCTGAGTAGCCTATGCATTGAAATGCAGCGCCGCGCACATCCCACACGACTTCCTACCGACGTGCCCAAGAATCAGAAGAAGGAGTTTAGGACCGGGGTCCGCTTATATTACTCTCTGGGTCGGCTGACGGAACTGCGTCCGCCAACGCGTTTCCACAGCCAGCATGGGGGTCTACGGGGTTCACAAGTGGCCACCCACGACAAGGCACCCCTTCACTGCCGCTCCCTAGGTTTGCCATTGTTCAGCCCGGTGCCCCTTCCCGCAGCGCTGCCCGCCTTCGCAAACTACTTCCTCGTGCATTTCATGTGCATAAAATGCACGTGGCTAATAGTTTATCACATTTGTACAAGGTGACTTATATGTCGCCACATATCTTTACAAGAAGTTAAAAATATAATTAGAATTATTTTCGATAAGTTCTTATTTACAATTTTTTTTAATGTCAGTATTTCGTACAAACGTACTCAACTACTATTTTAAAATCATGAGTAGGCTAAAAATATTTGAATTTTTTCTTTTTTCATAATATTTACACACATCCAACTTTCAAAAAATTATCTTGTATTGCTAAGTTGTTTCACACTTCAAACTTTCACACAGCAAACCACACCATGATCAACCGTAATGGTTTCTCTGTAAATTGGTTGTCCAGCATCACTGATTGCGGTGATTAATTTTTTTTCTGGACAATCAAAAATATTACTATAAAATTTACCTTAATTTTTTTATGGTAATCTTGCCATGCCCATAACAGGCAGACGTGGCATGATAGTCACAGTCTTCGAGGTGTGAGGACGTATTTCTGCGTAGCTGGACGAAGCACGTAGGAGTTGGAGATGAAGCCTGTTGGTCAATAAGTTATAATAATAATAAATTATTATTATTATTATTATTATTATTATTATTATTATTATTATTATTATTATATGCACTTTCGGCCATTTATGATCAATCTACACGTTATCTTCTGAGGCCCAGTCATATTTTATCCCGGAGAGATTAACTTCTCTTTATGAGTATAATATTTTTGGCTGTATTCCTTGATAAGGTTATTAAACTTTTAATTATGAATTATGAACTTATGGGACAATCACAAATACTGCTATGCGCTACTTCTAGGAACCTGCAGTCTCCTCGGCGCAGACGACGGCTGCTGCAACCACCTGCGCCTCGGGAACCGGCTTATTATTATTATTATTATTATTATTATTATTATTATTATTATTATTATTATTATTATTATTACTATAGTTCTAGTTACGTAGAGTGTTGGTAGTGCATGGATACCTCATTGCAGGTAGTTGTGAACGACAACCCTCTGGATCGGCGTCGAACGACTTAGCTTGTGTCGCATGAGCGTTCGGCGGCATGGTTGAAACAGCTGCGCCTTAGGTTTCCCTGGGATTTCCAGCCTTTCTCGTCGGCATTCTCCAACACATTTGCACCTTACATCATTACTCCTGGATCAAATCTTCTGTCTTCTGCTATTCACTACTTTTAGTTTTCAATTAAAAAGTTTAGTTCATGAAGCATAGACAATGCTATTCATTTATTTTCCCTACCACTTTATTAATTTGAAAATATGGAATAAACTTATAAATGTATTTTCTTTTTATTAATATCACTGTTTTTATGGAATACGTAGAATATCAGTTATGAAAAACTATCAAGTTACAGTTTGTTCACAGACCTTTCACATACTCTTGATATTAATTATTATTAATTTCATTAATAATGTTAAACGTATATTGTGTATGTGCAGAGGTTATAGGGATTATTCACTTATAAATTGGAATCACATTTTCTTAAATTATCTCAAAAATTATGTAGTTCTCAGAAATTCGCAGATATTTTTGTGCGCGAAACACAGATGAAGGATCTTGAGGGACGCTTCCCTTAACCCTAGCGACATCTAAGGGACCCTACTTGACAGACCGGTCGCGTCTCCCCACGGGGGGACCCTGACGGACTTGACGGACCGGTGAGGCCACTCTCCACTCATTTAGTCTTTTTGTATATCGCGACGCAGACCCATGTCCGTCCACCGCCAATCCTCCAGCATCCATCTGCTAGGGCGAGCACTTTATTGCGAAAATATAAAATCCATTCCATCCATCCCTGTGTCAGCCAAATCTTACAGCTGTAAATAAATATGACCAGCTGCATCGAACTCTCACTGCTGCTTGTCTGCTCCTTATATGAACATTGTAGAAGAGAAAGCATTTAGAAGGATATTTGCACTCTGGAACTTTTTGGTATCTTTGGCTAAGGAACTTTTAAGGCAAAATAGATCTAGACCAATCACAATGTAATTTAGATAGCAGAAAGGACAAGGGTTTTCGGAAACTTAGAGGGAAGGGTAGACGGGGGAGAAAATCACTTGGACGAGATCGCGTCATTGCTTTGCGCTGAGACCACTCGCCAGGTCAGAGAGGTTCCTATGATCCGTTCACCCTAAAAAAACTGATGTAACCAAACTGAAGAAATCTTTGCATCGCATTGAACACCTGCAAACGCACTACTTTCGAAGACGCGAGTAGCATACCCCGCCAATTCAAATGGAATAAGAGCTGTCACGGAACTGTCAAGTCATTCAACTACACTTTACTTAAGATCAGTCTGCTTGAAGAAGCGGTTGTCATTAACCGGATGTAAATTATTTGTTTTAAATTGTTTATCTAAAATTCGAAAGTTATGGATTACAATTCACAAGCTGCAACAATTTTACAAGCGTTGGGGTTTCGTTTCTGCACTTTTGCCCGTTTGATGCAAGGAATGATTCTATCGAACTACACAGACTACCAAATCATCATATGTTTCATTCCAGGTTTCCTCCCCTTTCTTTTCTTGTCTGGCGTTTGTAATTGTCTCGTGTCAGTGATCTCTTTCTGGAGTTAATATACACTAGATACGGATATTTCAGTGAACACTGCGATTTGGTTGGCGACCGGTAACGACGGATTCATATGCAATAACGAATTGAAAACGTTCAGAACGATGCGCTTTTCGCTACTCAAAGGAAAGTTTCCACCCATGTGTTTAATTATTGAAGGGCCAGCCACACTCTGTGGCATTCTGAAAGGAACTGAATGGCAGAGCCTCACAGGCTGATCGACGGCCCAACCCACGATCCCACAAGCCGCGTCCCACGCACCTGGCCCACGTCGATCAGTACGTTCACGGGCTGAACTCGCAAAGGCTCGTAATCTTATCGCAAAGCAACGTGCACTCAGTTCACAATGGTCTCCTTTCTCGGAACCGTTGCAATAGCTGGTTAATTTAACGAACGATGGCAGAAAAATTAGTTCTTATACAGAGAACTTTTTACTTTAGCGTCAGAATTCCTACAACAGTAGAGCTCACAATGCAAACAAATGAGAATCATCCTACCACACGTGCATTTGTTTACATTAGGATTTTTCTTAGGTGTATGGAAAATAGGTTGCGTCACCGGATGCCAGTCGCATTCGAGCGAATTTGTTCTTGTACTTAAGGTCGGAGCACCGAGCGCACACGTTGCGTTCGCGCATCCGCATACTTAATCACTGGTCGCCGAGTGCATCGTTTCGCAGCCTAGCACTGATTCTGCCGTTAGTCAGAATAAGGTTCTGTTAACTGTTACAACCTGTCGCACTCGATCAAAGACTGATTGACGACAAGTGCACGTTTAAGTTTGGCGTAACGTGTGTGCTGATCCGGAGTCGACGGCGGTGCTGCCTGCGGTGTGCGTCCGCCATAAAGTGACTTCTAAACGTCTATTTTCCACGGCTTACCATCTGTCAGAGAGGTCGAACGAGGTCGAGAGGGTCATTGACCCCCAGACGTTACCGCAGCGAGGACAGCTGAGCTAGACCACGGTGAAGTTGTTTAATAAACCAAGCAAATATTTAACACTTTAACTCTTTAAGCGGTTATTAAAAACGAATGACTCTTGATTGCTCCTGAATTGACAGGAAATTTAACAGGTTTATGTATAAATTGGCGTGGCCGCGCTTTGGCCTATTTTTTCTAATTGAGTTAATTCTAATTTCATGTGCTTGGTTCTAATTTTACATTTTAATTGATGTAGTGAGCTCACCTCTTCTTATCCCTGCCCTCCCCCACTACCAAATGTACCCTGTGCAATGCGAACTCCGGAAACAAAAGCGAGACGCTGCGTAATTGGAGAAGTAACAATTTCACTTGGAGTTAGTTGAACACTTTGTGATGCACAGATTCAAGATTGTTTTATGATAATCGCAGTGGCCGAAGGTCAGATCCTCGTCGAAAATTTAGACAAGTGAAGTGAAGTGTCAATTGAGTCCTCAAGGATTTGCTAAGAAAACACCATTTCGTTTTGTCAAAATAGTTAGTCCATTCCTCCAAGAAGGGAACGCGAAGAGTCGTCAAATTGTTTTAAATTATTGTTTTTTATATCTAGTTTATATAATTGTTAGAGTGTGGAAAATACACTAAGGCAGCTTCGATAAGTAATTATTAAAATCTTATTTGCGTAAAATTTCCCGTTAATCTAATTATCTTAGTTCCTCACACATGTAATTGCCACAATTTCCTTTCCCATTTACTTTCTCATCCTTTCCCATTACGAATAGAAATTTAGTCGAATTACCACATATAGCTTAAATGAGATGATGTGCTGCACCTTGTCCTTAATTTTTAATTCTACCACTACGCACTTCAACATGTCGCGCACTGCAATGGTTACGTGTCGAACAATCTTCATAGATATCACCAGATCCCCACTTCCGATTTACGTCTGATTTGTTGCTAAGAAATTTGCACCCTTCTAATCCAAAGACATACGTCCAAAGATTCTATATTTCGTTTTCGCTGGTTTAATATCAACCTCCTTTCGAGGGTCGTTCATTCGTAGCTGCCGGTGGCCGTGCTTCAATACCCTCAAGCACTTTTCAACAGTGTCGTCATGGCTGCCGGTGAGCTGGTGAGCAGACATGGGAGACAGCACCAAAATAAAAAAATGCCTATTAAGGGATTTGCAATCTGTGACGCCATCACATTGAGTCCAAACACTCGTTTTAAAAAGCTGTATTTGCCCTTGAGAACAGGAAATCATGGAGAGGAACAGTGGAGCCACAACACACAAGGCATTATGCGTAAGGTGATGCAGTTGCGTCGTGGATAGATTATGGAGCGTATTTCGGTATTACTCTTCGACATTAATCCTTATATGTAATTCAGTGTGCGCCATCTGCGAAATGGTGAATGAATGCCGTGTTCTGGGCTTTAATGTCCGAAATAAAATCCACCTCTTTTCGTTTCCTTTTGTTAGAGATAGGGGTACTGTACCTATTCATATCTGAAATCAATGAAATGTGGCAAATGTGATTATTTTCTTTCAAAAATTAAATAATTTGCTTATCACTTACCCTCACTAAATTTTATTGCATTCAACAACTAAAACAGTATATTTATCGTCTGTACCCAAAGTGAGACATGTGAAAAATTTTCATTTTGCAGAGAAACCGTTGTAATATGAACGGCACCGTTTAATTAGATCCCAAACACGAAATGCTTTACTTCATTCACTTGCTGTTTTGTTAAATCGTAAAGAAATTCTTACTAGTAAAAGTAAATTTGCTAAATATATTTTGTACTTCCCCAATAAATAAATTTTTGTCTCACAATTTTCTGCACCGACGATATGTAATTTTACGCAATTGGAGAAAGGTAGTTTCAAGCACATTTGGAGAAAAGTAATGTGTAGTTTACTGAAAATTAAATGTCATTGAAAAATCAAATTCATTCTTTCAGCATGTGGAAACAAATATTGAGACTGTGGAAAATTTGTATGGATCAGTTTAGTCTCTTAATAGATACTAGTACTATTACTTGTAATGTCACGAATGAAAATATTAATACAGTTTTAAATTAGTTTTGCAAGATGAAAAACAATAGTAGTGAAAGAAGTGGCAAGAAAAGAAAGATAAATGCCTACAAAAAAACAAAAAGTTTATTTTCTTTCAACTTTCTTCCTTTTTGTTTTACAAGGAAAATAACTATTTCTTAAGATTTTTGTAATAATATACTAAAATAAGTTGAATGACAAGTATTGTTGTTTAATTAGTAAATATAGTTCTTTAGAAATACGAATTAAGATGAAATTTTATCTCCAAAGTTTATGTGATAACTGTAAATATTTTCCTTAGATTCCAATCACGCCTCTGCATAATGTTGAAATTAATTTTGCACTTAAGGCTTGTGTACGAGAGCATTTGAATGCCAGATGTTCATGACGTCACTTCAGTTGGTAGGCTATTTTACTTCGACATTGGTCCCGGTAGAAATTTCTTCCACTGGCGGCAACAGTAATATACCTGATAATATTGTATGTTACAGTACTGTGTAGTAAATATTAAACCAATTTATTCAGTTTTCAGTGGTTCGAAAATGTTTCTTTTAAAAAGTATTATATTCAAATACAAATTCTAAGCAGAAAACCTGAAGAAATTTACCACAACAGATAAAACAAAACACATTAAGTGATAAAACTACATATTTAGTACATTGATAAGCAATATTTATGCTGGTCGCTGGGATAGTAGTTTAACCAAGGCATTGAGTGTGACATCTTACTATCCCCCCATTCTGAGATGTGCTTAAATGCAAGACAGTAGAGTTGTATTCTCATACATCTTAAATATTTCGGAGTAATAGTCTTAACATGATAAACCCACATATATACGGGCTTAAATTTAAACATTTCAAAAATCGTTTAGCACATGACACTGGAAACATTTCCTTTTTCTCTTAAGCATTGTACCTCCATAACCTTAATAGCGTTCTATATAATATCTGATTTAGTATTCATTTCTGTGCGGTACACAAAATAACTGGAGCTAATTTAATTAGTTCAAGCTTTAAATAGTTAAATGATAAAAATTATACATATTAGCTCTCTAACAGTTGACGATACGATGCAAAATCATGAGACGATTTCTGTTGGAGCAAATTTAAGCGAATAAGAAGTTTGACAAACGGCGTTGCGTTTGAAAAACAAAAAGGTTCAAGGAAGAATGATATGTCATTGCCAATAAAGCCTTATAATACTTAAATTATATTATACTGTATGTAAAGTACACGAATATAAGAATTTCTTGGCAATACTACCCATATAAGTGAAGAGTTACGCGCGCCGCCATTTTACCTTCTCCTGGCTTCACTTGCATGGCTTCACTTGCATAGCATTGCCAACCCAGTTCTAAATATATTTAGGTAAAACTACCAAGATGATCGATATGATTTTGTTAAGTAATTACAGTTTTGATTGTCTGTGGCTTGTGCTTCTATTACTTGAGCCATTATGAAACTGAATAAAAAATTTCGTATGATGAGTTTGTAATTAAAATTTAATACACTACATTTTAGAGCATATATGAATTTTAGGATTTTATTTACCACCCAAACGTCCTTCAAAAAGACAAGAAAGATTGCTTGACGTTCTGTTATAGGAATTCTCCGTGGTGTTAACAATATTTCGATGATAGAAAACATTAAGTAAAGCCAGAATCTGTAGAAAAATAGATGTTCACTAAGCACGAATAATATCATCCAGCGCACATTAAAATGTCCAAAGTATAAAAAAACCCAAATCACGTGATGGCGAAATAAATAGTACAACTGGCAGAAGAAAGGCGATGAGCAAGCTTGTGCCCATGTCCAAAGGATAAAAAACATCATTAATCGCACGCCAAGAGACAAATTAATTCTTTCAAATACCTTAACATTATGATATCTTTCTATTAGAAAGACTTCTATTACAAACAGACCTAAGCAAAAACAAACATTGTTTATATCTTCTGTCACTAGAAAGAATAAGAAAGAGACACAACAAAAAGAGTACGAAAAAACATCTTCAGATGCTGTGATGTAAAATGTATTTTTCTGAGTTATTAATGACCAGGTACTAGATCGAAAGCACTTTAACATTATCATCACGTAAATTTTACGAGTCAATACTTCAATCAAAAATTTCCCCGAAAAAATTACTACAATTGCAAACAAACCATTGTATATCACATTGTCACACAATGGAGCATTCATTAAAAGAAAGTAAAACATATTTTTGAACCCAAATATGTTCAAAATATTAATCATTATAAAAGGCTATAATACGATGAGTAAATCAATAAATTTTGTTATCCTGTACTAAAGTTAATATTGCAACGAACAAAAGATACTCCTACTAATATTCTAAAATATTGCACAAATACCTTACATTGCATCACATCACGCTTTCTTCATTGCTGCACGTTGGTGACTGCAGCGACATGTAGAAGCAGTGTCATATCGATTAGGCTAAACATGTATGCATGTGTGTGTCTCATCAATACTGTTCTCACGGCCACCGGATACACCAGTGACGTCATCAAGGACAGATGTATTCATTCGCCGCTGCAGAATTGAGGTTTAGCAACAATCATTTCTCCCCATTTACTCAAAATGTCCCAAATTACCCACAGAAATAGATTTAAGCAACGCTTCTTGTACTAATAATTCTTGGATTGCAGTTTAAGTATCTACTTTGTTTAAACTATGTTATAGAAATTTTCAATTAGTTTGTTCTTTTATTTAATACTAAGTATTCACAATGAAGCTGTTTTACCAAGCATATTGTAAAACTACGTTAAAAATTAAGCGTCCAATATTAAATTTACAAATATTTGAAGTTGGAGCGTATTTCTTTCTAACATTAATCACTTACTAAAATGACATGACTTTCCAACGTTTAAGTGCATATCCGGACATATCAATATATATATANNATATATATATATATATATATATATAAGAATTTGCATTATAATCAATATTAGAAAGGGCATTATAATCAATAGAATAGAAGTGTTTTATAATATGACGCACACGGGGAAATGTTTGAAAAAATTGAGAAAATTAGGCTACTTGAAAGAAGCTAAAAAATATATAACGTTGAACTAGATATAAAATAAACAGTAATACGTATCATAAATACACACACATTCCGATTTCGTACGGGTGTTTTATTCCACATGCAGCTTTCTTCACTTCCACCACAGCACTGCGTTATTCACAGAGCACTACGAAAATGCGTCCTCTCAGCTCGCAGGCTATGACTCATGTAGTAATATCAGAGTATCAGGCTTGCATGATTTAAGATGATTCGATTTCTCAATACCATTTTCGCCTGGGTGAACATGATAGATCTAATTAATCTGCTACCCTATTAACTAATAAATTAGTCAATGAACTTAAAAACATTTAAAATCGTGTTTGGGAGAAGTGCATGTTGATTAACCATTTTACCCAATTCTTTTACGTCTTTCGAATTGTTCTTACTGTGGACAGAGTGACACTAATGTCCGCCCCTACTCGATCGTTGAAATTATCTTGAGTTGGGGTGTTTAGTTCGTCACCACGGTCACTCCTGAAAAAACTCTAACTAAAACTCAGTATGATTTTGGTTACTGAAACTTACGTAATAATTCACACCAGCTGACTACAGACTGAATATTTTATGTTGAAACTTTTTTTTGAATTTGCTGGATACTTAAATTGGTTTGAATGATCGTAGGAGAATACACTTTTGGAAATGGGGATCGGGACCTTCTGGTATACTATAGTTGAAATAAATACATTCACTGCCATTGAACTGATATAATACTTCAGTGATATTGCACATTACATTATCATTGACAAAAAGCACACAAAAAGAAGTAACCAATAATATCACGTGAAAATAAAAAATGAATTACTTTATATGGCAAGAAACACATCTTTAAATTTAAAAAAAGTCTTACCCAGCAAGAAGCACAAAATTTCAATACAGGAATCTTTGCTTATGGTAATGATTAACAAACGATGAAACCTTTGTTTGCCTTGCACTAACATTGGCAGCTTTCACACAAAAATGATTGTCCCTCACAAACACTTATATACAAAAAAGGACACAATCTCAATAAAATAATCTTTTCTTATGGTAATGTTTAAATGCTCACGGGAATATTTGATTCCCTTGCATTTACATCGGTAACTTCCAAAAAAATTATTGTCACTCACAAACCCTTATATACAACTTGTGGGGCTAAGACAGCACGTACTTTCTTACCCATATCTTCACACAATATTGTTGTGAAAATATTGTGTTGAAAATTATTTCATAATATTAATTTGAAGAACAGATTTAATTAAGAAAAAACAGATTTAATTTAAAAAAATGTTAGTTTTCTAAATACTTCGAAAAAATGTTGAACATTTCCAATTTTCGAAAAATTAGAGATTTCAAAGAATATGAGACCTGCACCATTCTCTTAAACGTCCTTTCCAATCTCTAACAACAAAAACAATGAATCCACATTTACGAAAATGTTGAAAATGTCCCAGGGACTTAATGTAAAATACCCCGAAAATTAAAATATCGGTTTCAAATTCAAGGAGCCGCGACATCAGCCAAATCGATTGGGAAATGTCAATTTCGAAGAAAATCAGCTAAAAAGTTTAGCCGTAAGTGTTGTTCACTGACAGACGGTGAGACGGACAGACGTTTTGCAGTCATTCGATTTTTTGGTAGCAGGCATATGGATTCTGGATACACCACGTGGTAGAGGATTTGTTTTACTTAAAACGCACGCGGCTGCTGCGTGGGTTAGCGGAGCGCATGGTTGGCCCCAATGTTACAAAAGATAGCGTTGATGTTCGCGCTTTTTTCAGCGATTTCTTATATTTATATATTAAGAATAATTGAACTAAAAGACACTTTCGCATTTCTCACAAATTGGTCACTTTTTATATGCGCGTGTTGGCGCGCCTAACCTGCAACTGTGCCCGTTGACACTAGCGCCCCCTACAGTATCACTTTCCAGTGTTGTCGTCGATTTTGATGGGATGTTAAAAGGCCCTGGTGGCGACGGCGCGAAGATTTGAGAGCGCTCTGCGTTCCACAGAACTCGAATCGATCCTCGTATTGACAAGTAAGTTGATAGGATAAATCGCTTAGGCCGTTGTCGCGCTGGCGACTTTCGTAAGGTTCAGATATATCAGGCCTGCACAACGCCTGCTCCCGCGGGCATTCTGCACTTACGAGCCGACCGTCTGCCTGCGAGAGCGCCGAAAATGAAAGAGGTAGGGGTCGGAAGCTCTTCAGGAAGGAGAGAAGACTGATGTTGCACGACGCGGCGCGTAAATTGAATGCCGGAACGTCCAATGCTCCAAAATCATTTCCCCAATTACGTAAATGAGGAATGTTCCGTATTTTAAGCTGCAAGGGCCATCATTCACTTTTTACATTCTTCTGTGCACTGCTTGCATATCCATTTTTGTATCCACAACTGTATGTATTTTTTTTACTTGATGTTCATTGTGACTCTTCAGTCATATTGTAAAGCAGTGGCCTTGTTGAAAACTTTATTATTTAATTATAATTAACTCAAATTTACAAGTTAATAATTGATTGTTCACCAGGAATTTTCAAGTTTTTAAATGTTAGCAAAGTGAAGAAAAATATAAGAGTAATCTCTCTCATAAAAATTGACATTAATTGGAAAATACGCAATTTCAGAAAGGATTATGTTTATCAGCACATATATTTGTTACCATTTTCCACCATTATCAATCTGAAGATATCAATGAGCAAACATGTTACGGGCAATCATGAGATTAGCATGGGTTTTGTTAAATAATTGCAACGGGCTTAATATGTTTTATACGATGTCGTAAATGATCAATAAATAGTGTTCGTTGATTTCATATATATAAATACATTCTTGTCAAAAATTAGAGCAGAAAAGAATCACATTTTTTAAAGAATAATATGTTTTATCTTTGAGGGAACCGTCTTATTCAATTAAATATAGTTAATGGAAAATAGTTGATTTTGTCATCATAAAAAAAAACAATTCAGTGTCATAATTTTGTGTAAAGCAAAACTATATTTGTGATTAAATCGAAGGAAAGGGAATTACTTTATCAACCCTACAAGCAATTATAATATTTGGTTTCCAATTGAAATATGTATAAGTTACTGTATTTTCATATTTTACATTGTCATATATAGACAAAAAATATTTCCATTATAATACAAAACGTAATACTACTGAACTGTATGTGACCGTCATGTTCTCGTCGATTGCTCTTTTAATTTGCCTTCTGTGGTTCGAATGGCGCATTCTAATTGGTAGTCCTTACTCCTAGAATTTTCCTCATCCCCTTTCTTCAAATTTCATTGCACTCTAGTGGCTCGCGCGCTGCTATCGAGCTCAAAGTAGAAGGAAATATCGCGCGCGGTGCCTGGCCTGTTTGTTAGGATACTGCTCTGCATTGACGTGGTATTGATCGGAGAAACCACGAAAACTACCGATCAGAGCAGCCGGCCGCTAGAATTCTCCTCTAGACAGCGACTGAATTTCTCCTAGCTATCTAGCTAGAGTCGAAAAGGTTGCCATTGTCGAGACTAGAACCCAGCACGTCTCCGTCAAAGGCACTGCGGTTACGTCAATGTTATGAGCCACTTCTCCTGGTAAAACATCAACGAATGAAATCGTCAGCAAATATTCAAAACCTAGAAGTTATAAGATTTCATCACCAAATAAGTGAAAATATTAAATGTTAACGACAACGTATTTAATTGTTTTGGGTACAGAAAGATGATTGGATTTAGTGCTATTTCCTTGAAGTATTCATTGCTATAGCTTCTTTTTCCCGACTAAAACGTTCTTATCGTTTTGCGGTGTGTTCCACGCAGACCATATAATATATATTATTTGTGGATATTCTTTTTCTAACTTCCGTATTTATTGTAATAAACTAAACATGTTTAAAAAAGTGTTATTTCCTTACCGTAAATGGTAAATTTTTGGCAACTTCTGAACCTTGAACGATTTTATAAGGGGAACAGAGAGGTAAATTGGTCTCACAAAGATGTTTCAGATGAAACACATTAATTTTTATCTCTTAACGCTTTAGATTGTGAAGGATAAGTTTCAAACAATAACTATGTTTACAAAAATAAATAAATGTTTATTACAAAACCATAAAATAATACATCAGACTGTGCACCAGCCAGGACCTTACCGTCGTGAACGGTTCTTGATGTTTAGAGTAAAAAATTTCTGGCCCAATCCTGAATAAATTCAGGATGTTCAGCCCACCAGTAAGTCTCCATTTCTGGCTTTTCTGAAAATTGGAATGTTTGTTTGTAGTGTACAATCATAATCCTATATTTTCGTTTGGAATTGGTTTGCTGTTTTCTATTTTTACATAATTTTATTTCTGTTTAAATAGTGTAATTTCTGTTGTTGTTTTTAATTTTTACCAATTTTTTTAATCGGTATATCAATATACCATTAAATTAGAACAAGATATGATCTATATTAATAAAAATCTAGATAATAATATGTAAATGAATGAATAAAAAATAAAACAATTAAAAATTACAGTAATTGATAATTCGTAGCGATATATTTATTTAACATGTCAAATCACGGGTCATAGCATTTTTTTAAATTCAAATTACTCAGGAAAAATATATTTGTAACTACTTTGCAAGTACATAAAATTCCTTACACCTAGGTAATGGTGCAGTGCAAGAGAGAGGCAACCAATCATATTAGCGGTTAATTCTAGCAGTTACCTCTGAAGAAAAAAATGAATATATATAAACGCAAGTAAATAAGAAAATCAATCAAAAATTAAATAAACATAAGTAAATAAAACAATATATATTATATCATCAGTGTTTGTAATAATTTGATTTAAATTAAAAAGTTGAAGAAGAAACATTTGTTGTGTTCTCTTTCAACACTCTTTAACGGAAAGAGAAACGCTCTCCACTTCATTTCAAACAATGTTTAAAACTCGTTGATCTTTAAAAATTATTGCATCGCGATTAAGACTTCCATTCTTTTGAATTGACGAAACCAAAGGCGGCTTTTCTTGGTCGAACAGGTTCTGCAAGTAAGAAATGTTATGTAGGTATGTGGAAATATCCGTGATAGCACTATTCGCTTTACAATATGACAAATAGCTCAAAAAATAAAATTTTACAACTCAATTAAAAATATTCTTATTGACCTGAAACGTTTGATAACCCAACTGTGTAAGTAAGATATTTAAGATTTTATTTACTCAACTAACATTGAAATCACCTGACATCCGTACTGTTGTGCTACATTCACAAACGTTATAATTACAACATTCGCCTCGTGTGTGCGAGCATACAGATCGTTGAACTCGACTACCATCATGCCATACAAAATGTTTTGCTTTCTTGACTGTTACGAAATACGAAACCATTTTCCGATGTATTCGTTGTAATGTAGTTAAGGATATGGCAATATGTTTTCCCATAAATAATGACATGGAATTCGAAGCACAAGGAGGCCAACCAGCACATACCGTGGCATACTTTGGGTAGTTCATTGCGAGAAGAATTGTAAAATTCTAACTCAGAAAACAGATATATTTAATATGACGTGCATTTGAATTCATTGTACCACTATCAATCTCTACATAGAAAATTGTTTAATTGCTTCATATCATAGTTTGGTTGGATTCAGTATCTTAAGGTGCTTAGCCATAAATCACTGAAACTATATTAATTAGTAATAGGTTATCTTCATTTCTTTGCCAATTAAACATTACATTCACTTTTAGCGTGAATGCATGCGCCAATTAAATCGTACATGTCTCCATTCAACACAAATTCTGTTTTTACCTTTCTTTCTGACAAGAACAAAAAACTAATCTAAGCGTCTCGAAGTTTTCTGACCACTTATACTCAAGTAAGGATATTTGTATAAATTTGGTAATGAGATGTGAAGAGAAAAGGAGGAGGTGGAAGAGAGTAGAGGAAAATGAGAACAGAAGTGAAAGAGAGTAGAGAAAAGGGGGAAAAGGATAGTGGTGAAGAAGAGTTGAGGAAACGGAGGAGAAGAGCAGAGGAAACAAAGGACGAGAGTAGATGAAAAAGGAAGAGAAAGAGGAGAGTAGAGGAAAAGGAGGAGGAGGAGGAGAGCAGAGGGAAAGGGAGAGGATGAGAGGAGAGAAAAAGGAAGTAAGAGTAAAGAACAGAAGGAGGAGAGTAGTGGAAGAGAAGAATGGAAAAAGGAGGAGAGTAGAGGAGGAGAAAAAAGGGAAAGGAGGAGATTAGTGGAGGAGAAGAAGAAAGGAGGAGGAGGAGGGAAGTAGTGGAGGAGAAGAAAGAAAAGAGGAGAGGAAGAGGATGGGTATGAGAAAAGAGGCACAGCAGAAATAGAAGAGTAGAGGAGGAGAGAACAGGAAGGAATGAGGGGGACTGTGGAGGAAGAAGAGAAGAGCACTACTCGAATAAAGCGATTGTACGAAGTACTGCACTCGACATCGTCGACGCGAGTCCTGGCCCTACTCCTGTGTTCGCCGAGGGCGGGCTGACCTCGCTTGTTGCAGTAGACGGCGGAGGCGGCGGGGCCGGCGTGCGTGGCGGGGCGGTCGACGGCGTAGCGGGGCGCGTTCCACACGGCCCACGCGCGCTCGTTGAGGCGCCGCAGCCGCCGCTCGGCCTCCAGGCGCTTGCGCTCCTCCTGCGCCACCCACCGCGCGCGCGCTGCGCCGCACCCCACCACACCCCGCGCGCTCCTTCAGTCCTTGCCCCCACTCGTGCCTTCATTTATACACTTATTCATGTCTACACTTATTCATTTATACACTTATTCATTTATACACTTATTCATTTATACACTTATTCATTTGCTAATTTATTCGTTAATACAATTTATTTATGCGTTTATTCATTTATTCATATATTCGTATATACAGTTATTCATTTATTCGTTTATTCATTTATACAATTATTTATTTATTTGGATATTCATGTATTCGTTTGTAGTTATTTATTTCTCCGTTTATACAATTATTCATTTACTCATTTATACATTTATACAATTATTTATTTAAATGTTTATTCATTTATTCAATTATTCATTTACTAATTTATTCATTTCTACATTTATTAAGTTACTCATTTTTTAGTTTATTCATTTATCCGTTTATACAATTATTCATTTACTCATTTATTCGTTTATACAATTATTTATTTAGTCGTTTATAAATTATTTATTTATATCCATTTATTCGTTTATACAATAATTCATTCGTTTATTCATTTATTCATTTTCCATTCGCTCATTTCTTCATTTATTCTTTTACGTACTTATTCGTTTATTCATTTCTTCACTAATTCACACGTGTAGACACACGTAAAATTTACAGAATTAAAGTCTTCTTGAACTCTCTTCCATTACTTCAACTACGGCTTTAAGTTTTATATCATATCATTATAGGATATCAGACAGTGACTGAGAAAGATGCACGACACAGCAAACACTCATGGTCAACGTAGAACTAGTATCCATTGTATTTCGAACCAAGTACTTTGGATGTTCTCCCCTTAGCTTGTTACAGTACTTCAATCCCATAGAATTGACAGCATTCGCTGACCAAGTAAATGTTTGACTTGAACATATCTTCCAATCGCAGATATAGTGTTTTTATCAATTTGAACGGCCTATGTTGAGATATCGTGTGATTTTACAATATTACTGTTACACTTATCCCACATTTTAACAGTTTAAATTTTGAATATACCTATTAACCTAGTTTAATCAGCAGAATGGACAGTATATTCTGTCATCTGAACGTACGATTTTTCTTTCACCAATAGTCGCCCTTTAGTGACCAAATGAGAATGAGCGTAATGATGAAAATTGTATTAATGTTGATTGTGTAATGTGGAACAGGACAGTGGAAACAGAACAACTCCTTCGACAAGTCGCCAAGGACTTAAAAACAGGAACGTAAGGTTAAAATATAACTGACTACTTATTACGATACGGAATAACATCTCAAAATGACGATTCGGACATTCGCCATATCAATAAGCTCCAGCGTCAATCTCACATTAATAGGTACTAAGATAACGATGTAGGCCAGGGGATGACACCCATTCTGCCTAATGTACTGGATTTGCCTAGTTGGTAGGCGTTATCCCAACTTGATTTCGACAAACTTGGGATTACGAATTAAAAATATGTATGGAGAAGCAACCCACTCTAATGCTTCACAAAGTAACATGTTTTAGTACAATCCAATACATACTTCTCGGCTTATTAAATTAATGTTCTAAGGCAACGAGTTTTTTGGTCAAGTTTTTAAATCAATGTAAGAAGAAGTCTCTAGTAAATGATCTGTATTCAGTGCACATACTCTTAGAGTTATTCAGAATGATTGTCTGGAGTTCAAAAATCATAATATACAGGGTAATTGACTTAGAAATATGAACGTTAGTTTATAGTGAAGTGGAACTTATAAATTTTGTTTACATACTCCTTCTCAGCACTGATTCTGATGCGCTGCTTCAGTTCCAGATTATTTGTCGGCATAGGAGGGATAAAGACTTTATCTTTAAAATAACACACGGCGAGAGGTCTGATGAACGTGGTGGCCAGGTGAGCATCTGGTCACGGTCTGTCTCACTTCCGATCCACCGCTGCGGAAGTTGCTCGTTTAAAATCGCTCTTTCGTACTGCGGAAATGAGGTGGTGCACCATCCTGCTGTGTTGTAAATCGTCCCTGTCGTCATTGAACTGAGGTAACGCCGACTCTGTTATCAGTACCCTGCTGCCTCTTGAAGGTGATTGTTTAGGACTAAGAAGATAAGTTTCCCTGATCCGATTCATTTCCGTTTCCGGCACTGCGCGTCGGCCGCTGGTTCGCCCTTTACACAAACAGCCCGTGCCATTGCGGGCGTATTGAGGGTTCCATCTGCGAATAAAGTTGTCAGAAGGACGGCCCTTTCCGTATTTCGTTCGAAAATGGTGCTATACTATGATTAAGGATTGATGTTAATGATACTCAAGAGTACAAAACGCTTTCTCCTTACCGGTCTCTACCATTTTATAAACATTGCTGTAGTCCTGCCATCTGACGTTAACTGAGATAACTACAGTCGTTGCATAATGAAACTTGCATAGATTGTCTATCAACCGCGGCAAATATAATAATCGAATATTTACTTCCATTGTCTCTGAAAAATCACGGTACCCCAACAATCATTTTGAATAACCCTGTACTACCGGGCCGTATTCATAGAAAACAATAATTGCAAAAAGAATTGTTGTTGACACGAAGTTTGTTAAAAAACAGTATGAGTATTACCTTTCATCTCCATCTCCAGCTCTTTATTTTTTCTCGCAATAAGCTTTTCTCTATTTTCTTTGCTCATCTCTTCCAAATTTATTCCGTCAAGATAATGTTTGTGTTCTCCACTCATCATTCTTATTTCTCTTGTACGTTTTATTTTGAATTCATCATTTTTCTTTCTCAACCACTCTTTATATGCTTTTTCTTTCATTTCTTTTCTTCGTTGTTCTTCTTTCTCCTGTTCTTCTTTCTTCTTTTGTTCGTCACGACGTCTTTGCTGAAGCTCTGCATCTTTTTTTGAAATCCACTCTCTGAAACTTCTTTCTCCTAAATATCTCTTCGCGAAATTCCAATTCGATTGTTCGTGTTCAGCTTTCATTTGAAATAATCGATTTTTACGATCTTCCTCGGTCTTTCTCTGAGTCCACTCTAAGAGTTTCTGTTTCTCTATTTCTTTTATATAATAATACATATCTAGAGATGATATGCACGCTTGCGAACGCAATGAATCTCCGCTCATCGTGTAATGTTGACAGTTGCAGCTGCATTGTGGTCCGGCTGGGGGTGCCGATGACGAATTTAATGTAATATCTGTAAGGGAAGAATATAGTCAGTATTAAGATTGTGATGTTCAAAAACTTTTAGTTTCTTTAACGTTTTTTTTTTCCTTTTAACTCCACAGATAAATTAAGATAATCAATATAGAGCAAAAACTACAGAAGCTAAAAACGTAGAAATTTAGAGTATATATCTATATCTCTCTGTATGTGCCACTAAGAAATAATTTTGAAAATTCATTTTCTGAAACTACACAAATATGTATTAAACATTGTTAAATGCAATCCGCAATACCACGCGCTTTGCTCGGCGAGCTTACAGGTCTCTGAAAGCATAGTGCGTGGGTTTTGATCAGACTGATGGGAATGAAAGTTCGAAGGGAGGAAAATTCCAAAGTGGCCACGTCAGGCTTGTGGCATCTAAAACAATCCTGGCAGCCCCCGGCCAATTTCCCGTTCAAGCGAGATCTCTCGTACTCCCTACCAGAGAATAGTTAACTGAGTTAGAATCTGATATAGTTAACTGAGATCCACATCTGACGGTAAAGTGAGAATCACACCCAGGCGCTTAAGGGGACGCCCACGGAGCGCGCCTTCTCGAAAAAGATACTCTATACCCCCGCCTGGGACAGACTGCAATGGAAGCCTGGGTCGAATACACGAGAGCAGAACTACAACTAATGCCCATGACAACGCTAAAAACCTGCACGACGCATAAAAAATCTGCAATATATTAAAGCATTATTGATTTTAGCGTAGGGCATGTATGGCGGGCGAGGAGACAGAGTGGGGGAAGCTGCGAACGTTGCAGGGTGGACCGCGAGGGAAATGTCAAGGCAGCGGAAGGAGCGAGCAGGAGCACCGGGCGTGGAGCGGGATGGATCTTGGCGGGCATGTCAGTACAATTTTCTTCCATTTAATATTACTTGACATAACTGCAATAAAACTTGTATAATATGGAACCTCTGTAAGACGGAAACCTACCCTCCCAGACCAAAAAATCCTAACAAGTCACAAATTTAGAATATATTTAAGTAAAATATCAATGGATGTTTTAAAATCTTTACATATTGAGCTCATACCGCGAGCTTGGCGTGATGTGACTTCGGGGATGGGCTTCAACAAGCGACGATCATCCTGCACACCTCTTTGCAATGTGGCCACGACAGGAAGACATGTCTTGAAGCGATTTCCAACTCTGCCGGCAGGGGCGCTGTAAACGTCTTTTCTTGCCTCGCGGATTGAGATGGGGTGGTCTGGACTTATGGCAGTATTGGTTCGAGAGTACGTGTGGATGGCTGCGACGGGGGTACGTCCTGTCGAGAACTTCATAGCAGTTTTCCTGAGGGCATACCGTTGATTATTCGTAACAGGATCATTCGTATTAGGAAAGTAATATTGATTTTAACAATGATAATTAATTCATTAGTTACCATTTGGATTGTATAATTCTAAAAGACTAAATATGCCTGTAACAAATATTGTACTTCATACTCTGGATCAATGACTTCCATTTCGATCACGTTTTTTTTGTCCAGTTTCCCTGATCCTTTTAGCGAATGCTTACATGGCTCTTTGTTTTGCTTCTTAATTCTCTGTGCACGTTTTCTAGAGACCAATGGGAAATACAGATATTCAAATTATCGTTCGCCATGTTCTCGCAACAGGAAGTCGATTTCTTTACGAAAGGCACGATAAGGGCTAATAGGAAACGCTCTAGTTGATTTGCCTTTGCTTATTTTCTTATCAATCTTTCCGAAAAAGCTTGTTTCTACTCCTATTCATAATTCAACTTCCATATGGGTTAGTATAGAAATCCCCAAAAGTAATACAACATTAACAGAATAGTCTTCTCCCCGTAGTTTTTTTTAATTTTATTTCATTTAAGGTCGCATCAACTCATCACGTCATTAGCGGCCACTTTGCGTGTAACTGTATTGTAACGTGAGGATACATTATATGATAATGATAGGGGGTAAAAGTGCGAGCACAATACAACCATGCCCGAGGTGGGACTCCAACCCGCGATTCTTCTGTCCGAGATCGCTCCGAGGCACAACTGCCTTAGCGATCTCGGTCATCCGGACCGACCTCTCTCTAGTTTGTCACTCAGAGTTTTAACTGTTTAGGAGTTAAATAAATAACACAGGCTTTTCCCGAAGGTTATGTTCGTATTTTGTCATTAAAAAATATTTTTGTTGTTAAACAAGAACCAACCTTATAACCCGGTAATGCATTTGTCTTAACTAACTATACTGCTTTGCTTGAATATGGTGTGAAAATGTACTTGTAAGGCGTATGTTTCAATCACACAATTGTGTTTTCACGTGCTGTAAATATGCCGATGGGGTCCATCAATGACCAGTTTTGCGCGTTGTGATTACCATGTCTCTTGATTTCTGCTTAAAACCAGTCCATTATCCCCCCCAGCACTTCCATTGCCCAGTTTTGTTCAAGGGAGGTTCGCTTTTGAGCATGAGCATGCGTTTGAGATTGTCACTGTCTGCCCTGGAGAGCTGTCAAAGACCAGAAAAATAAGGGCAACCACATATTCGAAGAAAATCTAAAGCAGACATATTACGCTCATTTCAGTTTGATCCGCCAGGTTGTGGCCTTAGGCACTCGTGTTTGTTCTGACGGATAAAACAGAACTCAGTTGCCCTGATACCTAAATGAGATGGCAACCTCTCTGCGAGGATTGTGGATTAGAATATCTCATCCAAATATTTCATTCCGCAGCACGATAGGAAAATTCTAGACAGTGACATTTGTTTTATTAATTTCTTCTCGTTCTACATATTTTTCTTTCGAGTCCTCGAAATAACATTATCATGAAGAGCTTTTAGGATATAGTCAGCTTAAGTCGAGATTTACTTTCTTCTCTGAATATTAAGTATTGACTAATATTGTGCTAGGTTAGAAAATAGTAGGTAAGAGAGAGAAGAGAGAGAGAGAGAGAGAGAGAGAGAGAGAGAGAGAGAGAGAGAGAGAGAGAGATATGCCTAGGAATTATGGAGGTTTGAATCGGTCTTTTGAGAATCTTGGTTTACTGCAGGGTTTGGTTGTTTCAATGTTAAACATTGTAGATCAGGGAGAGTTCAATATCTAGAAAAAGAAATGTAAAAAAAGAGAACAAGAAGGACAAAGAGAAAGAGGAGAAGAAAACTATAGAGGAAAAAGGAAAGGAAGAGAAGGAGAAGGGAAATAAAGAGAAAGAAGGCGAGGAAGAGAGAGGAAACTGAGGATAAAATGAAAGGGAAGAAGACGATTAAGTGGAGGAGAAGGACGAGGAGGAAAAGTAAATAAAAGGGGAAGAAAATGAGGAAGAGGAGGAGGAGTATGTGGTTAAAGAAAAGGAAAATAAAGGGAGAAGGCAAGGAAAAGGATGAGAAAGAAGACTAGGAGAAGTAATAAAATAAAGTAAACAAAGACTGAGAGGTATAGGAGTAGGAAAATAGGGGGTAAAAAGATTTGGAAGACGAGGAGAACAAGGAGAAGAAGAAGAAGAAGAAGAAGAAGAAGATGATGATGATGAGGACGAAGAAGGAAAACAAAGGAGAAGAAGCCTAGGAAGTGATTGAGAAGAACAAGGTGGAGGAAAATAAAGGAGAGGCAGACAAGAAAGACGAAGAGAAAAAGATCTGGAAGAAAAAGAAGAAGAAGAGAAGAAAGAGGAGTATACTTCGATTTACTCGCAGAGCCCTTAGGCATTTGATCAGCTGCTACAGTGTCATCCAATCGGGAGCTTAAACGTCACCACTGTTGGGGTCATTCAAGATCCCGATTGCTGACACCACAATAGCAGATTTACGACAACGGACTCTATACGTAAATCGAATTATAATGACGGCTCCACACTTCCGGCAATCGCCGAGCAGCGAGCTACTGCTCGCCCAATCCCGAACAGGTGATGTGTTCGGCGAATGTTAGCTCCCTTTGATGTGTCCTACAGGCCGACGCGCGGTGGGTAGGGTGAGCACCGAATGTTCGTCGCTCGTCAAATAGCGTGCATCCTCACACCACTCGGGAGACGGCAAGCGGTTTCTCGCTACTCGCCGAATACCGCATGTGTGGAGCCGCCCGGAGGAGCGATCGGTGTGTGGGAGGACGGACTCACGGACGCGGCGCAGGGATGGTGAGGGCGCGCGGGCGCTCGGGGCGCTTGGCGGGCGCGCTGCGCGGGGCCAGCAGCGGCTGCGGCGGGGCGGCGGCGGCGGCGAGGAGGCGGCCGCGCGGCGAGGGCCAGGCAGCGAGTGCAGGGGACGGCCACGGGCGCGAGGCTGCGGCGGCGAAGCGCGGGGGACAGTTGGGCACGCCGCGGACGGCGCCTGCCCGCCCTCCACCAGCGCGCGGCGGTAGAGGTCGATGCGCGGCGAGGCGAGAGGGGCGGGCGAGCTGCGACGGGGCGGAGGGCGCGGACGAGGGCGAGGGCAAGGGCGGGGGCAAGGGCGGAGGCGGGGCGGCGGGGGCGGAGGAAGGGCCCCCGCGCCGGGCGCCGCCCCCCTCGCAGAGCACCGTGCGCGCGTGAGGCGCCATCGCGGGCCGCCCGCCGAAGCGCTCTGCCAACCACCTTTTTTATACTCATCAAAAAGAGGATTCAAAATTATTGTTTATCTTAGAAAATTGTCTAAAGAATGCAGTTTGTCACGCTAAATTTTAAAAATCTAAAATCTGCCAAAATATTGTGTTAAATATTTGTACACTATGAAAACACAATTTTTGATATTACATCACTATAGTAAGATAAACAAATATAAAAGTTTGTTTTTTCAGATTATTTTTGGGACTAGAATAAGATAATATTATCGACTTAAAGTTTGGTCGTGGGCGAATTTCACATATCTTATTCCTCTATACATTTTATAAACAATTATTTTTCTCAAATAATCACATTCTTTACTTTTCTCAATACATTCACCAATCTACGTTGTTCTTGCACTAAAATATACAATAATGATTAATTAAGAAAGAATTATGAAAATTATATCAATTTGTTGTAGTTACCGTCAGAAATAAAAACCTGTATTTTGGCCCCTTAAAATCAGATAGAGACCTTTTTAAGTATAAAGAAAGCAAATGTACAAGAAAAAAGAAAATTGTTACAAAATCCTTATTATTTTTATTTTCAGGTAGACAGCTATCTCGTAGCAAAATATTGAAGCATTAAAATGAAATAACACATCGATCTCAATTCAAGTTCTCAACTGAGAGTAAAATTAAACATATTGAGTCGAAAGTATTTTGATTTTGAAATCGTATTTACTTAATAGTCATATAATATAACATGAACTTTTTACATTCACGTTAAGGACAATTAACAAAAATTCTTGTCAAAGATGCTTTGTTAATAGTCCTAACCAGATTTTTGTCAATGTGTTTGATAGAACATATCCGGCAAACCTACTTTCGTATGAAGCCACTATTCTCGCCCCTCACCGCTCGGCCTTGTGAGTGTATTCCCCTTTCTGGATTTGGAGAGGAAACGTGAGTTGAGTCAGGGGACGTTGCCCGTGCTCGAAGGATCGCTGGGCTTGCCAGCCGAACAAGTAGCTCGTGCGGGCGCGGTTTGACGTGCCCGCTCTATTTATCTTCTTTTCGTTCAACAGCACTTATTGTTCTGATATGGCCTATCTCCAAAAATAGACGAACGTTTTTGTAGAACGGAGAGGAATGGTCCACTTGAGGGTGGGTGAGATCAGCCATTCGCTCGACCCCAAAGAGGCAGAATGGCGCGGGATAAAGACGGAAGTATCGCGCGCGGCTCGTATTCTCGGGAGCTGACCCGACAGGAGCCTGAAGTGATCAGGGAAAACATCACTGGTCAGACCAGTCGACTGCGAATTCGGCTCCGACAGGCACCACAAACTCAGTGACATGAAACGCAGCACACCAATTTCCGGCATGTGGCGGAAATCGAACTCACGATCTCCCAATCACCATCCTCGAGCCTGTTGCCATAATGTTCAGCGTCACCGGTATTTGTTCGTGTACTGTTCTAGAGACTATAAAGTTAGGTGGCTGATGGTCATGTTCCAGAATGGCTCTCAACTGCTTGTGGCAGAGAAATTTCAAAAATATTTCGCTGCTCGCGGGCGAGGTTGCAGTCGAGACCGATCATCACATCGACGGGAGAACTCGTTCAGAACGTTGCAACCGCAGTATTGAAATAGCAGCTGCCTTTTGCAAGATTTATCGATCATTTTTATAATAACATTTTGAGACGATTGTCGCAGTCGTCAGACTAGTAACCTCCTTCCATGAAGTTTACTAGTGGATGGAATACTACTAATGAATGGAAATTAAGTAATTTTATCTTTTTCCTCAGTTTTAACTTCAATAATATTTACAAATTTTATTTTTATATTCACTGAATGTTAATGGTGTGGTGATCTCAGAATTTACAGACCTCCTTCAGTGCAAAACTTAAAAACTGTGTTTGCAAACTTGCAAAATTTATTGTTGTTTTCTCCGATTTTTATTTCAAGGCTAGGGGTGGGGAATCCTCTGTCTTAGAGTCAACCATTTAGATGCGATATGGATATCATTGAAATTTCTACATTCCAGAGTAATGGAAATACTAAATACTTGTACAGTGTGTATCACGCGCCATTGTGCTACTCTTCGTTGGAGGCCTCAATTTGCTGAATTTCCATTATTTCACGGAGCATAGTTAGGCAATTCAGTTAATGACACCGACACTGTCACTTCACTGTCCTACTAATAAATTTCAAGAAAGCTAGTTGCAATTTTAAGAATTTAATATTATTATAACTTTTAATAAAAACAATTTAAATCAAAGAGCAGGTGGCGCTTACCCGCCGCCCAACACCGGATTAAAAATATTTAATTTACAAACTAAAACCATGAAATTTTTTAAAATATAAAACATATTTGCTCTCCTTGCCAGTAAGGTTGGATAGAGGTATCTGTAGTTCATTATAAAATAAATAGTGAAGTAAAAAATACATTTAATAAATTAACTAATACAGCCGAACGACAAATCAAAAATAATGTTTACTCGTCCTATGTATTTTTGACCCAGCACGAGCGTAGCGATGTCTTCAGTCAATCATTTCATATGTCCTTAAATGTGTCTGTTGCATATTCATGACAAAATGCGGTGTTCTATTTTCTTTCAATTTGACAAGTATGTTCTTTTAGTCATTAAAAATTGGCGTTTTTTTAATAATCCTATGATTTATTTCTTTATTTATTATTTTCTTTCAAGTTGTTTGCTATTTTTTATTGTTTCGTGTAATGCTAACTTTTATTCAACGATTTTATTCAATTAAATTCAACCGTTAGGTATTTTGTCTGTTTATTAAATTGTATTACGCACTCTCCACCGCACGCAAGAAAAGTCAAGCAATGAAGATCATGTCTTTGATTTGTGACGCGATGGCTACTGTTCACAGCAGTTCTACTATACGCAATCCACATGCAATAGGTAGCGAATTTTATTATTGAACATCTCTGGATTCGCCCCTGTGTTCATATTTCCTCGAAACTTTCATCCAATACTCACCCACTGACTTGTGAAGATTAGGTTGCTATTGACAATGTCTTCTGAGGAGGTGTTCGTCGCTGCCCGATCCTCTCTTCTCCTTCCTCTGGTGTGTCTGCTCAGGCGAATTTCTTGCTACGTTTTGTAGTTGCCGGGAAACTAATTCCCTCTTTATATTCCATTATTTCCAAGTATTGTTATGTCTCAATGTTTAAGAATATGTTTGACTGTAGAGGTAAGCGACATTGAATTAATGAATTATTTATGCACCATGTCAGATTGTGTTTTTTGCCAAAATAAATTACTGAAAACGAATATTGTGGTTTTGGTGGATAATTAAAATTTACAAAAAAGTATGAACCTGCCGTCTCATTATGTTCTGAAGATACTAGTTAAAGAAAATACGTGAATTAAAGTATCCAGTCTCTGAAAATATCAATTAATAAACAGATGCATAAACAGTGCATTTTCTTTTCTCATATGTATATAGTATAGAACAAGTTATGCAATGAAACTAAAATAGGTGTCGAGAATTTGAGGGAAACTTTATAAGCCTTCAATTCCGGAAAATATTGTCTATGCAACACAATGCTGTTTATTCTGATAGAAACAAGTAAATAAAATGTAATCAGATTATAGGGAAGGACATGCAGAGATGAAAGTTTGAATCTATGCGTTTTCTGTACTCCCCACTCTGCCGTGTATTACGTGCATCTCTGAAGTTTTATGTTTCCCTGAACAAATGAGTCACAAAAAGTGAAATAACAACAGTACAAAATCACCAGCAGTATTTCGTTTCACATGATTTAAGTGTCTCCCTATCAATATTTTCATGCGACTCTTCAATCACACACCCCAAATCAGGCTCCAATGGAATGGCCACTGCGCCATGAATGAATGCTTAAATACATCCGCTTTAAACATCAAGAGAAAAGCTCTTTGTTCGCTGACTTTACCTGAATTGTAGCTAGTTTTAGCGCAAAAACATTTGCGTGTGTTGTAAATAAATTAATATTTCATGTATTATTTTTTTAAAGCCCAAAATAAAATATTCTTAAACATATACATTTTTTATTCAAAAATTGGAAGTATTATACATGTCTTACAAAACTCAACGGAAAAACTTTAGAAACCGCTTCTTAATGAGGAGAGGAGACAAAGTACATTACAAAATGCGTCTGGAAATGCTTAATTGCAGTTAAAGAAACTTATATTAACTCAAGTTATTCGAACTTTTATTAATGCGAGACTGAATTCAACTTTGTTACACGAGTAATCATGAGGCAAATGCCGACTTAAGGGAAGAAAATATTTTTGCATTTTGTGAGGCGTCAACCACTCCTTGCGTAGGTAAACCTAACATTAATTTTTAGTGCAACAATAGATAGAAGAACAACTAGAGCTAGTGGTGTTACAACAGCACATACTGTCTCGTAATATTTGAAACGGTTACATTAAAAGATAATACTCATTGTGCCACCAAAAATGTTTCCAACCCCAGATGATGATAATAATAATAATAATAATTATTATTATTATTATTATTATTATAATATTTAATTCTTCACATTTTTTACTGATCGGAATGTCAACCACTCACAGGTATATGACCAGGTGTGCGGTTGCTTTATCGAAGATTCAGGTGGCTTCTAACATTACAGCATGTATTCAAGATGACTGCCTCCTGCATATTGTATTCGTATGTACTTCTGGCATCCAAGTGAAGACACTCTAGTGCTCGAAGTGTCATTTTCTGGATCACTCCTGTAGCTGATATTATTATATGCACAGATGTCACTTTGCTGAAGTTTCACTGAGCTGCAACTTCATGGCCGAGATCAGTATACTTCTGGATCTTCTATTGACGTTTTGCCGATATGTTGTGGGTGTTGGGTTGTTCTATTTCAATAATGAGAGCCTTCTCTGGTGGTTTCTCTTGATGTAAGTAATATCGGATCTACCGCCGCTGACTTGTTTGTCAGTGATAATGAAGCGATCCCAGTAGCGAGTGTGCTCACTTCTATTAAGCACGTTCGGAGAAACGTATTTATAATACAACACGGAAGTGGCAACTAAGCCCGTTTTCATTGCCAATAATTGGTGGACCTTCTTCGCCATTTCATCATACCTCATTTTATAACCTAACTGCGTGGCCACTACATCCACTTGTCACGTGTTGGATAGTTTCACTTGCGGCCTCATATCTTCTACACAAGTCGGAATGGATGGTCGAATTTCTCAGAATGTGTTTTCTGTTGTTCACTTTGGCACCACTTGGTCCTGGATAGCTACCATGAAGGCGTCTGTCTCCGGAAAGAGATCCCCGAGCTGGAGCCATGCGTGCGACGCAGAGATATCAACTTCTGCTTGCGGAACTCTCCCATAATTTTCCAGGAATTTTGAGTGATGCAATTTGAGAGCTATGTACATTTATGACTGTGTAGATTTTGGTTATTATCTTCAACACCTCATCCTCCTTGCGATCTTGAAATAGTAAACTACTCAATACTTAAATAGGGATGATGTTTTCGGTGTTGAGTCACACCGGTTCGAATCATCCTCTGGAGGTTGTCGAGGTCGGTATAGCTCCATTTAATAACGCCAAAGGAGTATGTCAGCACTGGAATAACAAATGAATTGATGACCTATACAAGGTTTCTAGCAGAGAGTTTAGCTTTTAAGAGTCCATTCAATCGTTTACATACTTCAGTTGTTAGTATGTTCTTAGTAACAGTGTGTTTGATTTGGAGTGACTGTTGGAAACCCACGTATTTGTAAGTTTCACAGGGTTCCATGAAGGTAATCTTTGGTTCATTATAATTTTCCAAATTTATAACTGTCATACTCGTATGACCCCGAATGATATTCACTCTCTTGCACGTATCCAAACCGAATTTCATCTTGATGTCGTCAGTGAACTTCTCTATCTCGCTTATTGGTTGCCGCATATGATTCTCAGTGTCTGCGTAGAGCTTCAGGATTTCCATGTAAAGAAGATGCGAGCCAGGAAGAAGGATTGAGTTCTCTTTTTTAAAAGCGATGCCCTAATTAGATGCATTTAGGAGAGTAAACAGAGGATTCAAGGCTAAGCAGAACAATAAAGGGCTTAAAGAGTCACCGTGGAAAATCATTGGGTTCTGAAATCTGTTGTTGTTGTTGTTGTTGTTATTGTTGTTATTATTATTATTACTATTATTATTATTATTATTATTATTATTATTATTATTATTATTATTATTATTATTGCTGTTGTTGTTTTGTTGTTGTTATTATATTATTATTATTAAATATTTAAACGACGCATAGGCTTTTCGTGCAACCATTCTTTTCTTTACACCACTAAGTGCTCTTATGTATACGAAAGCCTTCGACACATCAGAAAGCATCTTGAACTTTTGTAATTTTCGCAATTCAAAGGCTTTTAACAAAATCGCACCTCTACCATATTATTAGGCGACTCTAGCTTCCGTTCCGAACACAATACTCCATACATATGTTCGTGATGTAAATTTCTGTTCGTAACAAACGCGCAAATTACGTAACAGTGGCTAAACTTTCCCTTCGGGGAGGTCAGACAAGGTGCTGTATACCATCAAACAGGATTTGTTGGTTCATAAAAAACAAAGTGAAGATAGGGATGGATCACTCCTGAAACATTTGAAGACCGTCAAAAATGTGTTTAAAGTTTACTTTTATTTTATAGGAAAAAATTAAATAAATAAATAAATAAATAAATAAATAAATAAATAAATAAATAAATAAATAAATAAATAATACGTTTAAATAATTAATTTTAAAGAGACCTGTTTCTTCTTAAATGTTTCCTTTCATGTGTACCAGAGAACGGTAAAAATGGTATCAGTCTCATTTATGGAAAAAAACGTATTTCTGAAAATTGCTAAAGATTCACATTTTAAAACTACAAAATTGAAGCTAGATATTTTTGCCTACCAGAAATCTGTTTTAAACAATTAGATCTTCAGAAAAGATCATACACATTTTTCTTTTTTGAAAAAGCGAGATTTTTTCTTGTAATATATGCTTGAAATTAATGAAATGTATAAAAAAACATTTTTATCAAAAACATAGAATCTCACAGACTTCTCCAGCTATAAAAAGGCCATCATCGGGTTTCAGTTCTGTTGGCAACATTGTTAGGGAGAAAATTTAAAAACTGCGAGTTCGAATTATAATAGGGGCAGCTTTTTCAATCAATATGTAATCCCTATTTACATTTTTGAATTACTGAAAATAAGTATGTATGATACAAGAATCGTTCGTTTTTCTGGTTTCCTATAATCATGTCACGCTGGAAGGTTACCTTAACAAACGAGTCACGGACTTTGCTTTATAATTATTGTTCCTGAACCTACACACTAAACCCTCCCACGAATTAAGGTGACGCATGCCAGAAGGTTAGGCATAGGAAGTTGATCCCTTGCCTAGAGCAATGTTCCAGCTAGGTGAGGAACGTGATCCTGGGCCAAAGACGGATTCGGATCATGGCAAACGGGACAAGCGTGACCCTCGTAGGTGGGGGAGAGCTCGGCCGGCAGACGTGGTGTCAGGCCGGGATTCGGATCTGGAGAGGTAACCCGTACACAGCCTCCCCTTGACTGATTAAGGCAGATTAGGGCTCATTAGGGCGTGTGGGCTGAGGTGGGATAGAGGTCTCAACACACTCAAACACCTTTCGCATATAACGTGCTCGTCCATGGCAAAATATGTCTAGAAAGCACGCTACTACTATAAATTGACGACGAATACTATTATAAAATAATTGATATTGATTGTGGTACATTTATAAAGTTCCATCTCACTGTCTATACTTTTATTTAAATGTTAGAAAATAGTTTGTTGGATTAACAAGTGTACTGTAAATAATACAATTCTGATACGATTCTGAGTTAGATTAGATTCATTTTGGTTTCTCCTTAAATGTGTAAATCTAAAAAGTCAAGAAGTAGACGCTCCTTTATTCTTTTAATATTTTAGAATACAGTACATGGTAAATAGTATATTATGTGTAAATGAGTAATACTATAAATTCAAAATTAAAATCAATCAAAAATTTTCAAAATACAAAAAACCTCTTTTGTCAAATGTCATTTGAAAGTTTGTTCTATTCAGCGTAAATAAAATGAGACCGACACTTCACAAATTCTTTTGTTAGAAGTTGTTGCCCCTATTAAACTGTAAATTACAGTTGATCCCTAAGGGCGTTGTGCTAACTGTGTGGACGAGATCGTAAAACTCTGTCGGTGATCGTATTCTCTCATTGTTCTCGGATGGAGAAACGAGCGCAAAGGGTATTAACTTGAATCTGCAAGTTCGTATTGGCTCATAAAATGAGAGCTTGTTGTACCTACTTTTACGAGTTACACAATGCGCGAGAACAAATACAGTTTTGGAGAGCAAAATACAATTGTGAATAAAGTCACTAAAAAACGAACCAGTTCTTCCAGTTTCCAGAGCAAGAGCAAAATTACCTCTAACCCTGAAATTTTAACCATCAGTTCACGAAATATCTTTTATTTTAGTGAATCAAAAGAACACAGGGAATATAAAAATATTTTACTAATTTCTGTAACCAGGATAGTAGGTGAGGGGGCGGTGAGGGGGCGGTGAGGGGGCGGTGAGGGGTTAGCTTACTAGCCACCGAAATCCCCAGTGCGTGAGTTCGATCCCGACCAAGGTGCCCGGATTTTCGAAGGGCGGAAAATTCACAGTAGCTATCTCACACTTGTGGCATGCGAAAAAAACTCTAGCGGTATGCTCGTCAAAATTAAACTTCTCTGACGATATTCACAAGTTAGAGTCAAATTTCAATGGTATTAGGGGACTGCCAGTGAGGCGCACCAACTCATTAAGGTCCCTAGACCCCGTGTCGGAGGTAGGCTTCTAAAGAAGCCTGGGTCGAAAACTCAGGGAAACCACCCTGAGTATTTCATCCCAAGAAAAACCGCACTGGGTCTCGTAACTCCCATATATGAAAGATGGGACCATAGAAGACGTGTTAAAGTGAGTTTTCTAATACAATCGTAGATACAGCAGTGGTTTTATTATTTTTAATTACCTCAAAAGTCTAATCCGAAGCTATTTACCGAATGAAATATATCAACCTTCAAAATATCTTTAATTTTTAAAAGTTTTACTTCATAAAATAACGATCTCTTTAATTTGATACACCTTTTAAGGCTATCGTTTATCAAAATGGTTCACGAAGAAGATAATACGATTGTGGCAACTATGCACGAGTTACGAACAATCCAGAGAAAATTGTTACAAAATGACTCTAATGTAATAAAAAGATAAAAAATTGTCCAATTAAAACTACACGATCTTCAAGAAATGTTCGCCAGAACAATACGTGTTTTCTCATTTTCGGTAATTTGAATAAATAAATTAATAGATCCAATAACATATTCTCGATCTAGAGAAACTATCTGGTCATGTGAATTCTAAAAATGAATTTCATTACGATAATACCCGATAATACGTATTAATGTTTTTTAGAATATGTAAAACTGTATAAACTCTAGATTGCATTGCAGACGTTTCATTACCCATAAATTTAAAATAAAGACAATTAACTTGCGATCCCGACTGACTTCTTAATATTACTGTTTTGATTCCATAACTATTTAGTCTGTTCTCTATAGGACAGCCACAACTTTCTAAAAATTCCATTTAGTTTCTTCTGCTCTGAGGAAAGAGGAGGGCAACATCCCGTCGTCAGCTACCGGAAGTGACACCCGAAGCCGGATGCTTATTAGACACATTCCTCCCGCATTTAAGTTCTGCAACTCTGCCGTTGAGAGTGAGTGGGAGGGCAAACTTTCAGAGAAAATGAGATGCCGCCTGGAGCTCTGCACGCCGTCCCCATTTGTTATCATTAATAACACATCACAGGGAGCCCATGATTATATTTTCGTTTGCGTGGAATCCCCTCCAGTGTGAGAAATGGCTGTTTACTCTCAACTACTTCCCATCTTCTCTTGTTCAGAGGATTTTTGTTTATCCATGTCGTGACAAAGAAATTAACAACATGTTTGTTTCAGCCTTAAATGATACCGACATTTATGTGTTCTTTCAATTGCAATGCAGAAATTGAGCACTACTTACTCGTTTGTGGGCGCAAAGGATCATCATGCAGGGATAAGGAGTTATATGTGATACTGTTGTTTCCTTAATCATTTTCCTTATTCTCTTTTCCCTCTCATTTCATTTCGTTTTTCTCAGAGTTGAAATATATATTTTATTATCATAAATGAGTTATCATGTTTATTGGTCAAACCAAGTAAGCTAACGTTTGTTGTTCTTTTGCTCTATATCTTCCTTTCAACGATTTAGGAAAAAGCCAATTGAAAGAAATTGTTTTCTCCAAATGTCCGTAGTGAACATTCATTTAATTTTCCCCTTTAAAAAAGTCTTGATATTGCAATCGCTATTTCAAGGCAAATCGTTTTAAGCCAATAAACATTTGAAATATTAAATAAATACTCTGACTCCTTTTTCCAAGTCCTCTATAATTCTGTAATTACGGCAAATTACATGCTTTTATTTAAGTTTCCTAGTTTCTATAATGAAACATTCAATAAATTGAATTAATTTTTGTATAAGCAATTTCGCTCGTTGCTTACGATGAATCACAATCTGAATCAGAAACTTGCAATTTTCCTTTACATTTGACTCTCTCTTGAATATTTTCTGATTTCACAAAATCGCAATTTCAAGAAATCTTTTCTGTTTAGTTTTTGAAAGGAATGTATTGTTTATTCAATATATTGTTTTACGTAAATATGTGAAATTATATGCCGTGACTGTCAACCCCATTAGATTTACTCTATTCAAACGTAACACATGGACATACACACATCTCTGAGTCATAGATCTGTTCTGAAATTCTGATAAAGTAATTTAAAATTGAAAAAGAAAAATTGCTTTTGCTTGATACACAACTTGTACAGACATATCTGACGCAAGTTTACAACAGTCCAAGCAAAGAATATTAATAAAAGAGCAGCTATAAAAGTACACATAAGCGGATTGAAGGCAGCTCGTAACTTCAACAAAATCTCACGAGATCATCTTTTATCTCTCACGGTCGTACTGTGCTCTATTTTATCCAACTCTTCACCGCGCCTGTCACGTATTGTTAAAACTTTATCCTCCGGTCCGTTCAATGAAACTATATCTCATATCCTATCTTCGGCACATAAATATTTTTACTCGTGTATTACGAAGGACTCCCCCGAGCGGTACAGTTCTGTGACGTGAATGCGTTTCAGCAATTTTATTTGGATGTAAATTGCAACCCGTTGTTTACACTTTACATTACTTCTGGTATGTTGGAAAAAACGGTTTTTATGACTCTTAACTTTTCCAGAAATTAATGGTTTGGGCATTGAGCCATGCATTTTATTACTTACAAGAAAAAATACCAATGTTTGTGTGCTCTGGACTGACAGTCCTGTGTATTTCCAGTAAACTATCGTAATTCTTTTTTTGCGGAATATATTACAGCATACTCAATTTGTAATATCGTTAACACGAGAGAACATATTAGTCTTAGTTCGATGAAATTTAAGTTCTTGTTCTGGTAAGTCACTATGATCTAACGACCTTTCCATTTTGCATGAGATATTCAATAAAATTATATACATTATTTTTATTGTAATGGTTTCTTGATCTTAATAAACAGAATCAATATTTTTATGACAATTTATTGTTACATTACATAATAAACAACCAGTTTGAAGTTTAATAAAAAAATGTTCACTGGTATAAGTAAATTGGTCAAAACGTAAATTTCTTCTGGTCACTAGTCAACAAACACGGAGACATTTTTTTTAAATAGACCACACATAGGGTCGTAATGCCATGAATGTATAACAAGAAACTTCTGTACCTTCATGATATTCATGCAGGTGCCCAGCGTCTCTAAAATTATGGGAGGCGATTGTCGTGGGAAGGCATACCATGTTGTATGATGAAAAATTGAACCCACTGTCGAAGATTTAATTTGCCAAATAAAGAAATGAGAGATGTGAATGGTCACATGATGAATGAATGATAAATTAACAATTACTGATGATCGCTAGCGCAATTAAAATCTATCTTCCATTTAATAGTTTAATTTTTATTTGTCGCGGACTCTTTCACTAGTTCTTTTAATGAGGGGGACAATTACTTCTGTCATTGGAAATACGCTACATTGGAGTCACACTGACGTAACTAAAATTTTCGCAATTTTTGTTTAAAACTATTACCATAATCAGAAATAAATTTTGCCTCTTAGAAGCAAATATTGATCGCATGATGTATCCACAAATTTTTACATCTTATTACAGTGAAAGGACCGTGAAAGGTGTCGTATTTGTCTGTTTTCAAACAGTTCGTGTGTGTAGTTTCGTCAGTCTGACTCTCAGGTAGCGACGGGCCTTGGTAGCAAGCATCCACCGCAGCCGGCGCGCCGCCGCGGCGCCGTCGACAGCTGTAGCTTTTTCAGCGGCCGGACGGGCGGGGGGGTTGGAGCGGGGTGGACCGGGCCGGGTGGGGCGGGACGGAACGGGGAGGGTAGGCGGTGCGCTGTGGGTGCAGGGCGGAGGGCGGAGCGGGCCGGGCGAGGCGAGGCGAGGCCTAAAAAATTAGAAAAAATAGTAATAACTCCATAATTTATCATTATTAAGCAAGAGATCGCAAAAACCACCTTATAATGTGAAGTTTATTCTATTCACGTAAATCATTATTGTTTGTACACTTAAATAAATTACCTTACTCCTAGACTCTTAATACATTCAGACGTCCTTCGTAGTGGCGGTTTTCAGCTGCATTTCGTTTGCGGATTAGGGGAGACGTCAAGAATTTAGCTCTGACGTAAAGGAAATCATCGTAACTTTTGGTTCACGGGGCTATTCTCTAAGAGAATTTCGATGCAGAGTGAACCAACCTCATTTTGTATTCAGTTATGTGTTAAATAAGTTTTGATTACGCGGTTCAACGAAGAACCTACCAGAAAACCCAAGAGAAAAAAGCTTAATGACAGAGACGAACGTTTCATAATTCAACAGGTGAATAAAACCACAACATTAAGTGCTCCCAATATCCGCAAAATGATGAAAACAATTACGGAAAATAAACTATCAAACTAGACAATTCGCAGAGTACTGTAGAAGTACGGATATCATGGTAGAAGAGGACGAAATAGGTCGTTCATAAGTAGAAAAAACTTGCCAGAATTAAATTTTGCAGAGAGAACGAAAATAAAGATACGATGTTCGGGAATGATGGTATTTGGTCGGATAAAACGAAGGGGTTTATTGTTCTCTTTGTGGTTCTTAAAGATGCCGAACGGTATGGAGAAAGGGAAATACGGCCAACGAAACTTTCAATACTCTGCCTACTGTGAAACATGGAGAAGGTTCTGTGATATTTTGGGGGTGCATGTCTTCTAATGGGGTTAGAACTATGCAGAACATGGACGGCATTATAAACAAATGGAGATTCTCAGACGTCTTGAAGAAAAATATCAAGAAGAATGCACAAAAAATGTAATTAGGACCAAGATACATTTTTCAAGATGATAATGACCCCAAGCACACTGATATTATTTGCAAACAGTGGCTTACATGGAGCATGCCGACGCAATTTGCGAACTTTCCATCAATCTCCTGATCTGAACCCCCATCGATCAAGTATGGGTTGACTTGAAGGAAAGGGTTCAAGAATATCTCCGTCACTGAAACAGTTAAAATCTGTTGTGGCAGAAGAATGGGAAAAACTAATGACATGAGATGCATTCAATGCAGAGACGATGCAAATCAGTTCTCAAACCTAAAGACTATTCGTCAGGGTATTAATTTTTTTCTTCTGAATTCTTGAATATATTATTTATTTTTTTGATAGTGTACAAATAAAACTGTTGAGCGGTAATACACAAATATTTGTTAAACTATTAACTTTTATTTTTATTTGAAAGTAAATTATTGATTGGTGGTTGTTTTTGCTTTCTTAGAGTTATATAAAGTAGAAAAATAAAGATAAGACACAACGAATATAATAGTGAAAATATTTATTTTTAAGTTACAAAAAGGAAGTGTACAAACAAGAATGATACACATTGTATATGTTATGATTGATATGAATTTACTGTATTGAATATACAAAGAATATTCAGAGAAGCAGAGCAAAATATTGCAATTTGCAAACTCACAAACATGAAATGTGTGGATGCCTGACCAAGAATTTGGCCATCTTTGTGTCGCCGTGATTAGTATTGTCGACAAACACAAATCAATTGAACATTTTGTATAACGATCCTGAAGAGTAAAGCATATCCTGTCAAGATTTAAATTTCAAAATTCAATGTTACGCTTATTTCTGAGACACCCATTTCTCATTCTGAAACCGTAGGTATTCGGATGGCGTCAAACCCCGAGCGCCTGTTGCATGATCTGGGTCATCGAATGCACACGCGTTGCTCTGGAGACGGCACGTGACGAGGCTGCAAATTTGCCTTCAAGGCTGTGCTCATTGAAGGATGTCACTGTGCCATGGAATACCAAATAATATGAAAAGGAAGAAACCAGGTGAAGGAATATTTTTATTCAAATGAGTGGGTACGTTATTTAGGGCATCGTTCAATGAATTATGAACGATCTATTTCTGTAATGGTTTCAATATGAAACAATGAAATTGGTTAAAAGTTAGATGAATGATGAGTAATGGACGTATAAACTTTATTTTCGTAGTAATGTTGTTTGCATAATATTCCTGAAAAATGTCATAACTTTCTTCGCTATGAGTTCACACTTCCGTGTAAAAAATAAAAATCCATATTACAGCTGTGACGTGCAACGCGCAATTGAAAAAAATCGTGATTCGCAATGAAAACCGTCTCATCTGACAAGGAGGGTTGAATAATTGTAACTTTTGTCAAATCAAACTAGAATCTTTTATCTCCCAATATTATGAAGGTTGTGTGGCTTGTGAAATATCTATTTAAATAATGTTGTTATTAACCAAATATTTAAAAAATCGTAATATAATTTTTCTTTATTGTCAAAAACCGAAAATACGTATGAAAGCCATGTTTCAATTTAATAATTGTTCTCTAATCTTGTGGGAAAGCATTCTGCAAGAGCAAAATAACGTATCGTAATATTTAATTGTTTGAAATTAAGCTTTATTTCCGAGGAAGAAAGGTTAGATTTCAAGCGCGATGGGGAAAATTATCCGGAGTCAATTAAGCTCAGTTAAATCCCGTATTATATAAAAATCTAGTATGACACAAGTTTTTTAATTGCACTTTTAGTTTCAAAAGCGCGTACATATACGTTCAACATGTGGCTTGGGTTTTAATTATTTTCTATAGTTGCACTGCCTCCTGCATTTAGAGAACATTTCGGAGTCAGTGATAGTTGCTTTCAGTGTTATGTCATCCGCAAAAAACCTATTGCAAGAATGGAGGCTCACTTTGTTTACTTTATGCTGTTGTTTTAATGCCTTCGGTATTCAGGGACTCCTTTAACTCTGGCGACATAAAAAATACATTTTTTGGAAGAATAAAACGTCACATTTAGTCACAATTACATTTAAAGTATTAATACAGCAACTTCACACTCTTTAGGGAACCTAAACCAAAACAGGTCCTTTGCAACATTTTTTTTCCAAAACAGCACTAATAGTATTGCAGATTGTTGTCCGCTGACTGTCCATGTCGTTGGCAAATCATCGATAACCTAGATCACTTAAATTTCAGGACAATCTCCATTCTATGATTCGATTAGAACACCTTCCCTCGTTTTAGTTACATTGCTAAGAAAGTCGGTCGAGTGGATAAAAGGATAATAAATGATTTACTACAAAAAATAGTAAATCTTGAAAATTAGTGAATAAGCAGATAGATACACTAAGAACCAAATAAAATGGTCATACCTAAACCAGAATTGTCCAACAATTTTTTGAAGCTGTGTGAATAAAACCAAGCTTATTCTTTTGCATAATAGCAAATGCTTAAAAATTGTCTATTGTTGGTCTGCTCTTGCTGGAAGTGCCAAGTACGCAGAGGGGATGGCTGCATACTTTCACATTAGAAGTGAAAAACAGTAACGCAGTAACGTACGTGCATTCACACTCCATAACAGATTATCATGCATTGTTCTGATTTAATGAGGATAATGATGAATAAGTTGACAGAAAATTTGTCGATCGTTGTAAAAGACGTATTTATTTCTAGCATATCGTACGTTTTGAGTTAACATTCCTTTAAGTGGGTAAATAAAAATCGTTCACCATCCGCACGTGGCGCCTCGTTGGCAACCAATCGAATCCCTTATCAAACACAACTCCTAGGACCTGCGCTTTCGGCCCTCGCTCTCGCATGTCGTGTAGAGCGAAGCAGCGTGGCCGAGCGCGATATCGCCCACGGGCATCCGGCTGGCTGCAGAGCGGGCGGCGGAGCGCACGCGGCGTGCCAGGTGACTCGCCGCCGTCAATGGCCCAAGCGGCGCGCGGCAGGCCGGCGCGCGAGCTGCATCAAAAGCCCGCTGCCGCGTGCGCAGCGCCCGCGCCGCCACAATGGCGCCTCGAACGCCGCACGCCACACGTCGCCTCGCCTCTCTCTCTCTCCTTATCGCTCGCTGTTTCTCTCTATGTGTATCTCTCTTTCTGCCTGTCTTCTGTCCCTATGTATGTCTCTCTCTCTCTCTTTCTCTGTTCCCCTGTCTGTGTTTCTCCCTCTCTTTCTCTATCTGTATCTCTTTCTCTCTCTGTTTCTCTTTCTGTGCCTGCCTGTCTCTCTCTCTATCTCTCTTTCTCTGTCTGCCTCTCTCCCTCTCTGTCTGTTTCTCCATCTGTCTGTCTCTCTCTTTCTCTCTCTCTCTCTCTCTCTCTCTCTCTCGCCGCGTCTCTGAAGAGCGATTGCGGGCCGCAGCACACCCACCCGCGCAGCAGCCGCTCTCTGCATCTCTATGCCTCTCTCCAATCTGCCTTATCCAGCTAGGCCCGACCCGACCTGGTCCAGCCCGGCCCTCGCCGACACCGCTTCTGCCCGCGCCTCCCTGCCTTTCATGCTTGTCGATCTCGCTCTTCCCATCCCGCTGTTTCTCATACCTCTCTTACCTCCATCCGCTCTTCTCCAACCCCCTCACCTTCTACCCATTCTTCTCCACTCCAGCCTCCTTCGTCTTCCATTTTTTCCGCCTCGCTCTACTCTGTCTCGTCCGTCTCTGGCCTTCCATTCGTCGGCTCGATCTTCGTCACTTCAAACGCTCCTCCCGCTTCCGATTTTCCCCGCCCACCTCCTCTCCCCACTACTTCCATGCCCGACCTTCTCCTCCCCTCCCCCTCCAGTCCCATCCCGCTCCCCCCGCCTCTGCGCCCCCGCGCCGCCAGCCCGGGCCGCCCACTACAGCAATCCCCATCGATTGGAGACTCTTCCCCGATAACGCGCGCTCTTGTTTCTCCAATCCTTTCTTCGCTGTGTTTTCTGCATCGTGGTTTACGTCCATCTCCTTACGTTGCAATTTTCCCAAGCACATTTATATTTATTTTTTCGTGATTTTATTGTTTAGTAATGTACGAATGTACTTGGCGCGACAGCCCGTGAACTGTCCTACTGGCGATGTCCCTGCCTCGTGGCCATGGGTTATGTGGGTACGTGTGATTGGCACGTAGACATCCCCACGCCGTATTCCGGACTTCTCAACCTGAGAAATGACGACGAATTTTCTCATCGTCACGCAGCAACAAATACAAGTACAGTGCAAGGAAAACGCACACTATAATCTTGCCTCACCGTGAATCGAACCCGGGGCCACGTAGTGAAAATCGAGCACGCTGACCAACAGCAAGCCACGAGGCTATTGTTTACTAATACTGAGAAAAATTCTCTGCTGCGTCACAATTTGGGAAGAGTGATTTGGTGAAATACACCTGAACAACACGCTTCATTTTCTGCCCACTTTACTTATCGAGGAGTTACTCTAAGAAGGGAGCGGTTGGACAGGTCGGGAAACAAATGTAGAGGTGCGTAGGATGCAAAAGATGGTGATGAAAACCATTTACTAAAGAGCCAACTAAACAACGCATTGGCGAATAAATTGCATGGATATAACCAGTAGTATTGTTGTCAACAGTAACCAAGGAGTAAATGTTAAAACCGTCTGTTTTTATAAAAATCACTCTATATTGGTCTTTTTCCATCACTGCTTTTATGAATCACTGATTCAGACAATGTTCAGCCTACCTTAGGTAAGGTAAAATATGTTTACTGTCGCTTCCTAATTAATGGAATAGGAATGAAAAATATTGGAAATACCTCATCAATATGATGTTGTTTATTGGTCGTAAAATTCGTGATTGCGGTACTTTTCAGCTGTAACATCCCACCCCATCAAAATTAAGATGTTAGTGATCTTTCAGATATGATTAAGATTAGTGCAGGTGGAGAAGAGACGCATAAAATTGTGTATCCAAAAATCTATTTTTATATGTGGAGAGATATCCGGATGGGGAGATGGATGGAAGAATGAATTTTCTGAAAAATGGAAAATATTTAGCTCGTACAGAAGAATTTATATGTATGGTAGTTCTGATTTTCATTAAAACCTCTGACATGTTTAAAATTTCAAACATATTACAATCAGTTTAAAACACCAAGGAGAAAGAAGTGTAGAAAGAAGTTTGGGAATTCTCCTCAACTAAATTTCTTGAAGTTTACTTTAAATGAAATGTAGTTATCTCTAGATGTTTTATCACTTGCTATTATCAACTTAATTTTTAGTATAAGCACTAAATTTTAATGAAATCTTAACATTGATAGAATGAACACTTAGTTGCCGTGCTTTGCTCTTTATTGTATTTTGGGAGTTGTAATAAATCTATTGAAAGCATTTTCTCTCGGTGAAAATATGTAAGTTGTTTGTAAAAGGAGCTACAGAACGTTTTCTTAAGTTCGTAGAATATTTTTAATTACAAAGATTTGTGAGTGTAATTGAGATGTCGATCAATTGTTTCATGCATGTGCCTTTTCACAAAAAAGTCACTGGTTTTAAATATAGTTATTTTAAGGTACGGTGCACAGCAGGATTTCTTTGTCATATGAACAGATGTTTGGAAAACAAAAAATACCTTATATTTCCATAAAGATGTTGAACTCTGTGTTTACAGTGAGTGGTGATTGTATTTTTTTAAATGTTCAACCTCCCTTATTTTACTAGTCTATAAGACTTAGTACTAAACCACATGAAACATTGTTTTCGTATTTTCTATTTCCCGTGTTGTAAATATGTAAACGTATAATTTGTGTATCAGTCATAGAACATTTTTTTTAACTTTTCTACAGCTACGTCCCACACATATCTATTTTTTGGCGTGCATCCTTGCTGCGCAAACTTTGAAGAAATGTCCCAACTTTCCAAATCATTTTTAACATTTGATTCTTGTGACTAGATGTTAACGTCATAAATTCATTCAATTGCAGTTTTTTAAATGATGTCATGCACTTTTCAAAAAAAAAATTAATTTTTTGGCACTAAGATGGAAATTTTCTCTATGCCGCGCATTCCCACTGGTTTTCCCACCATTTTCTAGATTGCAAAATGTCATCCAAAATGACCTGGTTAAATGGTTAAAAATCGATTATTAGTGGAAAAACAATCCACGGAAAAGGAATCGGATGACATCTACTATTGCAATTGCAGTATTTCTTACCGGGAGGTCCTAGAGTTGAAATTGCGTTGGGGACAGAGTTTCGACAGTAGATATAAAGTTACGTCTTAATTCAGATGCAGAAAAAGTCTAGTGAACGGCAGCTACGAGCCTATCGACACAAGTTTAGCTCCTAGCAGTACTTTAACAAAGGGGCCAAGGGCTGCGCGAGATCTTTCCTTGCCCACTTTCTCTTCCCTCTTACTCCCACACATGTGCTCTTTACTCCAATACATGTCGGAAGTTTAAGAGCTCTCCCGGCTGGAGCATCACCTCTGCAGCGGTGATACCTAGAAGGAGAAAATCCCTGCAAGTCGACATGTGCGTCGTCGCCGGATCTCACGCCAGCGGAGAGGAACGCCGCCGTCTTGCGAAATACAATGTGCACACTTTCATGTCAACAATTGGGACTAATTGTCAAAGCAGTTGAAACGTCCGGAAACCTGTAATAACCATTCCACGGAGAAGGGTTTAGGGAGATTCACTTTTCACTGTCACTTTCTTTCATTCTCCCATTCCCTCTCACTCTTTCTCTTTTTTGTCTTTCTTTCACTCTCTTTTCTTTCTCTCCCTCTTTCTCTCTCTCTCTCTCTCTCACTCACTCACACACACACACACACACACACACAGGTACACACTACACACTCTAACAATATTTTCTACAAGTTAATAAACTAAATAAATTACTTTTCTTAAAACTTTCCCGCCTTCGACATTGCTGTGTCTAAATTCACCACTAAATCTTATTTCCTTATAATCGTTCATCAATGTACTTGATCCATAAAGAACCCACGCTTGTAGACGCTTGTAGAATGAGACTATGATATTTTTTAATATTTAAAGGCATTTGTGCCATCAAATCTTAGAGGAGACTTTTGAATAAAATTGACTGAAGGACTTATCAGTAACAATGGCAACCAATAAATGTTGCCAAGAAAATTGGAAACCATTTTTTAGAAGAAACCATCTCTTTACTTTGCGACCCCGTCGAAATATTCTTCAGATAAGAAAAACACGTCTATGTTCGGTAATAATATTAATACTTCTGAAAAATCCCAATTATTTGTTTAGATACTTACTGAAGGTTATTCCTTGTCCTTTGGAATAGTTTTTGCCATTTGCCATTCTTATCTCTTTATATTTGTTTGTAATACAAAAAAAGTAAGCAAAAAAGTCAATGTGTAAAAACTTTCAATCGTTTTTGTAAGGAAAATCGTTCATGAAGAGCGTTTGAAATTGGATAAAAAGTGTTCACCAGAAAACCAACATATGATTCAAACACCTCCACTGAAAAATAAATTTAGAAATTAAAAATCAACTTCAAAAGTTTCATTTATTAAATCTCTGGTTGTAAAGTACCAATGAATAAAATTTCTTCCTGGAAGGAAATGAAACCGAAAGTGACTTTCAGCAGCACTTACGTTAGAAGTATTTAAACAAGCAGTTCATAAAAAGTTCGGAAAATAACCAGTCTACAATTCTTCCAACTGGTAACAGTTCCTTTTTTGCTCGAATTATGGAAAAAGCAATTAGAGTTCAAAACAATTACAAATTTTCTTGATTGTGGACTACGAGGCGGAATGGGAAGCGGTGGTGGTAGTGGGATCGAGAGTGGAGTTTCGAGCTCTCGATTCGCGTTCTCGCCCACAAAGGCGGATACTTGGGAAACTGAAACAAAAGACAATTTCATTTCCCATTACTCCAGAGGTTTTGATTCGTCCTACCCGAGAATTCAAGATAAAGCGTTGCTTCTGCGTCCACTTCTGCTTATGATTTCCAATACACGAATTTCAAATTTAACTTTATACGTAAAGTATTGATTTTATTCTAAAATTAATACTATGAGAGTCTTAAATATAGTATATAACGTATTATAAACAGTAGCTTGTGACTTTCGCAACTGGAGTTCGAAGCTTTAGTTAAAAGCTGAAATGTTCTTTATAACACGCCGTGCACTAAACATTGTCTCCCATGCTTGTTTTCCATCCGCGAAACAGCTACTTTTTTATTCTAAAAGTTTGCGAAACATTAGGAAGCGTGTGCGAAACATTTTGCACACGTAGTGTTAAAAAATAGTGTACGCAACACGAAGTGATTCGCGTAACTGTTACATAACTTGCGGTTCTTTATTCGGTGTAATTGTTACATAAAAAACGGACAGTTTTAGTTTAACTAAAGGGAAGTATTGTATTTTCAAAGTAAATGTATAAAGAAGCATTCCAAGCATACCCATTTTATGAAGCAGCGTATTGAATTTCCAAAATCTTTGGTTTGAGATTACTTTACACCTGGTGGTCTTAAAGAAATCGGTATCGGCCCTCTGGGGGTCAATCAAAATTTGAAGGGGCCAGTGATGATCAAGGGGTCAATAGCAAAACAAACCGGCGATTATAATGTATGATCAATATTTCATTGATTACATAAATATTAAATTTGATCATTGTTTTCTAATACAAAGCGGCAAAACATGAAATAATAATAAATTAAAAATTTGCTCCTCTTCCTTTCCTGTCCATCACTGAGCCTTATATTCTAGTATCGGTGTTGCTGGTGCCACCGATGCATCCCATCGCACCGGTTACCCGAAGTAAGTGGTCCTTAATAAGGATTTCCGCGGTCGGATATCGGCAAAGAATAAAACAAATCCCACTTCATTCTCATTTTCTTCATTTCATCATCCATATTGTTATATCAATTATTTTTCAAACTCTTAAATTCACATTAATTGCTGATAGGGGCCCCATTTTGACTTTCTGCTCAAGGCACCCGAGATTGTAGCTACGCAACTGCTTAGGATATTTAAAAAAACTGAACAAATCATTAGTAAATGTACAGTATTTCAGTAAAACAGTGTGCGGACGTGCTTTTTTGCCATTCCGTAACGGGCATCTAGATCACTTCCCGTGCTCTAATTGAGATGTATGAGGTGTCATTCGACGAGTCTCGGGCTCCTGATGGGGAACTGATAATTTTTTGGGGTCCAGCTAGAAGATTTAAATAAATTTTTAAAGCGGCGTTTTTTCGTGTTTTGGCGCTGAGATCTTAGTGATAATGCCAGGAATTTGGCCAGAAAATCGATCAATGTACGTAGCGTTCATTAAATTCCAGAAGCCAAGAGCAATTTTGCTTAATACGCCATCATTTTCTTTCACGATATTGGCAACACTGGTGTTGACATCTTTAAGTGAACAATTCAATTAAAGATCCAAGTAAACTGCACTTTGATTTCAATTTATAGTCGAATTATTATCGTATTTAAAAAAAATTTGCGAATACCGACGAACAGTATTGCCTCGGAATTTATACAATAGAACTTGAATTTGTAGTAAATTTGCAGACAACAAAACTGTGAGAATGCTAGAGAACGTTTGAAGAAATGAATGAACGTTGAGAAATGAATGAACGTTTCTACAAAACTCTACCTTTTTCGTCTGATGCTTTCATGAGTGTTTGATGCAAATGGAGTAGAGGGTAAAGGCGATATCAATCTTACAAGGTTTTGTGTTGATTTACAGAGTTGATGTAATTTTGCAAATTACATCTAATAGTCATCTTTCGTCACACAGCTACAGAAACTGAAACGATTGTGTCGAAAAGCTACGCTCAATTTTTGCCTCGCCCGGGAACACGGGAAGCTGGCACCCTGTCCTTCTGAGGGGCTTCCATAATATGTGTAATAAACATGATAGGATCTTTAGTAAAATATTGAACAGTGTTTTCTCAAATATCTAGCTTCTTTTGGTCTTTCCCACTACATCATTGATATATCATATTGCAACGTCTCAGTCAATTCCAGCGTGTCGCTCAGGTGCGTTCGAGTACGGACGAAAGACTTTTCAAGCGACTGTGTTGCGGACACCCCTGGCATCGGCTCTTCCCAGTCGCCGACGCCTTGCCCCAAGCTTTCCACCCCGCCCAGCGCTTGCGTCGCGGCGATTTACAGCCTGAGCCCGGCCAATTTCGCATTCAGAACAGAAGGGCAGGCGTAGAAACGTGGCGCCCTGTATTGCATTTAGATTACGAAAGGAGACAAATCTCGGCGATGGACATGGGCCCAGAAGTGACCTCGAGGGGTGGGGGTGGGGAGAATAAAGGGTCGGAGCGAACTCTATCAGCAATTCTTCTCAGAAGAAATGGTGCCATACTTCCGATATTTGGCAGGGCGCCAATAATTCGGACATTAAATTTGGACTGTCGATAATCCGATTTCGAGTGTCATAAAAAGTTGCATGGAGTGAATGTAGTATAAATTGACAGAATTTAATAATATTATTAAAACAATTTGTTGCACGTGATTGTATAAATAAGTAAAATTATAGATAAGTATTTTTCTGTAATTAAAAACATAAACAGTTTACTGCATTAATGGTTTTATTTATCTGCACAGCTTTTATAACTGTCAGAGTGAACGATTTCAACCCTTTTTTAACGATTTTAGCTTACAATTAGTTTTATTGGTTCAGTTAAAAATTGGTATAAATTGATGAACTGACAAGGGTCCGGCCCCAACTAAACGAGTTATTGACGTTCTATTGTATTTGTAATTTTACTCCCGGGTTCGGAGGCGAAGGGTGTTATAACAATGTTCAACTACTCAATATATACACTTACGAAATTGTTGGTTCAAACCTCTTTCAGTGCTTGGATGTTTTCACATTACGGCATTGTGTGATTAGTTACTTGGTCCGTCATGTATTGTAACTGAACATCATCGCGTCCAAAGACTGGGAGAGATGGCTCAGGGCATCAACTAATGTTACAGCAGTCTCTGATTTGGTGACAAATCTGATCGGGAGGTCCTAAGTTTGAGTCCCGACGGTGGGAGGATTTTTTACGCTAGTTTGTCAGGAAGGTCGAATTCAGTCGCAGTCTGGAGGTGAATTCCTGCGGCCGGCGGCTCTGATCGGTAGTTTTCCGAGGTTTCTACGATCAATACTAGGCGAATGCCGGAGTAGTACCCAGAATCAAGACTTTCCTTTTGCTCTCGATATTCTCTCATCGCGTGCATCAGAACTCCTAATTAACACAAGTCGCTTATAATGAACACTTATTATGTGTCTCGAATTATATTTCTTTAAAGAATTGAAGGTGTTAGCGAGAGGTTCTCATTTGCCACAATTTTCAGTTATTCGAGCAGATTTTTTTCACGTTCGACGACTTTTTATTAGTTTACCATTTGTTGGATGAAGAAGTTATTTGTTGAAGAAGTTTTTTATTTCTTTGATTTGATTTGTTTAAGGTTATTTGTTGAATAAATAAGTCCTCATTCCCTTTCATAGTTTTACAGTAAACCATGTTAGGATGGTAAAGAGGGCAACTTATGAGTTTGAAGCACCTGCTTGAACACATTTTGGTTTATTCTAAGACGCAAGATTGATTTTGCTGGCTTGCACACTACTCACAACATGAAAATAAATATTTCGACTTTGAATATCTCTATTCTATTCGTCCAGGATACTAAAATAACATTCTGAAATTACAGGAGATTTACAGTGTTAATTTTCGATTATTAGTTGTATTCACTAAAAGCGCAACTGCTTACTGAAATAAACACATTGTTCATCTAAAATTGGTGTTAGAAAAGATTTCCGTTATTGAAACTACCAGTTTTTGGAGATTGCTGTATTTGAAATTAAAAGCAATTAAATTTAAATTATAAACAATAACATAATAAAAACTATAATCATAATAATTAATAAATAATAATAAGAATAAATT
>BOPP01000009.1:5059030-5168811 GCA_017312745.1 Gryllus bimaculatus | reverse complement strand
AAATTCTTTAAATCAACACAAATTAAATGGCAATTAATGCTACGTAAGGACAAGAAGTGGCAAGAATTATACGTAGGACAAAGAAGTGCAAGAATTATACGATACGTATTTTAATTTTGTTTCTATACTTTGAAATGTTTCGGTGAAATGAAAACCGTAAGAATGCTAAGTTGCAGTTTAAATATGAAATTTAGTTTCAGCATTTCAATAACAACGTCGGAAAAGAGAAAACGATCTGTGTCAAAAATGGAGTTCCATAATGCATTCCATGTATTTCTTCTCGCAAAAAATTTCAAAATTTTCATTTCGAGTAATGCATTATTGCCTCTATGCTTAATATGAGCGTGAAATATAAATAATCAATTTTTAACGTGTTCCTTCGTATTACTATTGAAAATGTGTTTGATAGATAGGAACTGCAAAATTTTTGAATTTTTTATTATGTTATTCAAATCGTGAATCAGTGGAAATTTTTGACGTGTTTTTATACCACGAAAACATTGAAGTACTGTTTATTTTCATACAAATTGTCCTTATTAATTTGATTTATTGAATATCTTAATACTGTATGGTAATTGTTGCATGGACGTTTCAAAAACCATGTATCTCAAAAGATTTCCAAAAGAAATGTATACAAAAGCGGCAATGGCATCATGATTTATTGATCTAAATAAATTCTTTGGTTTTCTAACAAAAAAGGATTTTGTTCTGTGTACGTGTATATAATTTTAAAATGGATGAGACATTTATTGCATCGAATTCAATATTTTTTATATTCATATTCCTTTCTTTCAGATTTCATTTCATTGATGAAGTCAGTTTGCAAATCAATAGAAACCTTTTGTTTCCGAAAACTCTCAGCGTTTTTGTACTTTTGACTCAAAACATACATACTTGATTAGTTTGATGAGTTACTTGAGCGGTTTGATTAAAAAGCACAAATATATTTTACAATAATATTCGTATGTAATGCATCAGCAAATTCACTAAATGCATTTAGCGGCTTTTTTGCCTACGACATATGTGGCGACAAGTGGTGAATTAATTAGCGAATCATAATTATTCGTTTTGAGAAACAGGAAGTAGTATATATGCTTTGTCCGATACTGTTCAGACTCTGATTACGTCACTATTTAAATCACTATAGTTTCATTTTGCACTTCATTACAATTGTAAAAACAAGTTCAGAAAGTATAGTTACATGTTCACTAGTTTCTGCAGCAACGAAATGTGCTTCCAGGATTAGTCTCTTCCCATGTTCTCTAGTAAATGCAAAGAGCACGCAGTCGCACTCGTAGTCAGAGAAAATCCCCTTGGGCAAATAGGACGGCGAACGTTCAGAGCGACACATTTTTTCTCGCGTGAGGAAGACCTCATGAAATTGTCGCACTGGCGTCCTCACGAAAAAACCCTTCACGAAACTCCGACGGCCTCGGCCACTCTTTACAAGCGTACACATTCACACACGGAAACGCGACTCACGTACGTACACCCACAACCACGTTTCCAACGCAACGAACGTCCCCTGCTCTGGCGAGATCGCCTTCAATTTCGTTAAGTGCCGCTCGTTACGCCGCAGGCCGAATATGATGGCGCAAGAAATGTGCCTGAATGCGAGTATGTGCGAGTGGAGTGCACAGTGACGAGAATTCGCCAGAAGAATGAGGTCTCAGCTGCAAGAGTAGGCAACTGCAATGAGCCTCGGTGGAAGGAAGGTTCTCGAGATGGAGACTGAACGAGGGAGAAAATGAGGTAGCGTCGAAGGAGGAGGAATATAGAATGTCCCGTAACTAGGAATGATTTACTTGCCCTTTCTTGTAGGGAAACCGTCCATAGGGATGGCTTTGGAGCGCGTTTCAGAGGAAACAATGCAGAACATGTACGACTCATTGATATTATATGTCTATTTCGATGTTATAATGTCAAAAAAAAAGGACAGGATTAATTATTGACTGGAAATTAGGACCAATTATTGACAGGAAAAGGAAATCATGCAACGCATTTCATCAACTTAATTCATTACTTTAACATTTTTAGAATTTTATTTGAATTTCATTATTAAATATATTTATTTTGATTCATATTATATTTCATACTTAAATAAAATAACTAATATTGTAATTATACAGTACGTGAAGGTAAATATACCCCTGTGCAATTGCACACAGGGCGTGGAGCCTAAGGGCGAAGTAAAGGGAGGGCTCCATCAAATACATTCTACGTTTTTATAAAGAAAGCAAGGTGAATAGTTTCATTACTGAACAATTACATTGCAAATTTCACTATAGATACTTATTTTAAAAGAAAGGTTTAGATATATTTAAAGATGAAAATCTCTTATATTCAGAATAATAGATAGATACATTATATAATATTGAATAGAATGATAGAGAAATATGGACATGATTGAAGTGTTGGTGTGTTTTGTTGGTCTGCCGAGATCATGTTCCAGAAGTACTGAAACAACTTCTCGTTAAGAGCGATCAGCACGCTTCACTGCGGCGTCCATTTGAACTATGTAGCTCTGACCAAGCCAGTAGCGCCAATGGTCGCAGTTGGAACTACTTAGTGCTTTATCTTCCATTTAAAGCAGGCCTGCCCAAAACTGGCCCATGGCAGTGATCTCCATTTGGATGATCATTGAAGGAGTGGTGCTACAAGAGCACATACCTTCTCGCAATATTGTCACTGGTTATGTAATATTGAACAATAACGATTCCTGTTTTACATTTTAACTACCATTTGAAAAATGCACGAAATATATTTTTTTATTAAAAATATTTTTAATTGAAATGTTTGAACGAAACAGATTACTGTCAGTGAATTCAATGTATTCACATTCTACATAAATGTATCAACAATGCGCTATGCCCATTTTAGCCTTAAATAAAACTATTAGTTTATATTAACGTGAACCAATGGAGTCACCTTCTGTTATCCGTGCGGCGTTGCAACAATGGGTTGCAACAAGCAACAATGGCCGTTGGTTTGGTATGGCATGCATATTTCGCAAATCAGCGTTTTTATACCGCCAGCAACAAAATGCAAATGGATCGACAAATATAATAATTAAATATAATTTTTGCTATAATCATCAATCTACTCACATCTACATGAATTACTCATTCCCGCAACCTAACTTGCAAAGCGAAATGAACCATTCGTTTTCACATTTAATTCAACTAAATGACGCAATTTAGGATATATTTCATGTTTAAATAATATTGAATATAATATTTCTTTTCAAGATTCTAAGGACTGCCTTCAAGCACATCTCAAATTACATTACCATTGGAATGACGACTTAAACAAAACGCGGGAAATTCGAATTTCCCATTTCGATTTTTGTTTTTCAATTTGCGAAAATACATAGAGTGCGTCGAACCACCACCACTTTCTTTACCTTTCTTTGATAAATACGCGGTAAAGAATTAAAGAAAAAATTGAAGCTGTTTCTGAAAAAATAATTATTTAAAATTTAATTGGGTGTGTGGGTGTGTTTCGCGAATTGGCCATCATGGGATCAAGCAATACTTGCATCCCACCGGGGTTCAGTCTTGATTGTCGGGGGAAGGTGACGTTAGTTTTCTATCGGGGTATCAGCATTTTAAAGCTAATTCCATTTTTACACCCAAGGTTGTAAGCCCTGGGGATGTGGTGAAATGATGATGATGAAACACATACACACACAAACATACGGAGACACACATTATTATAAATGTAATTATTAATACTGTGGCGTCATACGGGTGTAATCGAACACAGACCAGAGTGGTTTGTAAAACAGTAGATTTATTAACAATCTAGACCGTAGTCTCAATTTAAAAACTACCCTGCTCACAATAAACTAAATAAATAGACCCACTACAAGGAGAGATAATTTAAGAACGGCTACCACACCGCAACATACCACCGATGTCCCCTGTTTGAAGCCGCTCTACTTTGAGACCATCCACGCGTCTCGCTAGTCACGACAATGAATTGCCGGCCCCTCGCCCTAGTGCACCTACACGCACAGACACGCGCTTCACCTTTCGCTGACGCCGCTAGAACAAGAAGACTGGGACATTGTTCTCCTGGCCTTATATAGGCCCTTTTGGCTCTACCCGCCGCCCCCATTGCCTCCTCCCCAAAGCCGCTCTGGGCTCGCTACGTCCACGGGAAGTCCCAGTGCGTCATCACTCCGTCCTTTGTTTAACATCCGGCGATGCTTCGCCGATTTCCACGTGGTTGTCGGGTTTGAGCGTGGCACGACGCTACAATACTATAATTGAAGCAATAGGGTGATGATGAGGTGAAAGGTCTAGAGTGATGGTGGGAGGTGGTTGTTGGGTAGTGGGAGGTGAGAGCTGTTCGTGAGATTTTGGAACCATCCCAGCATTCGTCTTGTGACCGAGGGTAACTACGAATAGCCCCGGTCAGGGTGACCGGCCCGAGGATCGAACCCGGACCTCCTGATTGCGAATCCAGCGCGCTAAGAACTATTGTTATTATTATTAATGTTATTTTACAATCGCTAAAATATTTTAAACAAGCCAAAAAATACCAGACAAATAAATACATCAGCTCATGAGAGTCTAGCAACATCCTTTCATGTAGCAGGAAAACCGGAACTACGAGCGTGCGAAAGTGGAGGCAAAAATTTGCAACCACCACACTGTTTTCTCATAAAATATAATATAGTCGCTGTAGCGAAGTTTTGTAAAAATGTTCATTGTGAATGGATGCTTGAGTTCATAGTCTTTTGTTTGTTTATTTTGCATAGCTGGCAAAATAATCCCCTCCACGTCGTACACCTCCCGCGACTAGCGGGAGGAGAGTTCAACAAAACGTGCTTGTAGCGAAACTTCATTGCGAAGACGCATCAAATTCAAAAAAATCTTACTTTGGAAGGTTTTTCATTTAGATAATGGGAATATTTTGTGTAGACAGGATTGCCATTTAGTACCAAATGTAGATTTCCTTCAGTAGTATCATAAACATTATCTATTTCAGCCATTTTAGCCTCAGTCGAGACAATTCGGGTGGCAGGTGCCATTTTTTCTACAGGCTATTTGTAATGTACAGAACCGCGGTTTTTTTTAATGCTCCATGTCGGAAAATAAGCACATGGTAATATTCAAATTACTATTGGTATCGATGCAAGCTGGCATGAGCTATTTAGCCAATATCAAAACAATTATCAAATGTGTGGCAGCATCACAATTATCAAATGTGTGGCATGCGTCTGATTTCCAATGAGTTATTCAATTACATATTAATTATGGAATTTTCGTTTTCACACCTTAATAAATAATTCAACCTTTTCTAGCACTTGCGATTTAAATTACGACATATCACTAACTTCAGGTTCAGTTATTTTCTCCGTTTCAGTTATTTTCTCTGTAATAAAAATTGTTAAATACGGTTGTGAATGACTCCATTTAGTATGTACAATAAAGTGATAATTAATTTGTTTAAAATAATTGGCTTTTAAACAAACTGCAACCGCTTAAGTAGTCCAAACGTTTCTAAATCAATAGAAGTCAATAGAGGTTCAAAGTCTGTGTGGCTCGAGTCTCGAAAGCAAAGCAAGTGACACTTGCTATGTCTGACAGTGTTTGTATAATACGTCAAATATTTTGAATAAACTTCGTTTCTCAATGGAGAAATCTCTTCCCCAATATTTCGTACACAAAGCAAATTGTGGGAATTGGTAAAAACTATTGTTCAGTACTTTTATATTAGCGAAAATTATTGGGACAGAGTTGGCGGTGGTACGCCAATTCTTTTGTCAGTGCCAACTCACAGCCACCTTGTGAAGTATTGTTTAGAACCAGCTGAACGATCAAGAAGGCATAGTATACAGAATGCTTCAAACGAATGCCACCAATTTGACGTTCAACTGATTTGGGAGTTGCCTGAGACCTTTACAGATCTACTCATCTCTTTTTGCTTCATCTGGCTTTGCGTGTTACAATATAACGCGATGGCCACGCTATGATTGTGTCAGTTTCCTCTATAAGAACACAGCCATATGTATCACAAAATGTGATATATAAACGTGATGGATAAGGACAATGTTGTGTTGCCGAGTTGTTCAATCAGGATGGTCAGATTTAAAAGGATTCTTTTACTCACGGTAAGTTGATATTACAAGTAAAAAAACAAAACAAAAACATTTAAATGATAACTCCAAGACACTATAACTGTATTTCTATTGTTCTATCATGATATGTATATGATCGTCCATTTGTGGTCACTTCTGCCTAAACCGTTCAGACGATTTTCTTCAAAATTAGTATTCCTCGATTAATCTAAATGAACTCAAGAGTTTGAAAGTGATATTTCGAATTTTCAGGGTACTGAACATGAAGTCTCAACTTTTTTTCCAGAAAGGCTCCAAATATTTGATTGACCTCTTTTTCATCGGCTAGCGTGAAGGACGCTTCAAAAAACAACTCAGTTCTTATTTTTGTTGAAATTTCAGAAATTTAGAAAAGTGCAAAAGTTTTTCTTTTTTGTCGAGTTCCTCTTACTACAATATTGAAGAGAGAGATTTGTTTCATGTTCAAAGATAGATCTTCAAATAAGGTCACGTACAATTTTTACTTTCTCAAATACGTACGTATATATGAAGTATAATGTAATACAGAAAAAGTTAAATAATGCTTCGCCAAAAAACTTTTTCGACAGAAAAACTCGTATTGTGGGACCTTGATACAGGAAAAGTAGATAAAAGCTCTTTTAATATGGGTAGTAAATTACTTCTTATAACACACTATGTAATCAGATTTCAGAAATTGCAAGACCGGAAAAATGTTTGTTCTTTTTCAAAGTGGTCCATTCGTCCATCTGTCTGTCTGTTCGTCCGTTTGACCGTCCAGGAACACTACTGGCGCCTAAACCATACGTAAGATTTTTTTCCAAAAAGGATATTCGCTGGACGATCTGGCTCGAATGGAAGGGTTGCGATTTTGAAAAATACTCTTTAAAGTTGGGGGTACTTTACATGAAGCTCACCAGACATTTTCAAAATTTTCTCAAAAATGGCTACAATGTTTTCTTTAAATTTCTTTTAATAATACAGAGAAATGCACTTAAAAATGTTCCATAGGTCTAATTTTCACTGTAAACTTTACTTTTCGAAGATGTCAAGTGTATAATTTTCGGCGTTATCCTACAATTACAAAATTGAAGATATAGATTTTTCCTTCAAATAAAAAATTGTTTGTCGTAATTGGTTCTTTCAATAAGGTCATGTACATTTTTTGAAACTTTCAGTATTTTTCGCGTAGAATTGCGTGAAATATGTGCAATTTTAAAAGACAAGCTTTTCTCTAAAACGGCTCTAATTTTTCTCTTTAAACTTTTGGTAGGAATAGTGCTAAATGTACTCTACGAGATGATATAAATACCAGTTTGCTCTATTCTTTTTTTGCTGTTTTCAAAAATTACAAAGATGTATTTTGGACTAGCCTCCCACGTCGTTAATATTTACATTAACGGCGATTTGTCCACATTATTACATTTACGAATACATATGCTTTAAATGATGTCATATACGAATTACATGCAATCTCAACACTTTTCTGTGGACACGAGCTCAAAATCATGCATTTTCAGAAACGCATAAACGCCGTTTTCACAAAAAGGGTTCCAAATTTTTTCCTCAAATTTTCGTATGAATAGTACTAATTGACAAGAAATTAATTTTGCTGTATTATTTTACTTTTTCAAATTTAAATTAGGAAATTACATGCATGTAATTTTTTTGCAATGTCTCTCATGCCATTCATATGCCCGGGCGATTTGTATACGTTATTGCATTTTTAAGTAAATATGACTTTACAAATAACTTCAAATGATTTTTTCGAAAACAAAAGATTTCCGTGAAAAAAAGCTTCAAATTTTTCATTTTCACTAGAGCTCCATAGAAGACGAGGTTTTACACTTATTTTATATTTTAAAATTAATATTTCGAATCTTCCTTTAGGAAACCGAAAAATTGAGAATACTTAAAAACAACTGTATTTTGTGCGGCGCGCGACGATAGATGGCAGCTGTCAAGAGGATGGGGCAAGGTCGGAAAGCTAGCCCACTCCAAGGAAATTAGAAAACTATACTACGAGAACGTCTGTGCCATTCTGTACCATCACAAGTTTGAATATGTGAACAGTTTTCGTATAATTTTGCGTGAAATGTAGGCAATTTTTAAATATTATATTCTCAAAAACAGCTCCAAATTTTTTATTTAAATTTTTTTCGTATGTAATAAAAGACTGTAAAAAAATGTTGATACTTTTCAGGAACTCTCTTGTATTTTCCGTAATTGCAAAGAAATACCATTGCAAAAGGGGTTGGGAACCTGGTTGGGTATGGTCCATCAAAACAATACCTGACGATTTAATTATCTTATGGTTCAGTAACTATTACAACATTCATCGTAATCTTTCCGCAGCCTTTTCATGACTAACATACCTTATTTATCCACTTATGTACTATTATGACTCAATCAAGAACTGAGAGAAAGAAAGGATCGCAAATCGAGCACATAGAAATTGGAACAGGTTTCATGGATGACGCATTACAAAACGGATGTGATACCTTCACAAGAAGCACTTCCTGCCCACCCACTTCACGCCTCTATCAGTTTCCTTCCTCTCGGCGTCTCTCATTGTTCCCAAAGCCATAGGTAAGTTTTATAAATGAACAGAGCCACTTCATTTAAATGCTGACCATTATTTTGAACTTCGGAAAATCTTAATACAATCTCAATCCTATATCAAAATTTTAACATAAATATAATTAGAAAAATTACGAAAATGTAATTTTTTTTCTTTCTCATGTCATTAGTATTTACATTTTCGGCAATTTGTTTACATTATTGTATTTAATTTATTAGTTTTATATTTCCTTTTGTCTCAGCTAGCTATTTGAACTTGTTACATAGAGGCAAGTAAAAAAAATGACACTTTTGTAATTTTTGAAAAAACAAAAAAATAGATCGAAGATAAGTCGTTTCTGTCATCTCATAGAGTACATTTATCACTATCCCTACCTTTGTTGAATGAAAAACTTTGGAGCCGTTATTGAGAAAATCATGTTTTTGTATTTTTTTTAAAAAAAATGCACACATTTCACCCAAAATTGCGCGAAAATTACTAATTTTTTAAAGATTTCTATCTTTAAAAAATTTCTATCTTTTCTATTTTGTTGTTGTAGGAAGACGCCGAAAACAATTCATACATTTGAAATTTTCGAAAATCTCAATGATTCGACTCGAGCCAGATTCGACTCGAGCCATGGTTTAGGCACTAGTTATGTTCACAGACCCCAGTCAGACGAACGGACAAACAGACGGACGGACAGACGAACGGACAGACGGGCGGACAGACGGGCGGACAGACGGACGTTTTGAAGAAAAAAGACTTTTTCGGTATCAGGGGACGCCAAAACGTGTATTTTCGTCGAAATCTCAAAGTCGATTTTCCACAGCATTACATAACTTTCCCTATACTACGTACATTACATCGTATATACGTACGAATACGGGAAACTAAAAACGAGTAATACCCGAAAATGACACTAGTGCTATATTTCTTACCGTTGCTTATTACATATGTGTATGAGAAAAATTGAAGAAAAAATGTTGAGCGGTTATTGACAATTTTTATTTGTAAATTTTAGTTTTTTGTAAACCATAAGTTTTTTATCAATAAAGTGTACATGACATTTTTTGAAGAGCTAATTTTGTATAACAGACTTTGTCTGACACCAAAATCTCTATCTCCAATTTTGAAGTTATAAAAATATTTTTTCCATTTTTCGAAAAATCGGATATGAGACCTACACTATTCTCTTAAACATCCTTAGCGCTATTCAACAACAAATTTTAATAAAAAAATGTGAAGCTATTTTCTTGAAAATGTTGGGAATGTCCCAGGTGCTTTATGTAAAGTACCCCCTAAATTAAATTTCGGTTTCAAATTCCAGAGTACGCGACACCAGCTAGAATGTTGGGCAGTACCAATTTTGGAGAAAATCGGCTGATCGGTTTATGCGCTAGCATTGTGCACAGACGGACTGACAGACAGACAGACAAAAAGGCGTTTGGCTGTCAATCGATTTGGTATCATGGATTCTGGCTATTCTACCCAGAAAACATGGATTCTGGCTATTCGAAGTGTTAGAAGATTTTTTCTACATTTAGAAAGTCAATTTATCCACTTTTTCCTTACCAAGGCCCGCAATAAGAGTTTTTGAATCGAAAATTCGTCGTTTTTCTGCGCACGATTACAATACTTTCTCTTCTTACGTTAGTAAGTGCGAGAAAGAAAAATTGTTGTGAGTAGGTTACCGGTAGAAACAGTAGTCTTTTTTCCCTAAATTATTTGCTGCTATCTTAATGAATAATTTAGAAATTATTGATTTATCACGTGCATTTGCAATATCGAAAGGTACTATAAAAATGTGGAAAGGTTGAGAGGGGTAAACACAGTACTATTGTGTGATAAACTGTTTACAGATGGCTGTGTGTTGGGTGCTACGGCCATCCGCTGCACAGGTCGCCGACGAGAATCACAAAGATGAGGCTAGCAACAGAGTAACTCCGACAGACCACGAGAAGGTGAACGATACTTTCAAGAAGGAAACAACTCTGGCAAAACAAGAGCAGGGTGACGAAAATCCGAAGAAAAGAGAAACTCTCGAAAACGACGAGGAGCGTGACCAACGACCCACCGAATCGTCATCGGAGGGCACAGATAGAAAAAAGAATCGTTACGACGGCCGCGGAGAGCACGGTCGAAAGTCAAAGGAAGGCAAGGCCAGAGACAAGAGTAAGGATAAAGAGAAGAACAAAGGGAGAGGGAGGCCCCAAGACTTCGGGGTGACCGTGGCGAGAGGTACCTACTTGCATAAACGTAGGGCAAAAAAGGTGCTTCAGCTCCCACTGACGCATCCGAGAAGCTTTTTGAAGAATAGGGCAGCCCCGGGGGCCCGGCCAGCAGCGGCTATGGCATCCGCTAACTTCGCCAGACGCTTTGTTGACTCGTCGTTAAGCCATCATCCCGAAGCGAAGTTGTACAGACACAGGGTGGAGAAGGCCAAGATAGAAAAAAATGCCGACAGGTATATTTAGTGCAAAGAAAGAGTAAAAATGTGAACAAATTGAAATTTCACATTGCTGAAAAGTGCAAATAGTGTAAGTAACAAACCAGCGAATTCAGGAATTTTGAAATTCATGGCTTCAGTTTTAAACGTAGTGTCTATAAAGTTTCATCCCATCTGATATGTTTACATTATCATCACTGATTAACATTATCATCACTAAAATTTAAAATATATTTGAACAAATTTAAAAAATATTTAAAACACTGATTAACTAAATTTTAGAATACAGAACGTGGTACTTGTATTATTTCCACGTTTGCGTTCTCTTTTTCATTTACTGAAAAATAAACTAAGCATTTGCCTTGATTCAAGTTTATAGTTAACTAAGATGATCTATTGTAAATTTTCCTGATTTCCTTATCTACTTTCAGCTAAAAATGTGTTGTAATGGTGAAAAAGTATGTATTATCTTCTGTTAAGCGAAATTCAAAATAAAGGAGCGATGAACAGATTTTATTGCGCGCCCAGTAACATAATTGAGAATGGCGCACCCACTCAAAGGGTTAAAGAACATTTCTATAAATAAGGAATTGCATTAACATATATAAATAATAACCCTTCTACATAAAATTCAATAAGGGGGAAAAACCCTCCAGAGGTGCATCAAACATATTTAAGACAAAAATGTAGAAATTTTTTGAATAAAGAAATCATACAGGTACAGGGAATCTGTAACACACGTTATCGAACACAACACGATAACCTAATCATAAGCCGTGATGACTAAAAGAGTCCTTAAGATGCCTTGCCATTTTCATGCCGTTGACCGGAAGATGAGGCTCAGGGCATCAATTGATGTCACTGCAGTGCCTCTGGCCGGGAGGCCTTAGGTTTGAGTCCGAACGGAGGCAGGATTTTCCGCACCAAATAGAGAGCTAGGTGGAGTTCTGACTCTCTCAGTAGAAGAAGTCTAGCGGCCGGCTGCTCTGATCGATAGTTTTACGTGGTTTCTCTTATCAACACCAGACGAATGCCGGAGAAGTACCCTCGTAACAATAGGCCACGAACCGTGCGCAATCTTTCCTTCCTCTTCCTTGTCCTATCCTCACTCCTTACTTACATACACGCGACCATGCACTCCACTACCCCAAAACAATGTGCTACAATTGTGCTACAATGACCTGTCACTGGCCACTATAGAAAAATCGAAGTATATTAGACATCCTACAAAATACTGATCAAAGTAATGATCTGGATCAAGGTTCATTGCAATCAAGTAAAATAAACAAATAACATGACAAAAAGGTCAAATATTATTCTGCTTTAAAGCGAGTTCTTTGATTTCAAAGTGGAAAACTAAAATATTTCCACATTGAAAGCATTTGTTCAAAAGCTGAAGTTGAATGTCATGTTTTCCTTTTCTAAGAACAATTATCATAATGTAAATAAAATGTAATAAAAATGATAAATGGCTTGAATAGAAATGACAAATTGCTTGCATAAGTTACAAATTTAATTAACAAAGTATAATGATTACATTAATAGCCAAGGTTGTATAAGTGAGTGAGACATAACTACGGCTTAACTCAGCTCCAAGAGTTAAAAGTTATATTCTTTCTGCCTTGAACATGGATGAATGTGTAACAGGTGTATATGTGTGTGTGCGTATCTAGAGATAATTATTCTAATTGGAAAACTTGGTGTTGACTTAGAAATACACCAACAAATAAATTATGATAACATCTTGAAAAGTTGATACTATGGCAGGTATCATATCATTCTGTTCCAAAGGACTGCTGGAGAAAAGAGAAAAAAATAAAGCTTAAAATCATAAATAACAGGCCAAGTATTCTGAATACAATAGAAACAAACCAAACATCCAGTTCAATTTTCTCATATTTATAGGCTATTTTACATTCCTCAGAACAAGATTTCTTTCTTTCCACAAAGCACTTACAAAATGTCTGTAAATCAAGTTATTCTTCTTATTCTCTAATTACTGAAACAATGATAGTGTTTATTTTTTTATTTACTACTACTACTACTACTACTACTACTACTACTACATAGAATAGAGAAAGTATTGCACTACTAATGCCACAGTAAAAGTTACTTATATATTTTTAAACTACTGGTACAAGTGCAACAATATAACTTATCATATCCCATTGCATTGCATCTGTCATGTAATATTATGATTCATACATTTGTTATGTTTCATTTTTCATGTTTCCTCAAATTAATTTGTTTAACATGCACTATTTGTCCAATGTTCCTTTTTGGTTTGATCTGCACAGAAGAAAAATTAATTTATCTAGCTGAAGAATCATACTCTGAGTTGTGTGAGTATTTATTTATTACAATTATCTACTAGAAAAATAATAATATTTTCAGTAACAATTTTGCCCTACATTTACTTTAAAGGTACACCCTAATTGTGCTATTGAAATGTGTCAAGAAGCATTCAGTAGAAAATTGTATGGGTTTCCATAAATGTAGAATTCATTTTAATAGATTTCCACCCTGCTTTTAAGATATTTGCAAAAAACTGAAAGAGTGCACAATTTTTTTTAAAGATGGGAAAGTTATCTGGCAATGCATTGTAAAGTAATGTACATGTATTGTATGTGGATTCCTGGTAGTGAGCTGTTGATACTGACACTTGATGAACGTGATTTCTACGATGTGTATTGTAATTATAAATATCAGTATTGCACGAAAATGTTCCCAGTGTTAACTAAGTCAGCTTTGTTTCGATGACATTGAATGTGTGCACAATATTATGAATATTAAGATTAAGTTTTTGGTCACAAAATGACATATGGCATTTTACTAATTTATTATTTAACTAAGTTATTATATAATAACTTCTTGTTTGATATGAATTTATGAAAATTTTTCACCATACCACAGCATAGGCTATATAAGAAATAATTGTTCTCTTCAAGCTTCTGCTTCTCAACAAATTTATTCAAAGTGAAAAGAGTGCTTGATATAATATTGTTGTTGGTATATTGTATTGAAAAGTTATTGCCACAAAAATATAACATTTTGGCATAAAAGTCAAGTACTTAAAAAAGACACTATAGACATCTTGTCAGCTTAGTTTTAATACACTAAACTTCCAATAAGCCAAATGACACAGCATTATACACAGTATATCATTATTAGACACTCCATTTTTCAAAATGCTGCCTGTTAAATTTCCTTGAAGTTAGATAGAACCTTGTTGTTCTGAGGCTGTGATATCTTTGATATTATAAGATTCAAAATCCATGTGTAAACAGCTAATATTTTAATCAATTCAAGTGATAGAAGAAACATTTCTAGAATATCTAATTAAAAATTTGAAGTAGATTTAAAAGATTTCTACCTTCTGTTAGCGCTAATCTTTATGTATCGATTAACTTCTCAAAATATAATGAACTAGAATTGTGAAAAGGAATTGACAGAAATATTTATCCCTTCTTAATTCAAACGCTATAAAATACGTGGCTTTCCAATTATACAAAAATATTATAAGCTAAATGTGAACTGGTTCTCCAGCTAAATACACAAGCAGGTTGGCAATCAAGATATAACTTCATAACATGTAAAAGAACTTAATAGTAATGTAATTAAATACAAATGAAATCTAAACTTCTTGTGCAGGTTACTATGCAATAGCTTGATGCAAAACTATGAACATGGCAGAGAATATTTTGTATTGAGAGGTTGACATAAATGTATTTAATTTTAGTTGCGAGGAAGAGGTATGTGGGCACATGGGTGCATGCACATATGCTTGTATTGTGTGGATATGTGTTTATGTATTATTTCATAATAAAATGTATACATAAATATAATACTGAACATATCCATTCATAAGCATACACAAAGAACTAGAGATAAAACTTGAACTTAATATCCCAATTTAACAATATAGACCTTAACTGCAATTAATTAAAATCTATTCTAACACTTGATACACTCATTAGCAAAGAAAATGTCATAACATATTCAAGCATGTTAGCAAATGAGACAAGTTAGCATAACAAAGAAGAGAAAAAGGAGGAGAAAATCACTTCCACTTCATTTCTTTGCACTATAGTGTACAGCACTTCTTGAAAATTTTATGTTCAATACTTTTTCTCTGTAAACTACTCGACATTTTTATTTCACCTTATGTTTTCCCTCTTGTTCATTCCTTACCATTTTCCTCAATCACCACACTGATTAAGGCAAGAACTCGAAAAGGGCCAGGTTATTTCAATCTAATTTTTATTAAATACATAAATATATGATCCCCTTTTCATTTTTTTGGCTTAATTTACAAATATGTTGAGACGTTTTCACATTATCTATTTTTATTCAGATTCTTAAAAAGCAACATTTTGACAATTTTTAAGTGCTGTCATCATCAGACTTTTGATATAATAATATTTTTGAATTGTTAACATTTATTATATTAAGAGCCAGATGATGACAGTATTCAGAAATTGTCAAGAAGTTGCTTTTTAAGTATCTGAATGAAAATAAATAATGTGAATATTTCTCAATATGTTTATAAATTAAGGCAACAAATAAAAGAGGATCATATATTAATTTATTTAACTCTAGGAGGATGGCACCCGTCATTTTGATGGGTGACCTTTTAATCTAAAAGTTTTAACAATATATGTGGTTTATATATTCTGTTCTATATGACTTTTAATATTTAATCATATTCTACAGAATTAAAGAAAAATAGTCATCTACACTGAAATTTAAATAAGATATTTACAAATACTACTAAAAGAATGAAGACCCATCATTTTGAGGGGTATTAAGCTTTTGGCATCATATCTGGGGAAAGTAAACAAAAACATTGATTCTTAGTACATTGTATCAAACTAATTATAGATGAAAACATCTTCAAGAAACTTCCAGACTGTACAATTTTATAATGAAAAAAAAAATGTGGCATTGACATATCTGATAAAATGGTGTGCTTGTATACTATGAAATTCAGATGTAAAAGGTAGTCAAAACACATGTTTTCAATGTTCTGGGTGTGGCGGTCATCAATGGTTGTATCTTATACAGGGAGGTAACAGGAGAGAATATATCTCATCCACATTGTATCTTCAAACTATCAGAAGAGCTAGCATCTGTCCACGTAACAAAAAGAAGGCAAAATCTCCCCCAAGCAATCAGCACTCTTCAGAGTAGTGGCATTCACAAGACCTTCTCGATAGGAGGATGGAGGCAAGAACAAGTCCTAAAACATCTGCATATGTGTATTGTGTGTTGGAAGCATATTTTATACTTGTGCATTCTGCTTTTAAAGCTTTAGGAGGGATTTATTAATTAAATTTACCGAGTATCAAGAACTTCATAAGATAAAAATGAAACCCTTTCAGTTATGTTCAATATTAATATTATCTATTGTTAAAGGTACTTATTATTACATATGTACAAAAAATCTAAGTGCAGCAATAAAGATGTGAAAGTTAGAATTTGAACAATTGCATTGATGATTATGCTAAAAAAATGCTGAAAAATCCTAATAGGTAGAAAGGATATTGCTCTCCTAGTGGTAATGACTAGTACATAAGGTTGGCCAACAATCAAAAGGCTTATTCCAATCTAATTTTGTTTGGTGTACAAAGGAAAATTTGTTAATGTTCGTTCTTTGCATTCCTGATTTAGTTTCATGGCTCTGATTAAATCTAATTAAATATTAATCTGGTTTATCTAACCTTTTTTTTTATTTCTTGCCAATTACTGAGCTCAATGATGTCAATAACAACAAGTGAAATCTTTGTTATTATAAAACAGAACAACAAAAACCATTCAATTTGTAGGCCATAAATTGCAGTATGGCTCCATTCTAGGGATTTCTTCACCATCTTCTCTATCTTCTTTTTATTCTATAAACATGCTCAAACTAGCTAATCTTTAAGCTCTAATATGGATAGCAATATATTTGAACTTAATTAGATTGACCAGCTATGCATTATATTTTATTCTTCAAATACTATTTGATTGTTTAATTGGGCCAAAGATCCCTCTCAAAATTCTTTCATAAGGGATAATATTCATCTTCTAAATGAATTAGGGTAGGGATTCCAGAACACAAGAAAATGTGTCCTGAAAACACGGTTTTCCAAAGTACATTATACACAGGTTATAACCATTTTTTGATGATAAATAAATAAATACATTTTTTTTCTTTCAAAGATCATTGGCAGTGCCTAGAAGTTCAGACATTTATTTTACTACTTAAAATAGGCAGGCAAAAAGGCTGAGTACTAAAATAGGCATTTATTCTAGTAGTGGTGCAAAATGCATGTAATCCATGAAAAATCCCATTTAAAAGGAAGTTCAAAAAAATTAACAATTAAAAGAATCACATTTTTATTCTAACTCTAAAATTTACATTAGCACCTAATGTGTAAGAAATGTGTTGAATTAATTTACAAGTAATGAGAATATTTACTCCACTGCAAAGTATAATTAAATCATTAGCAAATAAGAAACTTTTAATAGATTTATAAACAATTTGAAGAAAATCATTTATGATGATAAGGGAAAGAATTACTCTCTGCACAGAGCTTTGAGGAAGCTTATTTTCAGTTGCAACTGAATTGGATAAAATGTTGTTTACTCAGACTTATTTTTATACCATATAGGACATTTTTAATAAAGAGCAAGATATTCCCTTTTAAAATATGTTCTTCTAAGAGATTAAAAAGTCAATGTTGCCTTGCCATTTCAAATGCCTTTTTGATATCTCAAGAGACTACTCTTACATGATTGTAAAAGAACATCACACATTTCAGGATGTAAAATCAATAAGTGATCTATGGTTGATTGAGCTTCTTGTAATCTACATTGAAATGAAAATAAAATATGTCTGGGTTCAAGATAGTACTAAATTATTCTTTTACTAATAATCTTTTCCAATATTTTACACAAGTTTCACATTGATAATATTGGGCTAACACTAGATGATTCATTTTGTTTTAAAATGGGTGTTACTGTGGCCTCCAGATCAAATTGTATACATCAACTGGAACATTTAGTCCATGATCTGTTAAGTTTCTTATTAAAACATTTGAAATCCTCTCTGGTCCAGGGCTAGTGTTTCGTAACTTAGAGAGAACAAGTTCATGAACATGAACAAGTGCAGGAATTTGTATTTCTTATTTATACAATTTGAATTGTTATCAGCTTTTTATTCCTTAATGGTTTCTTCTAATATTTTATAGTCTAAAAACTTTGACTGTTTTTTCCAGAGCTGGAGTTAGAAGCAAAAGTTTCTGCTACAAGTGTAGAGGAATTAGATGGGTCATTAACTAAATTACCATCCCAGTTTTCAAGAACAATTTTATTAAATATGTTTTTTCTTTGAGCAATGCTTTGTATTATGTTCCAAATAATGGAGGTAGAAGAGTGATTATTGAAGATACAAACATTTGCAAACATTTTTTACTAGTTTCTTTTAATATGCTTCTTGCCGTGGAACTTTTGTTTCTGTGTTTGATTTTGAACAGTGATTCAGGATCATTCTTGCTCTTCTTAAACTAGTGGTGCTATGGAATAGCACAGTCTTTCCCATATTAGTTTTCTATTTCCTATAGTTGCAGCAAGATATTCGAACTTGCCACATACTGGTGCCTGCTACCATCTATCGCCACCCAAACTACATTTTTTTTAATTATCTTAATTTTTCATGTTTCTAATTGTGGAAAGTAAATATTAGTTTAAGAATATTAAAAAACAGTAAAACCTCGTCCTAATGGCAAATTTCTTTGAAAAATTTGGAGCTGTTTTTTGAGAAAATGGCGTTTGGGCTTTTCTGGAAATGTGGAATTTTGAGCTAGTTTTCACAGAAAACAGTTGAGTTTTCAAGAAGCTTTATCTGACATTATTTAAAGCCCATGTACTCATAAATACAATAATGTGAACAAATCGTCGCTAATGTAAATATAAACAGCATGAGAGAAGTCAAAAAAATTACAACTTTGTATCTTTTCAAAAAAAAAACAACAACAAAAAAACAACAAAAACAAAAGAATAGAGCAATATGGTGTTTATGCAATCTGATAGAGTGCATTTTGCATTATCCCCACCAAAAGTTTAAAGAAAAAGTTGGGGCCGTTCTTGAATTAATCTTGTTTTTGTAATTTTTTTTTAATTGCAAATATTACACGCAATAGGTGCACGAAAACTACTAAAATTTTCAAAACGTGTACATGACCTTAATGAAAAACTGTCTGTGGAGAACAAATAATATTTGAAAGAAAAATACCTATCTTCAATTTTGCAGTTTTAGTAATACGTCGAAAAATTAAAACTTTTGCATTTTTCGAAAATTCAGAGTTAACCGTGAATGTTTAAATAATTTAAAGAACACATTTAAAGAAAAAAAATTGGAGCCATTTTTGAGAACATTTTGAAAATGTCCGGGGTACTTCGAAATTTTAAAGAATGATTTTCAAAATCTCAAACTGAGCTAGTTGGACAGGGGTTTCTTCAATTTTGAAAAAAATCATACGTACGGTTAAGCCGGTAGTGGTGTTCACAGACGGTCGGACGGATGTGTTACAGCCAATTGGGTTTTGGATATCAAGAATCCACAAAATGGGGATTCTGGCTACATGTTAGAGGATTTTTAAGCAACTGGATTGATCTTCTTTTGTTATATGGGCCTGGCAATGAATTTGTTTGCCGAAAACCCGCCGTTTTCCCGCGCAGCATTACATAATTTTCCCTATACTACGTATATTTCTCCGTATATACGTATGTATACGGGAAAGTGAAAACAGGTTGAGCTTCGCTACTGTCTGATTGCTGTACTGTATGCAACTACTGTATGCGCTACTGTACTGTATGCAACTAATTATTTGATATTATATGCAATTTATTTGCATGAGTGTACGTTTCCTTCCGCTAATAAAGTTAAATGGGCTCAAAATATAAAGTTTTAAGGCACTAGAACACTTCGTTTAGGAGTTATTAAAAGTTCTGCACGAGTGTTGCTGGTTGCATTTGACATGAATATTTAGATGCATTTTTAAACAAATCCTTCATATTTTTAAAGTCAATTCGTCACGTCTCCCTGAAATTTCCTTTCTTTAGAGACCTTATTTACAAAGATTTTTTGGGTATGAGAACTGCAAAAGTTATCTATACTGCTGAAATAATTTAGATCAGGAATTAATTTTTCATTTAAATTTATTTCATTGATAATTATATTCAGAGATTGGTTTCTAATAGTTTGATTTGTTGTAACCTACCTGGTGTAATATTTTTTGTGGGATACTGATTTGCTAGATGACCTGTTTGTTTACATTTAAAACAAGACATCTATTGCAAAGTAAATGCTATATGTGTCGTATGATAAAAACTAGTGGTGCTAAATTTTCTCGCTCGTATTTTCACGCAAAATTACGCGAAAAGTGAGGGAAGGTGAGCCAAAGTATAATTTGTGATGGAAATGTGATTGTTTTTAACAATGAGGTAGAATATACTACATAGATATGTTGAAGCGCCTCCATTTTTGCAGCAGCCATGTTTTTCTCAGTCAAAGCCGCGCCCTCTGGAGAAACAGGAGTTCGTTTGGTTCTGGTTACGGCCGGTTGGGCAGTGGCTGCGTTAATATAAATCCTTTTACTCTGTGTCACGACCATAAACTAATAATTTCAAAACGAAATCACAATATGTTAGGAGAACGAAATGTGAAACTTTAGAAACACGAAGGTTGCTGGATTGGTTATTGTCTTAAGAATAGGAGCTGTTGATTTGTTATTGTGGATAGCATAACGTCTGAACGTTAGTATTATTGCAATAAGCAACAAACAAACATATCAAAAATAAGGCGTAAACTTGAAAAATTATATACCTGTGGTTTGATGTCTTCTTTTTTACAGTTATAAGCTGTACATACAGAAGGCATTGTGAATATTATTACTGTAACTACTAGTGTAATTTAAATACGGATAAAAGAAAAGACCACAATACAGAATAATATCTGATACAAACAACGTGTCGATTCAGTACAACAGTTCTGCACACCACAAAGAGGAACCTCTCATGTTTTGACTGTAAAAAACATGGCGGCCAGAGGCGTTTCCTCACTCTAGACGTAAGGCCTTGGCTGAGAAGGAAAGTGTTAACCCCCGCATCACTCTTTTCTCGTACATATATTTAGAGTAAAACAAATTTACCCGTGTGAGAACTCTCGCATGATAAACCCCACCCTATTTTTTCCTAAGGGTATAGTGAAACTGAAAAATGGAAACATGTGGCCAGTCTCCATCGTAGTTCCCTCCTCAATTAGAAACACAGCACTTGTAGATCACGGCAAAAACTTTAAATGAAAGGTAACACTACACGCATAAGAAACAATCTTCATCGGTATCAAGCAGCTATTAACAGTACCTTTAGTTTTTGCTGCAATAGCGAATCTTAAATTAATATTTATGAAAATAAATTTTGTCAGTTTGCACAAACCACAGGGTACATATAAAGAGTAAATAGTATAAGATGGAGTAATCTAAGCCTTCTAAGCGTGACGTCACAGGTATGACTACCAGCACCAAGGGCTGAAATATTGGTCCTTGAGGAATATATTTTGTATTCATCTATGTATAAGTGGTATTGGTAAAATCTATGGGCGCCGAACCAGCAAACATTTAATAGAAGGTCCAAAAATATATCATCATAAAGATTACGGCGTGAAAAACTTTTTTCGAGGCTTTTGGCCTCAATATTTTAGTTTTCAAGGCTCTAAAACTCTTCGTTTAGAAATTATTTCACGATATAGCTGATCGAGTGTTCGGGTTGCATTTGACATGAATACTTAAATGCGTTTTTTTAAACACATGCGTCATATTTTTACAGTAAAAGTGCAAATTTTCGTCTCCGTGAAATACTATTTATTTAGAGATCTCGTTTATAAATATTGGTTGCGTATGAGAGACGCAAAAGGTATGTCTTCCCCTGAAATAATACAGGAACCGATTGAACTATATACAAAATCCAGATTTATTTTAAATTATAATATTGGAATAATGACGGAAAGATAGTTGCAAAATAAAAACAATAAGTACGTATTTCCCATTACAAAGATTGGAATAATACATTTTAAAGTACTTAAAATGACATACTCGACGCTTTTCCCATTTTTCGGTTTTCGTTTTAAAAATTAAATTCTAAAATATTATCAGGTTAGGATATGGTCGCCTATTACTTGTTTCTTTTCTTCATATGAAAGGGAAGGAAAGTAAGTATTTAAAACTATTATTCCATTTTTTCACTATCCTTATCAAAACTAGTTGTACTAAAACGCACGTACTTTCTCGCCCTTACTTTCTCGTATAGTTACTCGAAAAGTACTAAAAACTTCGAGAAATTGTACAGAACCTTATTTCAAAACCTATCTTTAAGAAACATCTCACTAAGGGAAAAATCTCTACCTTAAATATTTTATTGATAGGAAGATGCCGTAAAATATTTTGAGTTTATTCCATTTTCGAGAAATCAGAGTTTTTAACCGGCTTGACACCTGCGCTATTCTCTTAAACGTTTTTTAGACGACTTAACAACAAAATTTAATAAAAATCCATGGCGCCATTTTTGTTGAAAATTTTGAAAATGTCGTAGGGGTTTCATGTAAAGTACTCCCCAAAATTAAAATATCGGTTTCAAATTCAAGGAGTCGGGACATGAGGCAGATTGATTGGAAAATATCAATTTTGGAGAAAATCTCTAAGCGCCCGAGCGGACTCGAGCAGCATGTATGGTAGTTTAGTACATATACGTGTGTGTGTGTGTGTGTGTAAGAGGTGAGGATATGACAAGGAAGAGGAAGGAACGATCGCGCACGGTTCGTGGCCCCGGTGCCGTTCCGGTATTCGCCATGGGTGAAACCATGGAAAACTATCGATTAGAGCAGCTGGCCGCTAAAATTTTCCTCCGGACAGCGACTGAACTCCATTCTATTAGTTGAGCCTCTAGTAATTATCTACGAATGCAAATCTAAGAAAAGAAACAATGGTTACTTAGTGTCCCTTAATTTGCCTGTTTTGTTCACTGTTTTGTAATTTTTTCCATATTCTATTCTCCGAATTTCTTTAGTGTTATGACGAGATAGGTTGTGAAAAAGGGTGACAGAGTAACGTCGGTGCATTTTTCCGAACTAAAAAGAATAAAAAGCAGGTGCATTTTTCCGAACTAAAAAGTACCTACCTTGGACTTGGGCTAGTGAACGTTTTCTCTAATAAAACCCTGACCATTGCGCTATTGTATTAGCTTTGACCACTTTCAGTTATTTTTTTTTTTTTGTGTGTGTTTTGTGATACTGCACGCAAACCTGTTAAGTTGAAAACTCGGAAGTCTTTCATAACGTGTCGTGCAGATGAGGTTTTTCGCCCCATTCGATATATTTAAACCCCGTTTCCTCCGATTCAGAAAGTTTGTATCGACTGTCCATACATCATGTTCGCACGATTCTCAACGATAGCTTTGAGCGTAAGTAGTCCCATTTGTTAATTGTACACATAAGTAGTGTTTGTTAATATTAGTATTTACTAGGCTGTCCGGGTGACGCCGCGTCCATGGCGAAGGTGCCATAGCGAAGGCGTCACCCGGACAGCCTAGTAAATACTGACTCCGGCCGCGGAAGCCTACGCTCTCACTTGTTAATATTAATTGAGGATGCAATTGTTAATTGCTTAATTGTTAATCACTTAAATCAATATTAATCATTTCATAATTACTCAAGAATGTTGGTTTTCGTTGCCAAAAAAAAAACGAAAAAAATATAACATGAGAAGAATAAAAATATTAAATTGGGTGAAACGCAGGGATGTGACCCAGAAGTGTAGATGCAACTAATGCACCGCACTGGTCCCTGAAGTCAGAGGAGTCTCCTCAGCCACCCATAAAAGCGGTTCCAAGCGATTCCTGTCCAACAATATGTTGTAGGTATTAAAGACTCGCCACCATAATAATTAATTAAAGTTATTCCTTAATATTTCTTCAACTGAATGCGGGAAAATTATTTCAAGAAATACCAGCCACAACAATAACAAAGAATATACTGGAGGGCCAGGGGTTAAGCGAGGAAGTATTCACAGCGCGTCAACCTCTTCGTCTGATGCCCATCGCAATCAGCTGTGCTATTTGTCCGGCATCTTCCACGCTACCAGGGACCTCATTCAAAGTAGTGGTCCTAAAGAATGGCAAAAACTTTCTTAAACTAGGCTGTTTTTTAATCTCTTTAGCATATGCTAGCTTTTTTCAATGATGCCCCGCTCTCTTCCCAGCTGCTAACTACCGGCGCCTAAAAGACAGTTTTTCATATTTTCTCAATGTATCTGTTCCTTATAGTAGAATTGAAATATTATTTTAAAAATATTGTAGAAGAGCAAAACATGGATCACACATTTTCATTTATGAATTTGGAGCCTATCTTGAGAAAATGTGTTTGGATTTTTCTGAAATTCCGCAATTTTGAGCTCATTTTCACAGAAGCGTTTTGAGTTTTCGAGAAACTATATAATACACCAATTGAAGCTACTCACAAATTCAATGATGTATCAAATCGCCGATATTGTAAATAATGACGTGACATATTTAAAAAAAATAAACTTGTGTATTGTTTGAAGCAACAAAAGAAAATAGTAAAATTGTCACCTTACTCTGTTCATTTAGCACTATTGGATGAAAAGTTTAAAGAAAAAATGTAGTATTTTTGAGAAAATCTTGTTTTTAAAATTGCGCACATTTTTCTCAAAATTGCCCGAAAACTAGTAATATTTTAAAATATTTACTTGACGTTAATTGTGCTGAAATTGGTTTTCATGTCTCACTTTGAAAATTATTGGTCACAACTTGAGGTCGAAAAGGTATAAAAAATATTTAATTTATTAACAATTCTCCATCAAAACTGGCGGTCAAATGCTGGCAGGTGACTTGGGCTGGTCTGTAACGCGGAAAAAGGAAAGATAATTACCTGTTCCAAATCTTTGGCGCGTCGGTTCCTAAGTGCGAATGACCATAGTTGTGCATGATTATGTTCCTACCGGGTTGCTATACGTCGCACCGTGCCACATGGCGCACTATTCTACCCTTAAGGCTGTGAAAATTTCAAACTAATTTTTAATTTTTGTTAGCCCTTTCCAATTAGACTTTAGGTCATTTTCAATGTTTTCTCAAAAAGGATTCATTTTTTTTCTTAAATAGTGCTAGTGATTATAAAAATGGTCCAGATTCTATTATCATTTAAATATCTGTAATTTTAAAAGTTTAAAGTTTGTGGATCTACATCAACTTCGTTAATGGATATGAATTTTACTTTCTCATATACGAATAGAGGAAGATAACACGGTGTTTAAAAATAAATGTTACAAACTTCTATGCCACAAGAGATAAAGAAATTACCCATTTGATAAGCAATTTGCTTGCCCTAAGGAAATTGCGTGTGTGAATGAATACCTAGCCAATTTCCCTTGTTACGCCGCTGCAAGCGGCTGGCAAGTAGTGTGAACGCTTGTTTCCAGACGTTACCGCAGCGCTTGCTCCGGTTAGATTTGATTTTTATTTGTGGCAAGGGTTGCCAAGAAGACGATGTGAGTACTCCCGTACATTCTGGAGGAAAACGATATTAGCCTTTATACAGAACGTTCATAAAGACTAATATCGAGTTTACCAAAATGCCAAATGCCATTATATACTCCCTAAAGCCTCCAGTTATAAAAAAATGTGCATTTAAAAAAAGTCCCAAAGTTTAGTTTTCCATCGGGATGGATTGGGAAGAACTGTGCGAACTGAAAATCATATTTTCAATTGTGTTATAAAAACGTTCGTGACGTCCTTGCTTAAGGCTGTTTTATACCAATAAAAATTCATCGTAGTTCTTTTCGCGAATATTTTTTTATTATTTTATTTGTTGGAATATATTCAGAAAGAACACCCAGGAAATTACGGAAATATTCCATATATTCCAAAACATAACCGGAAATATTCCACTGAGAGAATTAATTTCCGTATTAGAATAGTACAACAGTTGCTATGTTTTTACATGACGTTTTGCAATACTATTTTTTGATTAGTATCCTGCTTCATCGACTTCAAATTTACATAACAGGAGTTGTGCATGGCTCATATCCGAATGATTTGCCGAGAAAACCTTTCGTATTTATTATATTGATGCTTCTGAAAATATTTTAATGTAATAATATTCACTGAATTTTTTTCACATTGCATGCAATGTTTGTAAAAGTATTTTGGTGTCTACGATCTTGATCACTCGGTGGAGACGTCATGAAACACCTGAACATTAAAATTATGCCGCAAATAAACCTTAATGGCCCGTTTTGCGAAAACAGTTTCTTCCTTGTCCACGAGTGTTAACACATGTTTTATGTATAATAATTGAAAAGTGGATTTGCATGACTAGAATTTTGAGTATTTCGTACTGCAATGTCTCGGTAATTATAACAATTTTTAATTTAAAGACGTTAGTGAAAATTAAGTAGTAGAATGGCCTTGTCAGACATTTTTAAGAGTCCAATCTAAAAGTGTAAAATGTAATGTAACTACCTGTGATGTTAATTGTACTACGTAATTCAATGTTACATTTCAATGTATTTATCGTATAACCTTATATCACATTACTGTTACAGGATTCTAGATTTACGTTTTATAATGTGTTAAAATTACGTCGAATAAATAACAGAAATTAAAAGTAGCAATAAAATTAGAATTTACTGCGATTCCAACAATAAAGCTAATACAACAGAACTTCTAAATGCTTAAGTTCCGCCTGAAACCATCTGAGCTCCCCGTTTGGCCCACTCTAAATCTAGCCACTCTAAATCTAGCTTTGTGGTAAAAAATGACAATTACTCTAGGGTGGCAGAAATAGCAAGAATAATATTTTTTATTCTTGCTACAAATGCCGCTAGTTAAACACACTTAAGTGCAGCTAGTAATGTTTTTACGGAAAAGAGGTTCAATACTGATGTGGAAATAACTACACTCTTGCAGTTAATAGTTTCAAAAATGTATCTGAATAATATTTATTTATTTCAGTAGTAAATTAGAAATAAAAAATTAAATATGTATCTCAAATTTTCTAATATTTATTGCTTATGTAAATAATATGTTCATTTTATAAAGCTATCGCGCCTCACCTACTCATTCCTTATGGGACAATAGGGCCGCTCCAAGGTAATTTGCGCCCTTGTACGCATTTTTGTTTGCCGCTCCCATGTTCTAATTTTTTAAATTTTGTTCCAAAAATTTTATTTAACTTATACGAACTTCATCTTTGAAGGCGAGCTCATAGTTGACGCGTGAGTAATAAACGTAATAGATAAATTATATGTAATTGATGAAATCTCCGAAAATTGCATTACTTATACGTATGTTTTAGTGTAAATATTATTTCTATCCATAATTTAACACCAAAAATAATTTGTATGTTTGTGAATAATAGAGTAAACGCGGTTTGTTTAAAATATAAAATAAAAAATGCAGATTTCTTAATTCCGCAAATAGCCCCAATAATATGATTATCTTTAATAATTTTCTTTATTATCACTAAAAATCACAATTTTTGCCAAAATTGCACAAAAATAATATGAGTTTATGTATTTAATTTTTGGGGGTTAGATTTTTTATTATTTTATAGTTATAAAGTGAGTGAAATTTGGAGACGGAAACCCCAATTTTAAAAAATATAAACATTTTTAGCGAGAAAGTGAGTGAGGAAACCAGGGTATTTCCAAGCGGAAGCAAGGCAGAGAGAGAGGAGGGGCAAGACAGCGCGGATGCAATAGAATAGATACCAGTTGAATCTGCGGCAGGGCGGGAATAGATGGAATACCTCTTTTTGACTAATAAATTATTGTGATAAATACCCCGGCAACGTGCCTTATGCCAGTTCATTTATAATTATTAAATTGAAAACTATAAATAATCCAAACAAATAAAAATTGCATGAAATCCGGAGTGCCTAAAGTTAATCTCAAGAGGTCACAGCTTCCTGAGTTCGCTAATGAAGGGTTCTAGAAGAAGACGAGGACTTACGCCCACGGCGCCCATGAGTATGGCGTCTCTTCATGTGTGAAATATATGGAAAGACCTACGAAATACCAGGGCATCGGGGTCATCCTGAGCGAGAGAATGTTCATTGAAGTTAGTGCGCTCTTTGGGAAAGAATGTAAACTAATGCACCAATGTAAACTAATGCACCATCAACAGCGTTGTTTATACATCGTTAAATGGTCAGAAACAGAGCCAATCCGTAGGTGACTCAGCGGTTTAGAAAGAAACCGGTAGATACCACTCGCTCTTAAAGACAGTATTCATATAGCATCGAAGGACTAAACGCTCGTTCAAATGAAGTAAAGTAAAGAAAAATATTTTGGAGTAACGATATTTTATACACATATTTATGATTTGAATTCTCTTTCCTTCTTTTTCGTTCGAGGAGAGATGACACACTGGCACTACCCTACTACGTGCCAGTGGTCAGTAGTCTTAGCTTCTGGATGGCGATTCATATGAATGAAAACGCGTAAAATATTATGAATGTCGCGAGAAATTTTCCAAGAACAAAATATTTTCCGACAAAATAATGGACGGTCACTTAATACGTCACTGCAACGGTGCTAACTTCCTAATGGGCAGTGCACGGTAAGTCAATTATATACGTTTGAACACTTCTCACGCTCCAACTAAATGTCTCCATCTGGGTATATTGGTAGTTACTAGAGCATGGAACATCAGTGTGCTGCCGGCTGTACTCTATATTGGATGTAAGTAAAGCCATTGAGTGTAATATTTTCAATGTAACTGTCAACGGTTTATGGGGTAATGATTTTATTCTACAATTCCACTTTCTTGCGTGGCAAGAACTTAACACACATTACGAAATTCTTAATATAGTTTCGAATCGTGGAACACGAATATTTAAAACCAATCCTTAAAAGTACCATATTTTGTTAGAATTGAATCTTTGCCGAGTGTAGAACATTTGGTGGATCATTTGCAATGCAATTTGTTTATTTAATTACTTGTAGGCAATTTTATTGGTTTACCGTCCTGTTTACTAAATCTTTTGAAGTTCGGTACATTATTCACAAAGATAGTGGTTTCAGCAGGGTTGAAAATGCAGACTTTTGCGTAATAATGTTATTATCAGAATATTTCTAGGAAATATTATGTTTTGTCACTTTTTAGTAAGGGATACTTTTATAATTACTAGAAATTCAATGTTTAAGCAAAATATATTTAGAATAATTTTAAAGTACCTTAAATTTCTTGAACATCATTGTATACACTACCTTTTAAATCACCAAGTGACAGTGAACACTTATTTCTTAATTACCTGTTTAATTTATTGTAAATAAGTATTTTAGTAATTTTTTTGTAGTTGCTTCTTCTCAAATTCTTTGAATATAGTAAAAAATGCCTTCCCTTAAAAATTGCAAACTGCAAAAAATATTAGATTTTATGTGCCGTAAAATCATATTTTGTTTTATTTATTTTCTTTATTATTAATAATATTATATATATATAAATTTGTTTAACATAAATGCACGCACATTTAATGATTTCTATTGAATTTCCTCGTACATTAGCTCGTATACCAGACTCTAAATTGGGTTCTAGTAGTACTAAAAGCATTCCAGTTATCTTTAAATTCACTTCGTGGATTTCCAGTTATTTAGTTTCATTGAACGTACATCGTAGATGCCATCGAGTCCAAAACAATTCTTATACTCATGAAAAAAAGTTGTAAGGGAATATTCTAGTTGTATTTGTTAGTTTTATTTGGTGCAACATCTGACTCAATTCAGGACCAATAATAATGTTTTGGAACTACTCAATTCTGATTTTATGTTTGTTTCAGAAAATAAATACTTAAAGTACATAAACATGCGTCAAAGTTAAAAATCATCGAGCTATTTTAAATGAAATATGTAGATTAGAAATAGATTTTTTAAATAATGGTTTCTTCTTTCGTTTATGAGTATTTCAATAAATATATTTTATGTAAACTAAAACCGAAAAGATTATTTTTATATTTTACGATTTTCTACCTAGGTCTTTAACAAAAATTTTATCTTCAATTTGACCGCACAATGGGAGTCTGTTCACAACGTTTCTGTTTACCCCTACAGAGACTCTTGGCGTCCCCTAAGGCTCCAACGGGTTTTCTCAAACCGCGAGGCCCACTGCAATTGCGATTATTGCAACAACATTAATTAACCCCAAGAGGGGGTTCAGCACAAATGAGACTGAAGACATATGAGCCAAGGACGCGAGTAAGTTACATTTAGATTAGAAATCCATGCATGCTTATGGGAGGTACATGTGCAACGAATTTGGAAGAATCGTGGGTGGGTTGCATACTGGCGGGAAAATGACACAAGAACCACCGTCATGATGTAAATATAAACTTGACTTCCCCAATGATGTAGAATCAGGAGAAATAGGATAGACACTATCATAGGAAAAGATGAACAAATAGAATGTAATATATAAGTATTTAAACAGAAGACGTTCTTAACTTAGATTGCTATGAGACAAGAAAGTAGAAACCCACGCGCTGTCATGGATCAGTTAAGATTACGGCAAAGGCTTCGGTCAGAGTTCAGCCGAAATATCACTCATTCGCTACCGGACGACTTGGAAAAATCATCCAAATATTCCATTCCAAATCGTTCGCATATTTCCCTAATTCTAAGGTTCATTTTTTTTTCTCGTACTTACTAAGGTAAGAAGAGAAAGTATTGCAATCGTGCGCGGGAAAACGGCGAATTTTTGACACAAAACCTCTTGTTGCCTGGCCCTCGTAAGGAAAAGGCGGATAAATCCAGTTGCTAAATATAAAAATAAGATTCCTCTAACATTCCAGGATCCAAGTTTGGTGGAACTTCGGTACCGAAAAATCGATTGACGGCAAAACGCCCGTTCCTCCGTCCGTCTGTCCGTGGGTCTGTCTGTCAGTCTGTCTGTACGTCCGTCCGTCCGTCCGTCCGTCTGTGCACAACGCTACCGCATTAACCGTTCAGCCGATTTTCTCCAAAATTGAAATTCCTCAATGGTTCTAGCTTATATCGCGGACCATGGGATTTGAAACCGATACTTTAATTTTGGGGAGTACCTTACGTGACCCACCTAGGTCATTTTCAAAATTTTCAAAAAATGACTTCAAATTTTCTGATTAAATATTGTTGAATAGCGCAAAGGACGTTTAAGAGAATGGTGCAGGTCTTATTTTTGTTGACATCTCCGATTTTTGAAATATTGAAAAAAATGTAAAACTTTAAAATTAAGAATTAACATTTTTCTCAGACAATGTCAGTTGTACCTAATAAGCTCTTCAAAAACGGTGAGTAACACGGTTGTAAAGGTTTTAACTTTATTCTCAGTTTGTATTTTTTTGCATGTTCTATTATTTTTGCCGTGACTTGCCATTTTCAATAATTCTTCTTTGAATTTTTTTGAAAAAAAGTAAAATTAAAATATGTTAATTCAATTTTTAGCAAGGACTTTCATCTTTGATTTCATGAAAGCTGCTAATTCCTTCCAAAACTAAAACTAAACTACATGCATTAACTATTTTGGCACTATAAGCAAATGACTCTTAATATGTAAATGAGTCAAATATGATAGTAATAAACAACTATTCATTTACCTTTTTCGGGTTGCAGAAGTAGAAATTGTGACAAGAACTGGAAGCATCATTAGTTGTCAAATATTCTTTTCTCCTTACTACCATTTATATTCCCACACTTATTATCAATAATAAGTTTTTTGTTCCACCTTTCAAACGCTTTCAGAGGCCCACACAAAAAAAATTATACAAGAAACAATTTTATAAAAGAAAAACATGAAAATTACAAGAATTTATTAGCAATAACCAAATGCAAATTGCAGATATTTAACTTAACATAAATTCTAATGTTTACTATATATAAAATAGCAACTCTCTTACTGCACTACTGTTTGAAGAACACACAATTTTAACATGTACTACTATCCTTTTGTAATACAAAAATCTCTCTTACGGTTGCCAAAATAACAGAAAACGTTTACCCCTCACAATATGTACTATATTAATTATCTTGTATTATTAACTCAGAAGGAAAATTTATAGCCCTCTAAAATATAAATTAGTTTGTGGTAGATGTTATCAAAAATCGCACTAATTTGAACAAATATTCAAACATTTGCAGGATGTTATCTGGTTCTCTTTCAAGTATTTCTAATATTTTTTAAAGAATTTTATTCACTTGAATAATTAATTCCCATTACTGAAAACGAATTGCATCACATACAAAAGATGTCACTGTTACAAAATAACAGAGCAGCAAGTAAGGACATTGTTTTAATAAATATACAGTATGTATATTTAAAATGTTTACTTATAGAATCACGTTTTCAGCAAATCCAGATATATGTAGATAGGTATTTATTTTTTAAGAAAACTAGAGCAATTCCAAGACACGCTATTTGGCCACAAACCTTGTCCGCTGGTGGAGGTACCTGGTTAGGGAAAACCCCACTAGCCAACGGTAGGTCGGCACCGGATCTCACCATACAGTCCACTGCCACCTCCGGTGAAAATCATGCACTACACTTAAGGGACAAATTACCCTGTTAGTTGACGTGCCCGGAATCGCTAAATCAATCAATGAGCTTAATTACGTCATTAAAATTTATTCAAACCGATGAATTGAAATAGAGGTTTATGTATTTTAATTATTATTATTATTATTATTATTATTATTATTATTATTATTATTACAATTATTACAATTATTGTTATACCCATAAAAAGAAATGCATGTCTCAGAACATGTAGATCGCTGTATCCCCTTTGCAAAACGTATCACTTGAGCCAAACAATCACATTATACGGGTTTCTCACTCAATGTGGTAGCCTATGTTGCCAGTGGCCTCCTCTCGTACCCTAGACACGCACTGGGTGAGGTGGCTCAGAGCATCAATTGATGTCATTGCAGTGCCACTGACCGGAAGGTTCTGGGGTTCGTGTCCCGATGGTGGCACCATTTTCTACACTAGGCAGATGGCTGGGTCGAGATCTGTCGCTGGAGGAGAATTGTAGTGGTCGGCTGCTCTGATGTGTAGTTTTCCTACCAACACCATGCGAATGCTGGAACAGTACCCTGGCAAAGGGACCACGGACCGCATGCGATCTTCTCTTTTCATTCCTTGACCTATTCTACCCCTTACTTACACACACACTTACACACACACCCGTACATACACCGTTACACACACACACACACACTTGCAAGCACTATACGAATACTACCACACATGCCGGGAAACCGGTCAGAAGCTTAGAGCTTGTCCGACGGTAGGTCGGAGCTGGATTTCTTCCAGTGGGCCAAGATCACCCAAGGGACTAATTACCCAAGCCATTGACGCGCCCTGAATCATTAGTAATCAATCAATCGGAGTTATAAGAGGTACATCCAAGAATAGTCTTATTTATAATACAAGGCAAGAATGTGTATGTGTCCATTACTAGGCGGGCGAGTTTCCGGATGAGGCCGATAGATCGAGACAAAGAATTCCGCCATGCTATGCAAACAAACGTTTGTTGAGTGATGTTCATTATTTTAGTTGAGACCTCAATTTTATGACAATTTGTCCGTGTTATATAAAAATGTAATTGCCGATCACGAGAACACACCATTTGTATCTTGTCTTTCCTGGGATGGTACATTTTTTTGTACTTTCAGTAACAGTACAGAAAGTATTTTTCCTTACGTTTCCGTGGTAGTTGAAAAATGTTGAACTTTCATGTTTGAATAGTGTGTAACTTTCGTACCAGTTTCTCGACGGTCTATGTTAACGATAATATCCTATAATGGAAAGGAGGCTATTTCCTTATTACTCATTTCTTGTTAATTATGTATTTGTAGATTACTCCTTGCAGGTAATTAATTACGTAATAAAAATAATTTCCAGAATTAAAAATAGTTTGAAATGTTGGTAACATTTGCATACGCAAATGCATTATATGCATATTAATGCATAAAACAAATGCATTAATATATTTTTACTTTATTTTACTTTATTGTAAGAATTCAACAAAGCTGAAAAAACCCACGTGTTCCGCCTACGAAGGTAAATGTGTTTCGACATCACCACTTTTAATTTTTGCTATGCGGTTATGTACCCATTTAATTTTTCACACTAGGCCTCTGCCTGTCACTTTCATGGAGAGAGTTATGATCTGTGTCTAACCACATCAAAGCGGCAAATATTATTAGGTGTTTTATTAATATTAAAATGTGTAGTTGTTTACTTTCAGTGAGTGAAATCACCAGATGGCAATACAGTAACTGTCACTGAACAGAATTATCTCTATTTTCGCAGGTGACGCTTGTTTTCCTGCTGAGGGAAGAATGCGCGGCACGTCCGGTCGACAAAGCGGATAATCCTGACACTGAAAGAAGCACTGAGGGCAGCGCAAAAGATGAGCAGAATAGTGACAAGCAAAGTTTCGTCGCAGCTCAACAGACAGCGGCAGTGATGGAAGAACAACCAGCCCTCGCCGCAGTGCAATCTCCTGTTAATATGGTCAGCCTCTCCTCCGAACTCGACAGGAAGCAGGTGGATGGGGACATGGGTCTGCTAACACCTGCATCAGATCAGACCCAAAATCGAGTAGCGAGGAATGTCATGGGTGGATTTATACAAGGAATGAATCAAGGGGCTAACGTTGCTACCGGTATGATGACACAAGGCACTCAGATGGCAGGTCAAATGGCAGGTGTTGGTGCCGACATGATGCAACAAAGCGCTCAGGCGGCCGCTGGTGTGGCATCAGCAGGTGTAGATGCCATGCAAAACGCAGCTAATACAGCTATAGGTGCTGGAACCCAGATGATGAATGTAGGAACTCAAGCAGCTACAAATATGGCTCAAACGGCTGCTAATATGGCAAACACGGGTACTCAGGTGTTTCAAAATATGGCCCAAACGGCTGCCAATATGGCAAATATGGGTTCTCAGGTGTTTCAAAATATGGCCAAACAGGCTGCTGATGCGGCCACTCAGGGGATAAACATGGCTGCAGGTATTGCTAATCAGGGGGCAAACATGGCTGCAGGTATAGCTACTCAGGGGGCAAACATGGCTGCAGGTATGGCTTCTCAGGGAGCAAACATGGCTGCAGGGATGGCTTCTCAGGGAGGAAACATAGCGGGTCAAGCCGCTAACGCGTTTGGTCAAATGGCAACTGCGGGAGCCAAAATGTTTGGGTAAAAGTTGAAAACCTCACCTGGTTATGGATACATATTTTTTATTAACCATCTTATTTTCTTCTTATTGCCCTGATGCAACAGGTAATTAAAATTTCAATATAAATCTAGATATAATCCACATTGCAGTTATTCTCTTTCATTTCGGAAAAAGCAATACATTTTTCCGCTTAAAACGCATAAATATGTGATTAGCTACAAAGGAATCTTCCCTCCGAGGTACAAATAGTATAATGTCTTACATTAATAAACTCTAAATGTACATACGTATCAGTTCCCTGTGAATAATTATCAAATAAATAGCTCCAATAAAAATGTGTTGTATTCATTTAACAACATTTAATACTAGTACATTCGAATGCAATTCCTTTAAAGCAAGATTCATTCAAAAAATATTACTCTACATACTAAATTTAGATGTACTTAATATCGCAGAACATATTTATATGAAAATATATTTTCAAGAATAAAATGTACAAACTTTCAATGCATATTTATGCTAGATACATATTATTTTAAACAATTTTAATGATGTGAGCACTAATTTAAAATATCATGTAAATGAAATACTATTTCTGAAAATAAATCACATTTTTTTCTGAGGATTGAGATTGATTAATCAGAAAGAGAACAGCGAATAAATTCGCACTTTACTTGGACATGCTGGTGTGTAGTAGAATGTCATTTTGGTATTTTATTCATTACATTATTACTTTGCAGCATTGTTATTTTCGTAAAATTGTTCGTTTTGGGTGCAAAGAGCGTCTGACATTGCTGTATTAAGAGCGTACGTTAAGCGATCCCGAGGTGAAACTTGCCGCCACCGTGCAAGTGAGCGTAATGAATAATAACATTTGTATAACAAGCTAGAATTAACTTAAACCTTTTATACGTTTATCCATATAATAGATTTTGGTATGGTTTAGCAATGTCGTGAATATCTAATTTGAATGATATTGGTGCGGGAGATTGAAGAAGTGAATTCTTTTACTACCTTGAAATCTATTTCAGTAGAGATTTAATAATGAATCACGAAAGAAACAGGAACCTAAGAACGCAAAAAAATAATAACTTAATGATCTAAAGATAAAATGATAAAAAAAACCAAATTTACACATTAATACATACGAGGGAGTTCAACTGTGAATTTGATCACTTTCTTATTATCGTAATGGTATGGAAAATAAATGCATTTCATTGTGGAATAGGAACACAAAGTTATTTCTCTTGATAGTAGAGTTAGTCACCATATGTCCCTTACATCAAGCGTGGAAAATAAAAAACGGTCCCAGTCTTGGAAAACCGCGAACATGGGTCTGCAAAAAATTGTCAGCTTTACGGGATATTTGCTGAAATATATTTTTAAAAACCACAGATTCTAAAAATGACATTCAGAACATTTTATGACGTATTATTATGTTTAAATGAAAGCAAACACTTTTAATAAAAATTGTTATTTTTTACAGTGAAAAGTTGAGAGTAAATATATTTTCTTACAAGTAATGAAAACCTTGTTTTTGATATTAATACACAATCTTAGGTGTACTATTTATTCTTGTAAAATCTTTTCTCTTCATCTTTTGAATTTAATAATTCTCCGAACTCTTTTCCGGTTTTCTTCTTTGGTTTCTCTATTGAACATCCAACAGTACTCAGTTAACATATTGACATCCATTTTCCTTGAACACGTTTCTCAAAATCACGAACATCCTGGTTGTTATGTTTGGTAAATGAAAGTTTGTTTCTTTTAAACAAGCTTTTCTTTTGGTCTCCTCTTTACATTGGGAACAATTACATCAAACATTTTTCCGAAGCAATAAACTTCTGATGTAGGGGCACGACTCATCTCTCGTCTTGCCCGGCCGTCACCTCCGGCCTCTAGCGATCAGTTGCCCTCCGCTGCAGAACTGCCTCGCCCAGCCTCACCGACGCCGCCGTTGCAAGGGCCACGATCTCATTTGGGCCGTCCCCGTTGTGGGCAGTGGGCGACTCTCCCGTGGGCGACTCTCCCGCCTCCGGCCACGAAATAAAAACTAAAATTCAACCATACTGCACGGCACAAAATTGACGTATATTATGAATAAATGCATATTATTCTTAGATCCCCAACAGTACGCAGTTACCATTGTTTATTGTTATAATACAGGGTGCGCCAGAGAAACTTACTTATTTGAAAAAATTCCCGCGCGGTGAGTATATTATATACCGTTAGAAAAGAAGCTCTCGACTGCGAAGGCCCGCTGCTCTCTAGTCCACAGCACGATGGCAACTGACTGGAAGGAGAAAAAAAACTTGGGAACTTCCCCCTCCAGAAACGCCCCCTCTCGCCCCTCTAACCACCCAACTCACCGCGCGGGAATTTTTTCAAATAAGTAAGTTTCTCTGGCGCACCTGTACAATTTTTAACCTTCAACCGTTTGTTAATGGCGCCTTCACTCACTTGCACTGATGGTGTCAATATTGCTACCAACAAGTAACCAAACAATTATCAAATACAATTGGCAAATGTAAAACAGCCAACTTCAGTACGGATACGATTCACGTGTTCGAAGTAAATGGTAAACAATTTTATTAGTTATTACCCGACAAAAATTGGAAGTGAATCCACGCACTGGGTCTTAAGAGAGACTTATTTCTACCGGTAAACATAAGAATTTAATGCACTTAAAATTAATGCGTACCATTATTACAGTTGCAAATGCACGTATTGCACCAACCCTGAGAAAGTTTACTTCAATGGAAGATGATTACACTCCGTGCGTTAGTGGGTCAAATTGTTAGTAAAGTTAAATACTCACAAATCAATGCAAGAATAACAAACTTGGATGGAAAATTACTTTTATTTGCTTAAACCTATCGAAAGGAATTTTTAGCAATCTTTACTCGGGCTTTCCGAACTAAAAACTGTCTTAAATTACAGCAAAAAAATACTTTCAAATGAAACAAAAATTTCGAGACTTCATTTACATTGTTAACGCCTGCATCTGTACCCAATCTCTTTACTATGAATTAATTACAATAAGAGTAAATGTCGACATTTTGCCTTAATTCTACTTAGATTGTTACTTTATTCTGCAAATTTTTTACACAAGCTCATCTTAGACACGATCGAGACTGATTTAGAGAAATTGTCGATCTGAAGATTTGAGTTATTTGTGCAACTCTATATTAAAATTACGTTCATACCAGAATAATTTCATTTAGTGAAAATTGCCATCCACTTTACAACAAAATATCTTGTGTGCATTATGAAAAGGAGGTAAAAAGGTTTTCGGACAAGGGAGGAAATAAAAACTTAGGGAAATAGTTGAATTATTTATTTAAAACTTTTATAAAATATAATTTCGAGAGCATGCCCTTGTTAAAATGTTTGCTTAAATAACAAAATATATGGTAAATGCATTTTCTAAAATAAGTAATTCATTGTTGCTTTGGTTTGGTGTACATTTCAGTTTCTTCGCCCATGTACGTAATTGGAATACCGCATTCACAGCCAAGTAAACCACAACACACCTGCAACAAATGTCAACAAGGCATTGGATTTGTTAAATAGACTGCACTATCAACGAGAGAAGGGATATTGATTAGCGCCTATTACCAATATAAATTCATTGTTCACCACTTTGTTGAAATAGTTCAACCATAAAATTATCGTTATTTGCCTTCGTGGCGATATTTTTAAAAAGTAAATTAGATTAAAAGAAAGAAAGAAAGGGTCATGAAGGGAACAATACTTTAAACAGCGCGGTCTATCACACACGATAAACTTAAACATTTGAGAACCATCACTTAATAATTTAATATTCTCTTAGCATTGAAGAATGTGCTGAAATCTACAAATCATTAAGAGACGAGACCAAAGGCCAAGGCGAGGATGAAAGTGACAGTTTGGATAAAAGCCACCCATATTCCCGAACATCATTCTACAAAATAAATGACAAGGAAATTACCAAATCTCCGTGTTTCACAAGCAATCAACAATTAGACAACTAATAATAGAATCCAATCAAGACCATATTCAAGATTTCAGAAAATTTCTATATACTCCCAGAATCCCAGCTACTCAATCTAGGTTAAACATTGAGACAACCCCACATAATCTACTCTCTTTACCTTTAAGACATTTTCAAGCTTCCTTAACCATCTAAAAATATAATCTCTCTCGCGTTCATAAAACTTGGCAACAGTACAAATTAAATTTTTCCACGTTCATAGTACCTGTAAAAATCTAACTTATACCGGAAGTGTCTTGACACCGACACCCGAGGATGAATCAACGTGTACTTTAACTTTTATCAACAACCTTGAAAAGCAAAAATGCGGAGCAAGGAATAGAATAAAAAGCTTAAGTCCGAAAATAAATCAACGAATTTATTGAGCAGACTAATCCCAGTAACAAACTGCTGCTATTACAATAACAATTTCTTCTTTCGGAGGTCAGGATGAATAAAGTTAATTAGGCGGAGAATGACAGCCCAATAATTAATTTCAAAATTGTTGTTTTGGTATTCTACGATTTTTATTAAATGAAAAATTAATACACCGATTTGATCAATTTGTATCTTATTTTAATGCCCAAAGCATCTTATATACGTGATTTAACTTACGCTCGGACTTGTTCAGTTTTCTTGATTTTCTTATTGAATTGAACAATGCATTTATTATCGTAATCCATCAATAATCCATGATAGACTGCATTAACCATTAAGAAAACATTACGAACATAAACATATGCCGGGAGAGAGTCTAAAAACTACTAATTTTAGAATTAGGAAATTTTCCATCATGTGGAGAGTGGGAAGTACTAACCGAGGCCACATTAAAAACCACTTTGCCAATATTACACTAAAGACACGCTCACAACGGAGCCGCCCGCCACGCCGGACTCCATGGCCAACGACACGCCCACGGCGAAGGCCGTCTCACCGGCCTCCGCTCCAGGTGACCAGCCCATGGGGGAGCCGGTCTCCTCGCCCGGCTTAGCGACCAACATAGTGAAACCCCCTCCACACCGCCCATCACATGGAGGAGCCGGTCCCCATGCCGGCCTCCACGGAGAACGACACGCCCACGGCGAAGGCCACCACATCGGAGTCCGCTCCCGGCGGGGGAGCGGCCTCCACGCCCATTCGCGACGTGCCAACGCCGCTGGCCCTGAACGCTTGACCCCGGACTCCTAAACCACCACGACCACCACGACCACCACGACCACCACGACCACCACGACCACCACGACCACCACGACCACCACGACCCTTTTAAAACCCGATTATCCTTGGGGTGTTCTTTACTTGCCAGGTTCTCGAAAGGTAAACAATTGACTAAGGTAAAAGAATGCTTACCTCCTCGGCCCGTGGTGCACACGCGAAGACGCGCGCAACTTCCCTGGCGCCTCGGGAAATCGTCCTGTCCACGCACAGAAGAGGCGCCGGCCACAATCCGAAGATGGACACCACAGGAGCAGTGACCAGACGAACGCCCTTTTCCACCACCCTCAAGGCGCAGCCGGTTACTCTGTTGGCCTTCGCAGCCCCGTAGGTGCGTTGCGCGCAGTGCCCCAGAGTCGACTGCGACAGGTAGTTGACCGTTTCGAAAGGAGATTGAGAACGGCTGGGTGCGCCTGTAGTTTGACAGGGCGGAGCGCCGTTTAGGGGTCTTTGCGGGGGAGGAGCGTAGTACTGTATTGGCATGTAACGGCCGAATTGGCAATGCACCGAGCCTGGATGAGTGGGTGCGCAGGTCTGCCACCCGTTGCCCTTGTTAGGGGCTAATGATTCATTACGTTCGGCCAGAGAGGATTGCTGCTCATCTTTGACGGAGTTTTTTGAAAGTGCAGAACCGTTGCAATCTAGCATGGTTTGTTTCTGTTCAATTTGAGCATCTAATCCACTCGCAGTTTTAACTACTTCGATCGGTGTTCCTGTGCTATTCTTTAAAGTATCTACTGATTTTTGTTGGTTTTGCGTATCCGCAGAGCCCTCAATTTTTGATCTTTCGGCGTCTCCAGAATTTATTTCGCCAACCGTTTCTTTAGAAGAATCACCGACCTTCAAAACCATTTCAGCGTCCTTTTGACACGCTTGTGAATTGTTTGTTATAGTTAAATCATCTTCAGTCTTCAATGTATCAGAATGTTCTGACGATGTTGCTTCCACTGCAACCGGGGCCCCTTTGCTCTCCTCGAGGTCTTTAGCGTGTCCCGTGGCAGAAGAGGGCGTGTCCCGAATGCCGTCTTCGGGAGCGGGGGCGTCCGCTGGTGGAGCGTCCACGCCGCCGGCAGGGTCGGGGGCGTGGTCGTGGTAGTGTTCCGACTGGGCGGCGGGCGTGTTATAGGAGTCCTCCGCTTCGCCCGGGGTCCCTTGCTGCACGCGCGTGGACGCGTTCAGGGCCAGCGGCGTGGGCTGGGCGCTGGTGGGCGTGGCGGGCGCGGAGGCCGGCTCCGCCAAGGGCTGGTCGCTGGCGGCGGAGGCCGGGGTGAGCTGCGGCTCCGTCGCGGGCGTGTTGGCAGGGGCTGCGGGCGTGGAGGCCAGCTCCACGGTGGGCGTGTCGGTGATCGCGGAGGTGGGCGTGGTGGGCGTGGTGGGGACGGAGGCGTCGGGCGAGCGCGGGGAGGCCGCGTCGCTGGACGGAGACGCCACGTCGCTGGGCGATCGCTCCCGCTCCTCGTTCAGCCGCTCTTCCTCCAGAAGCTTCGCGTTCTGTGTTCCTGCGGACAAAATGCGCACTCCTTAATTCACGGCCCATTTTGATAGGATTTCAAAGGTATGTGAAAAAAGTGTGAGCCAGACAACTTTTTCGTAAAATTATATAGTAAATATGTAACTTATTTTTAAAATGCCCCTCATAAGAAATCTTTTTACATCCATGAGAACATGGAGAACGACAACCCGATCTCACACGTGTGATTGCGTCTTGTATGATGCAACAATACGCAGTTCACTTCACGCGTGTCGTAGTTCAGGGTGAGTCTCCAGCCTTCAACCGGCGTGATTGTAATAAAACTTTTCGACTCATTTTCAACGCAATTTGTACTGAAGTATTTGCTGGCGGATAATTTTACGAAATAAAATCCTAGTAAATTTACAAAAATCAACGCGAAACTTCACAAGAAAGCCAATAAGATTGTAACCTTAATGAGAAATCCTTTAAGACTCTTGCAACATCTCCAAATTCCATTCAACCTAATTTTCATCGCATTGTTATTCTGACTTCGTGCACAATATTGTATGGATATTATAGTAAGTTTGAACTCGCCGCTTCCTTGAAACAAACTTCGCAGATTAAACAGCCTCACCATGTGCATTTAAACTATTGACCATAAATTTCTGCGAATTTCCTCGTTCGTCTTATTAAAGTTTCCGTTCCCCGATCGCGCAGTGTCGAGAGTATTCTTGTTCGAGGGTAAAAAATAATTTGTATTATAATAAATGTAATCTAACGGTAGTTAATTAGCACACTTTTGCAATAATTTTATTAAATTGTAGTCAAGTTACACTAAAATAAAGAGAAACGAGTGACCTTAGTCGAAATTTTTGTGAGCGTTTTCATCATATCTCTATATACCTGTTAACACCACTACATGTCAATTGACCCTTTCAAAATCAAATGACAGTCCATAGGTAGTAAAACCTGCTGCTCTTATATTTGTCAAACCCAGCGTCTTAACATTACATGGCTCAAATTATCTTCGGAAAACTATATATTGGTTTTCTTCAGGCTCGAAATGCCTATTCCCACTCACACTAGCATTACTTGAAATAAGAATGAATAATAGCAACGAGCGTTATTAACAAAGCCTAATATCCATAAATGTTCACTACTACAATATTTTGTAGAAAAACTAGCTACACGTTTGATATACTACTGCCACCAAAATAAAATATCTCGCCCACTTTCTTCCTTTCTGTCGAAACGAAGGCTTAAGAAACCTGCGCAGATAATAGATACAGAGACTGAGAAATAACTTTCCCAATTATTTGTGTGTAGCAACCTTCATAATTTAAGAATGAAAAGCTCTAAACCTTTTACATTATTATCATTGAACCTTCACAACACTAAAACAAAAACCCATCAAGTGCCATTGTTTACTGTAGTCAGACCATTTCCAAAAATACTGTGGCCACGAGTTCCTACAAGTCTGAGACAATTGATTAGTACTAGGAAAATTACTACACATTAACACAAAATCTGTCTCTAAAACGTCAAGAATCGCATACTTACTCCACCGACCCAACATTCTCTAAACAGGTTGAAACCGAGAAGGAACTGCAAGTGCCCGACGGCCAACTGATCCAGAGTCACTGGCCAGCTCATGAGTTTTAGATCCGCTAGTTGAGGGGTGTACACTCGCAACCTTGCTTGAGTTGCAGCCAATAGCAGAAGCAATTGGGAAGTCACTGAATTGTCACAGAGATTTATTAAAATAGGATAGCATAGTTTTCTATTGATTCAACTCTATTATTTATATTTACATTTATATTATATACGTGTTAGCATGCAAACTTTTTACGTATTCTTAGATATATGCTTTTCGTGAAAATGTTCATAAGCCACACATTATACTTCACGTAAACGCACTGAGATATAATAAAGTGCTTGACTATTATTTACCTGCTCTCATATCATCGTCATTTATCCATTTAGCAATCTTATTCCCTTCAGTTCTCTTTCAACTTACGAACTTCCCAAAAGAAAATAATGTATATTTAGCATTCTATGCCTTAAATTTCAATGATGTACTAGTTTCCAAAATTATTTTATGTAAGTAATGCTTCTTGTCATAATCTTAACATAATTCGAAATATTTTCAAATTGAATGAATAATTTCCAACCAAAATGAAAACTTCATAGTTGTGTATCAGGATGCCAAAAATAGTGCATTTAAATCCTTCCCATTAAAAAATTAAAAACATTTCTTTAAAAATACTTATTTAGCATATTTTGTTAATTGTATATGATTAATATTATGATTTATTCTTTACTTTTTGGCACTCTGTTTGTACTGCCTACACCATGATTTCTAATATTATGTAGAAACTACAGTGGACAGAGTTGTTCAATAAATTATTTCTTCATTTTCATGTACATTTTATTCATCCTCTTAGTTCCTCATTTTATTCATCCTCACAGTTCTTATTTTCATGAAATAATTGAAGACTTCTGAAAAACATGCAGTGATAACTCACATTTCGCATAACCAAAATAAATATATTATAATTTATCCAAAAATTGAATATTATAATCTAAATGTGGAACAAATTTATTCATAGAACTATAGAATGTGTACTATACAAAGAAGGAAGAAGTGTTTACAGGAAATGATACATATCTGGATTTATATTTTTGTTGCTATGTCTCAGGCTAAGATAAATTACCAAAATGTGATTTCACACTTTAATGTCCGGTCTTCCGTTCTATTTTTAAAATGTATTTTCACTTTGTGACCCTGTTCTTATAATGCTGATGAGTTATTTTGAATAAATGAAATTTATTAAATAATTTCTGATTGACTCTGAAAGATATTACATATACTTGATATTTAATCACAAATATAGTTTTGTTTTTTCATTACATTATATTCACAAGTATTAAAATATTACTTTTGTAAGAAATTTCGATTCAGTTTTCTGGGTTCAAAAATATTTTTTTAAATGTGATGGTAAATAATAATATAATTTTTTAATTGTAATATAATAATTTTCGTAGTAAAAAAATAGTGAATAATAGTTTTTTGTTGACTCAAGAATGATTTCATTAATTTCCAGATTGTCATATTATTATTGCAATATTATATTATGCCATTTGTAAAAACGATTTTCCGAATTTTATAGAGGTTCTTGTACACTCTCTCAAGACAAAATAAAATTATTAGAACGAATTAAACCCAAAATCATATCAAATTCTTTTAAAAGCTTGGAAACATTAATTAATTATTTCACACAAAAATAGCCTCAGTGCACATCAGCACAGGAATGGATATCTAACTTTCTCCCATAAACTCTCAAGGTATATTAATAGGCTGATTCAGGCCCACTGAGGCTCGAATATGAGTAATCACATTATTAAAATCATTGCTGATAAAAAATCTAGTAATACTGCGGAATGACACAGACTCGTGTCACTCACACTTAACTTTTCTAATTTACTTGGTGTGCGCTAGCTCCACGGCATTAACTTCATTTGCAGCACTTTTACTCACAAACGCAAAATTGTATAGAAATTTGCTGGAATTGTATATAATAACGGCGTGAAAAACATTTAAAAAATATTACATTTGGGTGATTTTTGGAAAAGCAAAAGAATATAATAAAATGGCGTTTATGTCATCTCATGGAATGCATTTAGCACTAACCCTACTAACTGTGTAAAGAAAAAATTGAGCCTTTTTTTTTAGAAAAGCTTGTTTGGGTATTTTTTAATTGCACAAATTCCACGCAATATTGCACCAAAACAACTAAAAGTATAAAAAAGGTCATGGCAGTGATGAAAGAACTAATTATGAAAAACAAATTTCATTTGAAGGAAATGTCACTATCTTCAACTTTGTACTTGTAGGTTGTCGCCCCAAAAATTAAAACTTCTTCAAATTCAAAAATTCTGAGTTAACAGTGAAAATCGGACCCATATCACCTTTAAAAGTGTATTTTTTCCTATTATTACAAGAAATTTTCAAAAAAGTGCCGAGAAATTTCTAAGAAAAGTTTGAAAAGTTTCTTGTACTGTACACCTATCTTTTAAAGAATGAATTTCTAAATCCCTGCGCTTTGAGTCAAGCCAGATCAAGACGGGGATTATGAATTTGTAAAAAAATCCTACTTATGGTTTAGGCGCTGGTGGTGTTCACAGACGGACAGACAGATGGACAGGCATACTGACGAAAATTTGGAAGAAAAACAAACACTTCCGAACCAGAGGATCCCAAAACTTGTATTTTCGTTGAATTCTCGAAATCGATTTTCCGCAGCATTTTACTACTTTCTCGATACCACGTATATTTCTCCGCATATACGTATTAATACGAGAAAGTAAAATTGATCAACAAACTCTGAGAGAGCTTAATGATGGGTTACCATGATTCTTGAAAAAAAAAATTCTCGAAACATTAAAGCACAAGAAAAATTACTCATCTCAAAAATCTGTATTCTTTAGTTATGTCAAGAAATATGATTAGAAAATACCATGATTTGACTAGTAAAAATTTCATAGAGAGAGTTTCCAAAGTAGTGTAGAACACTTTGACTTTGGCCTCCAAAAAACGGGTTCGCTCAAGGTAAAATTGTTTTCTTGCAAAATAACAATTGTTAGAAGAGTAATGTTTCTTGTGCACCAAAGAAAATTAAAATCAATATCTAAAATGCGTAATTTGAAGTTAGAACCAGAACATTATTGAACTGCCGGTGAATTTTTTTCAATGTGAGTATTTTTCACGATTATCATCACATTTAAGCCAAATTGCTGAATAAAGAAAAATCAAAATAAGGAAATAAGGAAAAATCAACTTGTTAGGCCTGCTTTCCCGTATACGTACGTATATACGAAGAATTATACGTAGTATAGAGAAAGTCATGAAATGCTGCGGAAAATCGATTTTCAGATTTCAACGGAATACGTGTTGGGGTCCCCTGATACCAAAAAAGTGTATTTTTTTTCAAAACGTTCATGCGTCTGTCTGTCCGTGTGTCTATCTGTCTGTATGCCAGTCTGTGAACACTAGTAACGCCTAAACCATACGTACAATTTTTTCTAAAATGGGATAATCCCCGTTCGATCTGGCTTCATTTGAGGCGCCCCGATTTTGAAAAACTTTCTTTAAAATTTACGGATACTTCACATGAAGCCCCCGGACATTTTCAAAAATTTCTCAGAAACTGCTTCAAATTTTTTCTTCAACTTCTTCCAAGAATAAAGTAAAGGTGGCATAGGTCCAATTCTCGCGTATAACTCATTTCGATAATAACAAACTCAGACTTTCTCACCTATCTCTTTCAGCCCACAACGCGCCATGAGTTGACTGAGAAATGTCTTTACTCTCTGCTATAATGAGGAAGTCAGGAAATATCGGTAATATTTCACGATTGTACAGCATCCTTTTGAAACGCCCTCGTCTTACACCATCGTTGGAGTTTTTGAAGTTGCGTCCGTACAAATAGATTCTTCAAGGTAAGTGGAATAGGTTGCAAGAGATTTGAAATTCTCGAGTTTTAATTACTTATTTGAAATACATTTTTAGATACTAAACCAGGGCATTGAGAACATTATTTTAATTTTTTCCTATGTCGTTTCCAGCCGACAGTCAGGTACCCTTTACGTCCTGTTGGGTCGCATATTCGACCATACTAGTCACCAACACACTTGCGAGGCTCTCCGCAACAACATACATGAGAGACAAGGGACAAACAACAATGCCCGAGACGGGACTCGGACCCGTGATCCTTTGGACCGAAGCGGGGAGTCAGTACACGCTCTTAGCCACCTCGGACATCCATGTCGAATCATTAAAAATTTTAATTCTCATAATGTTATGAAGAATTTATCTAAATCCCATTCAGAAGTGTTTTGAATGCACCCACACATTGTTGGGCTATCATCTTGCATTGTATATTTTTTTATCGAAAATGTGTTCATAAATTACGGATATGTCGTTTATGTATCAATGGTTCAATTATTCATTTATTTCCATTGGAAATATAAATAAAATATGCAAAATGACTCATAACGCAAAATGATTGTTTTCTAGAAAATAAGTTGGGTGGCCGAGATTTGCTTTTATTTAAATAGAGGAGGGGAATTTAAATAGAGCATGCAACATTTTAGTTCTGTATTTTCAAATTGGATGCTTAAGCAGTTAAAAATGCAAAACTTTTTTAATCAGGCAACACAAATTAGTAATAAAGATGACTTTTTCGTTATATTATTACATTCAAAGAACTATGAGTGAAAACATTAAGATTAAAGCGACATTCATGATAAAATTTCTTTCAAAATTGAGTTTTTCAGCCGCCTTATTATGTGACTTCACAAGTTGCTGACATTTGTACTTATCTCTGCTGAAACTAACAGCAAATAATTTGTTTGCAGCTAATGAACCAGTTTTTGTTTCACAAATTGTAAAACCACTCTGAAGACAACTGTACTGGAAACAAAAAGAGTCACAAGTGTGTCATTACATGTTATTTCAATTAATTATTTTATAACTAATAATCATTTTGTTTTTGGATTGAAAACGTAAGGTGAAAACCGTTAATTACTTTTCACCCCCTGCTTGAATTCAGGTGATCTTCTTCTTCTTCTTGCCAGTGTTTTACAGCTCTTGTGGCCGTTTCTCGCATCCCAACCTCCATACCACTCTATCGTTCCAGCTATTCTCTTTTAGTCCTCTTCTTTGCATATCGGTAAAAATCTTTTTCTGCCATTCCTTTCTGGGTGTACCTCTTTTTCTTCTGTCTAAAGGAAACCACTCGCATACCGTTCTGGGCCATCTTCCACAATCAAGCCTTTTCACGTGACCAAACCATTTCTGCCTTCGTGTTTCCAATTCATCTATTATTGATTTTTGAACCTTCATTCGCTTAAAAATTTCTTCATTTCTAATATGTTCCGTTTTAGATATTCCAGAACTTCTTCTCAAAAAATCCATTTGTAGGCTCATTAATTTCTCTCTTTCTATTTTCCTTAGTTCCCATGTTTTTGCACCATACAATGTTATACTTTGTATGATAGTGCCGAAAAGTATTTTCTTGGTAGACTTGGATATTTCTTTTCCCCAGAGCAGCGAGTTTAACTTTCTAATAGCTTGCCGTTCTTATGTAATTTTTGAAGCAAAATCTTTTCTTTAATCTCCTTTTTCGCTAATAATTTCACCCAAATATTTAAATTCATGGCATGCTTCTATCTGATCTTCATTTGTTGTAATATAATTTTTCTTCTCTCCCACTACTATATATTTTTTTTGAGGAAATTGATCTTCAATCCTGCTTTTTTGTATGTTTCCGCAAGCTTTCGCATCATATACACTATGTCAGACTCATCATTGGACAAAATCACCTGATTATCAGCGAATAATAATGTATGAAGGCAATCTTCATCAATGTATATTCCCATACCTCAGCACATATTTTGCCATAGAGAGGAGGCTGCAACTGATTTTTAGTCAACCACAGCAGTAACCGCGTGTAATCTTGATTTCCATCGCACCTAAAATGGCACGCCATCTCCTTTTTGCATGGCAAAATTTCGTGCAGAACTATTGAAGCTTGAAGCTCGACAGGTTTTCGAAATCTGACGTGCTCGTTCGCTCCATTGGTATAAATACAGGTTCCAAATATGTTCAGTTAGACTCTTAAAACTCTGTCATCATGGTTGCACATTTCACGAAAATCATCGTTAGCGTAAGTAGACTTGGTATTATATTCTAAATATTAATGGAGCTCGCAGCTTTCTGAATTGGGGACGATAACACAAAAAAAATTATGAAAAAGGCATTGGAGCGATGAATTTTTGTACAGGCCATTATTATGATTACCACATTGATTAATCAGATACTGTTATTACGTTATTATTGCATTAAGAGATAATACTTAGTTGTTTTCACAATTGAATATATAGTAATTACAAAAGACACGCAATTATTTTCCAAAGTATATCACGTATAGTGTTCAAGAACAAGTCAAGAACAACTCTCGTATAGAAATGGAATATATTAAATATTTTAACAAAATCAGTCTTTACAAATACTGCAATAAGATATTTATATAGTTATTTTCTTTCGCTCTCTCTCGCTCTCACTCTGTCTCTGTCTGTCTCTCTCTCTTTCTCTCTCTCTCTCTCTCTCTCTCTCTCTCTCTCTCTCTCTCTCTCTCTCTTAACATCTATTGGGATGAAATGTGTTAAAAAAATGTTGTACACCAAATGTAATGAAACGTGACGAGAGTTTGCTATATTTCTATTAGGCGTCAAGCGCGAAACAAACCTGCTTCATTAGTTGCAGACTTTTAAGAATCTTAGGGGTGGACCGCTGCCAATGGAATAATAGCCAAAAATAGCTTGTAATATCACCATATTATTTACCGCCTCTTATTGCATATAAGGAGAAAATTAAAAGAAAAAATGTTAAGTATTTTTTTCAAAAATTGCAAAAATATTTTAACTATATTTTTGTAAATTGTCGCTCCTGTTTAAATAAATACTTCTCGCATATAATAAGAGACTGTAAAAAATATGGTATTCGTCCCATTTTCGACTATCTTTCCGTTTTTTCGAAAATGGCAAAAAAGTGAACATTTCAAGACAGCGTAATTTGAGATAGGGATTTTTCCTTTAAACAAAGTCTGTTGATAAAATTCAACTTTAACAAAGGACATGTAAACTTTTGTGAAAGAACGAGTTGAATTCGTGTGATTTGTCTTTGTTATTTATGCAATTTCTGAATTTTTTTCTCTAAATCCGCTCTAAATTTATCCTTTAAATTCTCTCCTCATCATATTACATTATTGTACTATTACATATTGTATTACATTATACATTATTTATTATACATTATTTATTATTATTACACATTTTATTATACATTTTATTCATTTTATTCATATTATATATTTTATATTTTATTTTTCATTTTATTCATTTTATTATTATACATTATATTCATTTTATTCATATTATTATTCATTTTATTATTACACATTATTTATTATACATTATTTATTATTATACATTATTTATTATACATTATTTTACATACATATTACATTATTGTATTAATGTTAAATATGTATATTTCCACAGGTGATGCTCTTTGTGTTGCTACAAGAGAGGTGCTGGGGTCTTCCAAGCCAGTACGGCAAAGCGGAGAGCGTGAAAAAGTGGGAGCGAGCCAATGCCGAGAAAGACGAGGCAAGAGGCATGCGCAGCTTGACTGCACCGCAGTTGGGGGCGACGACACCAACTGAGGTTCTGGAGCAGCTGCTGGCAAACGAGGGCTCCCACAAACAACACATCGTTGCGTCCATGAGAACTCCCGCAAATGTACTCACCCTGCTCTCCAGTAGCGAATGGAAGCAGTTGCGTGAAAAGATGGGTCGCACAAACACCTTATCAGGGAAGAAAGTGATCCGAGTCGTTAGAAATGCGGACGGAGGAATGATGGATCAAGTCGGGGCCGCGGGTGGCGATGCGTTTCGTAACGCAGGCCAGCAAATGAGCGACGCAATTAATAAAGCTTCAGATGTGGTGAACGAACACAGCGCAATGGCCGGTACAGTCTTAGGCATGGCGGGTCCGATGGCGCAAGACACAATGAACGCAGCTGCAGATGAAGTGGGTAAATTCAACCCAATGGCCGGTCACGCAATGAAAATAGGCGCTGAAGCTGTCCCTCATGCCGTAAATGCCGCTGCAGATGCGGTAAGTCAAGGAGGAGAAGTGGCCAGTAAGATGATGAATATGGCTGCAACTGCTATGGGGCATGGTGCTAATGCGGCGGCAGATGTCTTCAACAAAGCTACTCAAGTATTTGGTCAAATGATTCCTTTTGGAGGAGGAGGAGGCAGCCAAGTCATGGGACAAGCTGCTAACGCGCCCACACAAGTAGGAACAGGAATGTTTGGTGCAGCCACCAGTATGGTAGGAAGCATGTTTGGTTAAAGAAGGGATTTTGTCAATTGCATTTCTTTTTGTGTCCCACATTTTGTGCACACACACACACAATTCAATTGAATTAATATATACAATCAATTAAATTGAAATTGATTTAAATATATATGCAAACTTAAATGTGACTCTCCATTAAAATGGTCATGTTCTACCCAAGTTACATTGAAATGTCAAACTGTCTATATCAAATTCCAAATAAACAATTAATAAAATACTTATCAATTTGTTAAATTTTTCCTGTAAAAATGTACGGTCAAATTGCGTGAATTGTATGTACTACTTAATGATACAACTGATGCAATAAATTGTGCTAGTATAACATTCAATATCTTCTATACGTATTTTAGTTCATGTTCTCAAAATGCATTCACATTTCCTAGCCAAGAACTCATATATATAAATATATTCTTAAAGTTTGGAGAAAGAATTTGGAGTATTTTCTGAGGAAATAGCGTTTGAGAGTTTCCGAATACGTGAATTTTTGAGCTAGTATTGACAGAAAACGGCTGAGTTTTCGAGAAGCTTTATTTGGCACTATTTAAAGCATATGTAATCATAAATACAATAATGTTAACAAATTGCTGCTGATGTAAATATTAAGGATGCGAAAGACAAGTCAATAAAATTACATTTTGGTAGTTTTCGAAAAAACAAAAGAATACTTCAATATGTCGTTTAAGTTTTCTTATAGAGTGCATTTCGCACAATCACTACTAAAAGATAGAAAGAGGGGAAAGAGAGTCATTGTCTCCCCCCTCTCTCTCTCCATATATATATATATATATATATATATATATATATATATATATATATATATATATATACATATACATATGTGTATTTGATCCGTTGTATATGTTTTAATATTGATTACCTTTAAACAGAATTGAGATATTTTTACGTATAAATAATTGGTTTTAATAAAAACATTTTGGCGGAATTCAGGGGTATGAACAGTATTAATACTCGGCATTTCACTGCAGACAAGTGAGTATCAACACCGTAGAGCCCTAATTTTGATTGTACTTTTTTATTTAAAAAATATTTTTGTTTCAAGAAATTCTGAGTTTCAGTCAGTGGTTCTCTTTGTTAAGACATTTATGCACGATTGTCACTTGTTCCGAAAAAATCTAAGAAATTCTCCTTGAAACATTATGGTATTTTAAAATAGTTATGGATAGTAACAGAAAAGTGCGGAAATGGTTTTAATCTAAAATATAATTAATAGGTATTGTCAAATTGCACATTTAAGAATGATGGAATAATTTGTATATTAAGAGGTTCTTTCATACGGAAAACACGTGCTAAATCTAACAAGTCACGTATGAGTCACAAATAACTTTCTCATAACTAAGCTACCTTCTTTCTTTTTCTTTGGCGATTTTTTTCTTTCAGATGCCCTTCCTCACGCTTAACACAGGGAACACACAAGCATATTACACAAAGACAACACACACAATCACCAGACACACACAACCATGCTCGGGGCGGGACTTGAACCCTCGATCCTTCGCTTGGAGATTACTGCCTTTGCAATCTCGGCTTCTCGGACCTGAATTAATTTTAAATACAATAAACTGTGTAAATGTTAGCTTTGTAGAGTCATCTATTGGTTCACGGAAGCAATATAGGTGTTGTGGTGCGTTATCGTTGGCATTTTTCATGAAATAATTATAGGCGTTGTCATTGCCAACAATAGTATTTAATATAAGAGCAGCTTTCAACTGATGATGATGGCTAAGCCATCGAAAGCTGCTCTTATATTAAATACTATTGTTGGCAATGACAACGTCTATAATTATTTCACGGAAGCAAATTTGGAAAATGCGATTTTTTTAGTAACTCTATTTACAATAATGGGAATGCCAAAGCTTCTGATTAGCCGCCGCTAGGGTTACAGCACTGGAGTTACTACATTTCAACAAATTCTGAATCACCTTCTATTATAATTTATGGTGTAGGTATGCATGATTTGATACATAATATTGCTGCTGCCACCGCGTCCGGTCGGTGCCACGGCGCTTCCGCTACGGCGCAATATCCGGTCGTCTTCGCTGTCAGCTTCCACAGCCGCTGTGGTGTGCGGTCCCCGCAGGAGGGATCGGGCCCAAGGTCTCGGGTGAGGAGGCGCATAAAAAAGCTCCTGACAGGGAATTGGAGTCTCCTGCTCGGTTGCCCTAATTCCCGGTGATACATCCTTAGTATAAAACCGTTAGATAGCTCATGGAAACAACTGTTGCCTTTGCAGTACTTCTGGCTATCAAGTTCCAGAGTTCGGGTACCGAAGGTAGCGGGTATTCGACACCGACTAGATAGCTAACTGAAATTCAGTCACAGTCTAAGGGAGAATTCTAGCGATCGGCTTATCGCACAGTATTGATTAATCAAAAGACAGCGCACCGCTTATCCTTCCTCTTCTTATCCTCTCTTGTTACACATACACACTCACATGTACTACACTTCTAGACATGTCGTAAGACCAGTCGGCAACTCAGAGTATGTACGGTTCAGAAATTGTCCTTCCGGCGGAGGTACATAGAGAGAGAAACCCCCACAAGCCTTCGTGCTACACGTAGGGATTGGATGTCAAGTTCCAACCAAATCATCTTGCACGTTTGTTAGTTGTAATTTATTTTTCACAAAACTGTTCTTAAACAATGTTGTATAAAGCATTGATATGACTTAAATGAAATCTGTTGTAGAACAAAACAAAGTCACAAAAATTATGGCAATGACTAGTATTAAAATATTTGTATTCGCTTAATGCAAAGTGTGTAAAGAAGAATTTACAAATGTTTTTGTAGAACATTGTCTTTTGTAAAAACAACTTGGAAATAATTTTAAAGTAACATTAGTTTATTCATTTTGAAAATGTAGTAGAAGCATTTTTAAAATTAAATTGTTTATTATAAAATAATCATTTATAAATACCACTAAAATATTACCCCACAAAATTATGTAAAGATGCAGATATACTTTTATAAAGATTTCCACTCTACGTATAATGCACTGAGGATAGATATTAGTTTTTGACAATTTTGTGTAAGTAACCATGACCAAAACTCAAAAGTACTACTATTGGGTAGGAAATAAGTTATCTCTTCTTAATCCAACAGAGTGGGGACAAAAAAGATTGAAATTTGGAGTTAATTGAAGTTGGAAGTTTAAAATGTGGATTGAAGTAATTCTTTAATATTCAAGAGCATATTACTGCAATACACATTGTAATCGCGCATTGCTCGTAAGCAATGCGTTCCAGGTCGTTAAAGCCATATTTTGCCCTAATGAACGCACGTTTTGAGAGCGGTGGAGAAAAGAAGGAGAACAGATGGGATACTGGCGGGGTCCAACAATCTTCCTTAAACCATATTATTAAAACGATATATTTTTGATATTACATTTTTGGAGATTTTATTTTTTGGGTGCGCTTACTCCAGCGTGGGTGGTTCAACCTACAACCTAGAATCGGTGATCAGAAAAGTGCAAAATTCTTAAAGCTATGTAAAATTAAATTGAAGAAAAAAGACAAAACCATTTCACAATAAAATGAAAGGAACTGTATGATTTTCTGGGCAATGTAATCTCAACGCGCAGCGATATTGGAATGGTTTCTTTTGCACAGGATCGGAACTAGGATGCTGAAAGGCAGAGTCCAGGGACTAGCCGTTTGAAGTGTGGTTCCACTATGAAACGATTCATCGACATTAGGACTATAATATAGTAACTTGTTAATAATCACGTGTCTTTTATTGTTCATTCACGTTTGTTGTATTTGACCCTTTAGTTTTTAACAAACCTTTATTTTAACTATTACTGCTACATAACTGCTGTTCAATTACTGTTTACATAATAACACTATGTATCATTGTATATCATATTTTTATTGCGACAGTTTCAAGGAACTATTAGGAATATAATATTGACTATTTCACACATGTCTGTCCGTGTCGTAAGTAACCAATGAGAAGCAAGGATATATTCAAAAAATCCCATGTGTCTATCACCAAATGATCAGAAAAGACATGATATTCTTATCTTTAAACGATACATTGAATTAAGTTTCGGAATTAAGTTTCTACCAAAATGCCATGCATTTTGAAATAAGATGCATATCATTCCTGCACTTCGGGAAAAATGAGAATTCGCATTTGACCAACACAGACTAAACACATGACATTCTCTGGCGAAACATATTCATTAACACAACTCTTAGTTACTTTAAAGACCGGACGCTACTAACTTACCTGATAATTATCACCCAATTTACAGCAGTGACGCTTGACGCAAGTGACCAGGACGAGCAGAGGTTGAAAATGACATCACCGGTCAGAAATGTAGAAGCAGAATAAGGGAATCACGGAATAGATAATCTAGCCGGAAATACAATGCACAAATGTTCTCTACAGAAGGACGTGCAAAGTATTTGATTACAAGACAGTCGAACACCGCCCTATATGTCGTATGTGATTAAGGAATTAGCCAATATTTGGAGATCATGGGTTAGAACTGAGTCGCGTTGCTATCCAGCAAAAAAGACTTGCTGAATTGTCTCAGGGCAACCAAAGTTGTCAAATTCAGCTGTCATCTGGAAAAGAATTCTAGCGGCTGGCTGCTCTTATGGATACTTTCTGTGATTTTTCCTATCAATAACAATCTAATTTCGGGCCACTACTCTAATAAAAGAGCTAGTTAAGAGAGAAGAACACACCCATATCGTGCCTTCGGTTTCAGGAATATTCTATAAGAATTCAACAAAATGCGTGCCAATAGATTTGTCTTGTTGTGAAGTCTAGAATTAGCTATTTTCCATATCTCTAGGTAACACAAAACTCCCTCAAAACGCTTTGTAGGTTCTGTATCCTTTGTAAGATGTTTTTCGATAATTATTGAACAACTGTATTTCAAAAACTCATTCTATAGAATTTTTAGATTAGATTATATTTATTACTAATTCTGCAATTAAGTTTGAGAACTTGGTGACAGAATACATTAACTTAACATTACAGAACGTAACAACTTTACAAAATTCTTTACTCTTCTCCATCATACATCACATACAGTTTTACTGCCTTTTGACTAAATAAATCTTAATAAATCTAAATCTAAAATTTACAAATTTTACAAATTGACGTGAAAATTTAACCGTGCAATCTTTCACACCACACCACCTCACCACACTTCACTTCACCGCACTGAGAATCCCTGATCTGTAATATCTTTCTTATACACTCGTTTCTCTCAATTTCACAACGCCACTTCCCGTAAGTAATAATAATAATAATAATAACAACAACAACAATAATAATAATAATAGTAATAGTAATAGTAATAGTAATAGTAATAGTAATAGTAATAGTAATAGTAATAGTAATAATAATTATTATATAACAACTTACATTACATAGTAGATACTTGTAATACACATATCAACATCTAAGAAATCAATTTTTTATTAAATTTTTTATAATACCTTAGAATATATTTGAAGGACACAATAATGGTCGGTCCCCTATCAGTAGACAGAGTACCTTCGAACAACTCCTTATTAGCTACGAACGATGAACCATAAGAGATCTAATTGCAGTGACGCACGGACTCACGCAGATTACCTTATTGCTATGTGTATGTAGAATATTTTCAGTCAAGCAGAAACCACCCTCCTTGGGTGATGTCAAGCTCCGGGAAATAATTCTTTCTTTTTTGTTTGTTTGTCTTTTCTCTCGGGCATTCCTAACTGGAACGTTAAGACCACGCAGGTAATTTTTTCTTCTTCAGAACACTCCTTGAATTGCGAATGGTACATTGACATTCAATCAAGGACGCTACGTCTGTCTTAAGAAGAGGATTGTCTGACCGTCGAAGTATCCTACAAAGAGGGTTGCAATTGTTAGTTCTAGATGACCAGCATGCCCAACAACGTCCAGTGAGAGCGGACCTACCAGCTGGCGAGATGGTGGCTATGGCGTCCTTTCACATGCCCACGAAGATGAAGCAAAGGGCGTTCGCTAGGGATGACAGAGGATATTCCGAAGTCGAACTGACCTCGGTGCGCGGGGATATAAAGGATTGCGGCTGCAACCTCGTACTCCGCACACAAGTTCCAAAACGCAGCGGCGCGGCGTGGAAGAAACGCAGGGGCTGGAGGAGTGTTTAGCCACTCAGTGGGACTGACCGAGGGCAGAGCGGCGACCGCAGCCTAGTACGCGGAGCGCAGTTTCCACCACGTGCGTAGATCACTTCCATTACGTGTACCTGGTATGTCATTTATACGGACCAAAAATATGTTTTTGCTGAAAAGTTTAGGTCATGATTCTTAGATCCAACGACCTTGATGCGTCCCGTTCAATCTTCGATATTCAAACTCAAGTCGGTACGGGTTAAAATAATTCGATGATCATAAACAAAATTGGGAGGCGTGTTCTTGAAGTGTTCGAAAATGTGCCAAGGGTATACGTTCCAATATTTCAAAGTTAAAAACTAAGGGACACCGTAAAGTACAATGTAGGCCACCGCGCGGTTCGTAATTCAGTGCGCTGATCCTGGAGAAGCTGCAAAATTTTGAGACGATGCGTAGCATTCAGCACTCTTATCAACGGTCTTGGACACTAAGACACGGCAAAGTTTCTTTTGCTCGTCACGAGAGGTAGACTGCGATTTTCGTAACTCTGTCCCTGGCAGGTATCAGCTGTTTACAGTTTCATCCAATCAGAAGCTTAAACGTCACCATAGTGACATCACTATGGTGACGTTCGAGCTTCCGATTGCGTGAAACCGTAAACAGCTGATACCTACCAAGGGAAGAGTTGCATAAATCGCTGTGTAAGCTTCAGGCCTGGATCGCGTCATTGCCATTTAGGCAACAAAGCACGGAGTCATTTACTCTGAATACAAATATTAGAGTCACTGAAAGAGAAATGAGTTTTTCGTTGTTTTTATAGTTGTTTGTTCACTTCTAATTTAGCTCTCCCATGCACTCAACGAGACTATTTTAGGCTTTCATTTTCTCCAGTACATACTACTTAGAATATACAAAGTAATAAACGTGAAGAAGAGAAGAGAAACATATAGTGCTGCGGAAAATTGATTTTGAGCCCTTCAGGCACAGAAAACGTATTTTTTCAATTCCGTCGAATCCGTCGTATCCGTCGAATCGAGCAGATTCGAATGCTTTAATAAATTAATATTCTCTGAACAATTTGACATAACCAGAAACCCTGCGATTTTGAAACTAATTATTTGAAATTTAGAAATATTTTACTTAAAGCATATGTTACTTTTCAAAATGTCCTTTAAAAACGTTGAAAACTGACTTAGCTTATGCACAGTACATTTGAAGTAGAATTTTGTTTATGCTTAAAAAATACCATCTGGGAGACCTAGGTGATTGTCCTTATGGTGGCTTGTTTGAACACTGCAACGCAACCATTTAATGTAAATATTTAATTTATAATACATATTATTAATGGTAACAAAAGTACTGTACGAAATTCGATGTACTTGACATTAATACACGCGTATGACGTTTATGATACTCCCTCGTTACTAGCTCGTATCGTAATATCACTTCACACTCATGTATTAATACTCATTACTTCACCATCGTTTCATAGTATACTACTATTAATGTATTCTTTTTTTAACATTACACAAATTATTAATTTTGTTGTGTACTTAATATTTATACGAGCGAATACTAGTATTATTGCATTTGTGAGTAAAAGTACTTCAAATGATGTTTTGTAAAGCTTCTCGAACACTCAAAAATTGTCTTCAAAATGAGCCTAAAGTTGTGCAGAAACTCTCAAAAGACTCTTTTCAAAAAGAATTTCAATTTTTTTCTTTCCACTTTTTGTATGGATAGTATTAAATTTACAGAAATACATGACATAAACGCCATTTTGACTTATTATTTTGAATACATCAAAATGACGTTTGGAATGGATAAATGAGTAATGGTAAATTTGGAAATTCCCAAGTTACACTTTTTTATATCTCTCAGGTTGTTGATATTTATTTGAAGTTTTGTATACATTATTGCATTAGTAAATACATGTGTTTCAAACAATTTCTAATGAAGTTTCTCGAACACAAATGTTTTTTGTGTGAATGAGCTCTGTCGAAATGTAATAGAAGGCCGAAAAATATTTAATTTTGTAGCATACCTAGGAAACATAGCTCGTCAAGAACAGACAATTCGTGTTTGTGAGGCCTATAAAGCACCCTTTTCGATTCATACAGAATGGTAACTTATGTTGCAGCCCAGTGCTTCTTGTGGATTGCTTGTGTTTCATGCGCAATTCTTCATCACATTAAGCACAAAATTCTAAAATTTTCGGCTTAATTTTGTTCATGTACCACAAAAACGGTATTTCTCGAATGATCAGTAGCACATTTACAGGATTGTGTGTTGATGATGACTTGTGAATACTACAAAACCGATATCTCGTCTTAGCGAAGTTTCTTAACTAATCAATGGTGATTTTGAAATCGGAAAAAATACAACTACGAATATTTGGGAATCTTGGAGAGGTTACAACTTTTCACAGTTTTTTTATCACTTACGTACGTGTCCCGGTGTCTTATCTCTTGCTAACGCTGTTATCACGCACTCCAAACCGCTAAGCCACATGGTGTCAACACTGTTAACAAGGTTAATCAACTTTCCTCGACAAGAACAATTTTTCTCAATTTTGGAATCTCCCGTTTCTATCTGATGTAGAAAAGTGCAAAATACATTTTCCGTCAAAATATTGACTGGTTCTGAACCAATCTGAATCTGATAAAAAACGTCTATGCGACAAAAAGAATACGTATTTTGAATAACGTTATTCGATGTTCAATGCTTCTCAATAGCAATCTAGCAATTCCAATACCAAACAAAGTAATACTTTATTTTAATTGTACAAATCAGCCAGAAAAATACAGAAAATAATGTAAATATTTATCTTTATAGATTGAGAGAGTAAAAATGGGTAAGAAGTGAAAATAAGAGTAAGCAAAACGACACAAAATGACAAAAAATGAATTGTTAATAAAGAGTCCTGGTGTTATCAGAAAGCATTTGAAAGGTACAATAGTATTCAGTTTTATAACTTTCATACCTGCTAGCTTCACTAACTATATATTTCATAGCTTTTCTTCTTTCCTTCTTTTAATGTTTGATTTACTTTCATATGAAGTATACACGTGACTTTTCCCTTCATTTTATCGGTTTAGATTATAATCCTGTTCGCGAAGTAGATTTTTTCAAAACTCACTTGATGTGAGTAATAATTTTTAACATGAAGCAGTGTCTGTTTCAATTTAGTATAAATGGCTTTAAGAATGCCTTAATTTTCTACTTGTGAAAATTAATTACCTTTACATCGGTCACTTTTATATTTTCACTTTCACGAAACATATCCGTAGTGTTCTCCGGTGTGATATCACTATCTTTGCTCTGAAAAACTTTTACAGGGACCGATACATCAACTGTCAGTGGCATTTTTAAGTTAACAACACATTCCACTAAAACATCTATTTCACCTTCTTCTAACAACGCATCGTCGCACAATTTGTTGTTGTTACTTGTTTCAGGAATTTCTTGTAAATCTTCAATATTTTTTGTTTGTTTAGCTTTGATCTCTTTGACAGGAATAGACACCGGCACCTTAAAATGTATTGGAGCTTCCACAAAGAAATCAATTTTATCTTTATGTAGTACTTTTTTGTGGTACACTTTAATGTTGTCTGGTTTTGAAATGTCTTTAGAGCCTTCTATTTCTTCTGCTTCTTTACGCTCTTTTAGTTTTTTGTCATTCTCCTGCTCTTCTTGTGTTATTTTACAATCAGCGAATGCTTCTGTGATCTCTTCGGAGAAACTTTCTACAACGTTTTCGAATATCTTATCTCCACTCATGATGCTTCTGCAACTAAAACAAAATAAAACGTTATTTTGAAATACTTGCAAAAGAAATAAATGGATGCAATAATTTTGAAGTATATAATCTGTATATTTTCATTAAACCGAATAAAAAAATTTTAAAATATAAAAGCTTTGTTTAATTCACTAGAAAAGAACACTTACACTTGGATGCTCTTGTTTGGAGAACGAATATATAAGCAGGCGAAGTGTGCCGTTCTGTATTCAGCGAACAAATGTTTAGTAGAACGGTAGTTGCGGTATCTCTGGGGGGGGGGCCAAGCGGATGCTCGTACGCAACGCCAGACGTCACGATGAGGAAACTTACAGAACAAAGTGGCTCAAGTTCCGGAATACGTTTTATATCCTATTCCCGTAGACCATTGCAGAAAACAAATTAAATGAAAAATATAAAAATATAAATAATAATAAAAATATAATATAATATAATATAATATAATATAATATAAAATATATCTAAAATATAATCCCATTTTTAAGAATTTTACTAACTTTTAGTTAACCAAGAAATATAAAATTAAATTTCCCTCAGTAACTAGTGGTGCAACAACAGCACATACTTTCTCGCCCGTAATTTCATCCAAAATTACTGGAAAAGTACTCAAATTTTCGAAAAATTGTACATGACCATGTATCAAAATCTATCTTTAAGGAATAGATTTCATGAAGGGAAAAAGTCTCTATCTTTAATATTTTAGTTGTAGGAGTACTTTGCAATAGACGTTTGCAATTTTCAAAAAATCAGGGTTTTCAACGAACATGAGACCTGCACCATTCTCTTTACCGTCCTTCACACTATCCAACAGCACAACTTCATAATAAAAAGGATGGAGCTATTTTTATGAAATTTTTGAAAATGTCTCAGGTGTTTCATGTAAAGTATCTCCAAAATTAAAATATCGGTTTCAAATTCAAGAGGCCGTTACATCAGTCAAATCGATTGAGGAATATCAATTTCGGAGAAAATCGGCTGATCGGTTTAGCCGCTCGTATTGAGCACAGACAGACGGTCTGACAGACGTTTTGCCGTCAATCGATTTTTCGGAGTTAAGAACATACAAAACATGGATTTTGGCTACACCATGTGTTTGAGAATGTTTTTCTAGGTTTAGCAACAGAATTTATCCACTTTTTGGTTATGAGGGCCCTGTAATAGATGTTTATCTGCCAAAAATTTGCGATTTTTTCGCACACCATTACATAACTTTCTCTCTACTCCGCAGTGAGAAAGTAAAAAAGTTACAGATAAATCATTCAGACATTTAATAACAATTCAGATTATTAATATATTGTTCTGATGAATAACTGATAATTCATATCAGTTATCATTTTGATTTCCAACTCAACAATTGACGTGTTATGATGCAACACGTTACCATAGATTATATTCAAAAGAAACCATAGTGCATTATATTCATAAGATTCTTCCTAGGGTCTTAAAATTAGGTGTAACTGGACACTGCAGTTACATCTCAACATTGCTATGCACTTTATGACAAGTTGTCATAAAATTGTCACGCAGGCGAAAAAATTGGACTGAGATTTCTCTAGTTCACAACATATAAAATTGTATGTGATCAGGATTAGTACCTTTCTTGTCAATCACCATTGCGTGTATTTTGCTTTATTCTGCGTTTCTCTCTAAAAAATTCCTATTTTGCACGAAAAAACGCGATTTTCTTCAAAATACTAGAAGAGTTATTATGACATTTTTCATCATTAACAGTCAGTCGCAGAAAAAAATTCTCCAACATAGCAGAAATTCTCCTCTGCTGTAACATGTCCGTCAGGTCCTGGAAGATACGAGTACGGCGTATGTTCTTTTAACATTTGGCCAAAATATATTGAGTTAGCTTTCAATACATTCAAAACATATTGTAACGAATGCAATTTCTTTCTATATGTTTATTGGCAAAATGATAAATTTCTACCCCTCTCATGCTCTCTACATGCTCTAGAAGTGTGTGCCATTTATTTTGAGATATCTGAGATTCATTTCATTAATACACTTTATATAATTATTCCAGGATTATTTTCAATATTTTTAATTGAAATATTTTAATAAATAGATGAGATAAAAGAAAGAATATTAAGAGGTAAAATCTCCTCAAATGGAAAAAGTCCCAACAAAGTATATCTGTAAGCAAATAGGAAAAGTACTTTAGGAAATTATTAAATGAAGGAAGGTCAGACTTTCTTGAAACTACAAAAAGGGAAAAGATATCTCTGGCAGGGAAAATTATAGTAACCGAAGAGAGAGTAAAGAGATGATAAAGATTGGAACACCAAAGCTAGTACGAATGATGACAAAGATAATGAATATGTGTATAAGTAATGACGATATACCAGAAGACTGGAAAATGGCTCATATAACACCAATATATAAGAAAGGAGAGACATACGTGAAAATTATAGAGGGATAGCAGTGACAAACACGTTCAGTAAGGTATTTGGAAGAATATTAAGAGAATTAATAGAAGATGGATTCAAGGAGTACGAAGAAGAACAAAGTGGTTTTAGGGCGGGTCGATCTTCCGTAGATAAACTGTTTCGTCTGTCTCAGGTGATACAAAAGAAATGGAAAACACGGAGAGGACTTCACATGTTCTTCCTTGATATAGCAAAGGCAAATGATAGTGTGTCTGTAATAAAGTTATGGGAAGTTATGAATAAAAGTAATGTTAATAAAATCTTAATAAATGCGGCGAAGAAATTGTATATAGATCAAAAGGTAAAAGTGAAACAGATGACCCAAACATTTCTTATATCAAAAGGACTACGGCAAGGATGCTGTTTGTCACGTACCCTCTTCAAAATGTATGTTAATGCGGTGTTACAAGTATGGGAAAGAAAATGTGCTAGGTTGGGAACATCACTTGATGATAATACAACACTCTATACACTACAGTTCTCTGATGATAAGGTGCTGATGGCGAAAGAACAAGATGTTGAATATATTACTAGGAAGATAAAAAAAGATTATGAGGAATTTTAAACCTCTATCTAGAAAAAACAATATACTGGGCTCTAGGCAGTACACATGACATATTGACTATGGGAACTGGAGAAATAAGAAGAACAACAGAGGACATAAAGTACTTGGGAACAACAATAGGAAAATAGTGTTTTTTTGGAAAGGAATGCGAAACCCGACTCATTAAAGAAGAAACATTTTAGGAGCCGTGAATGCAATTATCTGGGATCAAAATATGAGCAAGAAAACGAAAATTAGAATATATAAGTGTATGATTGAAAGTGTTACATTGTATGGAGCAAAAATATAGCAGCTTCAAGAACAACAGAAAAGAAAACTGAGAGCTTAGGAAATGTATTTCTTCAGAAGAGCTGCAGCAATATCTAGAAGGGAAAGTATTAGGAATGAACAGGTTAAGGAAATGATGAATCAGCAACATGATATTATAGACGAAATTGAAAAGAAACAACTCACTTGGTTTGGACATGTACAGCGTATGGACGAGAGAAGACTCCAGAAGAACCGTGGAATAGCCACCAAGTGAAAGGAAGAATCGAGGCGGATGGAACAACCAGATCAGAAAGATATCGAGAAGTGGAAATTACCTCCTGATTCCTGGAAGAACAGGAAAGACTGGAGAAGAAAATTAGGCGCCGCAAGACCGAAGTAGCGGGTAAGAAAACAGCAAGAAGAAGTGAAGATAAATCGATAAAAAAATTACACTGTAATTTTAGTAGTTTCATTTTAATTTTGTGTGGCATGTTCACCTGTGAATTAAATTACTACGGAGTATTGGTCCGAAACCAGTTGTAGTTTCACATTTTGGTGGCTCGGCTGGTTAAGATTTTGGGATTGATTAAAATAATCGAAGATATCAGAGATTGCAGTCAGTCGTAGGAATAATATGAAGGTTCTGATGTTGTCAATAGATACAGAGTGTACGGGGAAGACACGTCGTAACTTCGATAATAAACTCTTTCTACAATATTAAGCAAATATTGTCGAATTAACTATGTGGGTATACCGAATGGCTAAGCCGTTGTTTGAAAGTTGGTTTGCTTTCTAGGAAAATATCTGCATTTCAGAAGCCTAAAATATTTCAGAAACATGAAAATTATTTATAACTTTCAAAAGAAATGAATATATTTGTACAGAATGGAAAATTAACCCAGAAACAATCAAGCTGTCAAAATGTATAAATGAGATGCTTTTTTATTTCAGTGTTATTTTTTTTCCTGAACAAATATACTAATTTCTTTTGATAATATTAAACTATTAACATGGTCTGGAATTCGATGCTTCTGCAATGCAAATTTTTGTCTAGAAAGCATTTTTTCAAATCAATTTTTGAGTGCTTATTGCGGCTAAACCATTTGGAATATCACAGTAGTTTATTACACAAAATATGCTTAAAATTGTAAAAAGAGCTTATTTTTGAAGTTTCGACGTTTCTTCCCCAGACATATTGTATACAATTCTTTTCCGAATTAAACCAAGTCAGTCCTGTTCAACGTGGCACCTGCAGCTGCTGAGGTACCCGAAATGTTCGAAATGGCGCACTTCATATGCGGATTATCTGCTCTAGGTGGTATTGTCTGTGGTATCTATTATCAAATAATATTAAGAATATTTGTTATGTTTCATACGCAGAAAATGGCAAGCAAAATACCTCATAAAATACCAATTTTATTTTAGTGTTTTCTTCCATTTGCTATATATTATCAAAGATATTAGTTATAATTATCTCAGTTCTTGGGAAGGATAAGGTCATAGAAGATCATAAAAATAAAGTATATAGTTATATTTCTACACCATTTATTGTACAGTTTTTTAATATTTCATATTGATTTTTATAATTTTTAGTTATACAAGATTTATTTCATTAATACACTTTATGTAATTACATTCTCTAATACATTTCAATAAAATGCAAATAAACTCTTTAGGTTAAATATGATAAGACACAATTTGACGTATTCAAATTACTAGAATCGCTTTCTTAAAATGAAGTATACTCTGTGTGTTTCATTCCAACGTTTCTGCGAAATCATTTTTTCATATCCAGAACGAATTTTTCCTCCTTAGCCGTGTATTCTGGGTGAGGCTTAGGGCTGCATGGACGCTCTTTGCCAGCGCATGGTCTCACGCATTCCACAGGCACATCCAGCTGAATCTGCACAGGCACCCTCAGTTTCACCAGCGCGGGCACCTCTAGATCGACGTCCACTGGGACTATCACAGTTCTTGCGCAACCTTTTATCGTTGTGGGTGGGCACGTCCCACATCCTTTTGGAGGCTCATCTCTGGTTTGGTCTCCTGGAGTCTCGTCCTTTGGTTTATCTTTCCCTTTGTCGTTCCCTGTTGCGTCTGGATTTTTTTCTGTTTTTTCTTCCTTAGACGTAAAAACCGATGGTTTGGACTTATCTTCCTTAGAATGAGATTCTGATTCTTTTTTGATAAATGCTTCATTGTCTAAAACCATTGAGCGTTTTGGCGGTATTTCTGGCTTTTTCGGAATGAAAGGTTTATCTTTACCCCCAGCATTCGCACCTAGGTCGCTTCCAGATTTCTGCATAAATTCACTTTTTCCATTAAAGCTCTTATTCTCCATTTTGTACGGCGCTCTGAGAAATGAAGTAAATAAATGATTAATAACCCATGAATCTCAAATGTTAAAACAGTACATAACATAATGTCAAGTAGCGTGTTTTCAAAATGTTGGCTTTTTTAAAAACATGTTTAAACATAAAATACTAATACCAAATTTGGTGCGATTATATTGCAAAATCATTACAGGTATGTTACTTTCCCGGAAGCGAATTACGAGAGAGCTCACAGCTCACTTAATGGTTTAAACAGCTTGGCAACGCCAGGTGATAGCGCAATTCAGTGCGGTTAGTGACACAATGGGCACGGTTATAACGGGAAATAAGGATATTGTGGCTACTGCCTATCGACATTTTCCTCACCATGGACATTTTCAACAATCTGATCTTGAAAATTGAGAAAGTGTGAAATTGAGAAATTTTGCTAATTTATTAACACTTACAATTATCACATTGAATTCTTGTGATTACAACGCATAAACGGAGAACCACAGAAAACTTACAAGAGAAAAGTCAACAATCGAAAATCACAAAAATACAGTTTCATATAGTTTAGTACGTATTTTCTAAGACTAACAATATGAGGTAGGTTTAAAAAGTCTTGAACTAATCAATGTGAGTAATTTTAACGTGAACCTGGAAGTGTAATTGAATTGATACCAATATTTGGTCATGTACGAGTATTGTGTTGAGAACTACAGAAGGAAATTTCATTATTGATAATTTCATATAATTAATACCGTTCTATTACAACAATGGCGTTTTACACTATTTTTACCGCCGAGTTTATGCTATTTATCTTTATTTTGAACAAGTGGTGCTACAGAATGTCACAGACTTTCTTGTACTAATTAGTTCCCTTACCTCTTGAGTCTTGCTATCGTACCCACCCTTTTTTCTTCCTTCTATTGCACCTGAGAGATTTTTTTCACGTTTTCTCAATTTTTGGATCTCTAATAGTAGAATTTAGAAAGAAATATGGTTTTAAGAATAGTAAGGAAGAGCACAACTTAGTCCTATAAGCATATTGTCACTGAGGAATTTGAAGCCATTTAAAAAAAATACCGTTGGAGCGTTTCGGAAAATGTGCATTTTGAGGTTTATTTCCACTCTACGCATTCATTTTCCCCCACACTTAATAAAAAATATTTTTAAGCAATCTTCTAATAATGAAACTTTGAAAAAAAAACAAATTACGTTAATGTCATATTTTTAAATGCAATTGCCACTGCTCTTAGAAAATATATTTAATAAACATTAAGAGTCGTTTTCTAAAGCGTTTGAGCATTCCTGGAAAGGCGGAATTTTAAACTCATTTTCACAAAAAAAATTTAATTTTTCGAGAAACTTTATAAGAATTCATTTGAAGCATTTGTACTCACAAATATGTATAGAAATTTTTGGAAATGTAAATATTAACAAGAGAAATATCAATAGTACTTAAAATCCTGGCTATCTGCGTTTCACTGAGTTAAACATAATGCGCTTGCTCGTGCTAGAAGAAACCTTGCTTTCGAATTATCGATTGAAAATCGCACAACAAAAATATCTAATCAACAATTGGCGAAAGATGGTCAACATCGTTCGTTCTATTAATTTGAAGATATTAGTATATTTAGATATTGTATCATAAACCTTATTAGTGAAAGCAGGTAATAAGTACTTTAAAAAATTAATTTAAAGGAATAATCACAAAATTTCGTTGTGTAGAAAGGCCAAATTATTTTCTAAATAAAAAGTCTTTAAGTTGATGGATAATGAAACTAGTAATGCACTCCGCACTACAGCACTAGCATGCACCTCAGAATATCACAGACTTTCCCCTATTTGTTTGCTATTTTCTTACGTCTCAGCTAATCGCACTTGCCACATACTATTGCCAGCTGCCATCAATCGCCGCCCAAAGTACGTTTTATGAAATTTTCTTAATTTTTGGGTTTCCTAATTGTAGAACGTAAATATTATTTTTAAAATAATACAGAACAGTAAACCCTTGTCCTAACTGGAAATATTCTTTGAAAAATTTGGAGCCGTTTTTAAGAAATGTCCCTTAAGCCCTACTGTAAATACGAAATTTGAAGCTCTTTTCTCAGAAACTTTTATCAGCTTTCGAAAACCTTTATTAAAAGTCATTTAAAGCCTTTTAACTCACAAATACAACGGTGTTTATAAATAGCTGTAAATGTGATTATTAATGGCGTGAGAGATATTTCAAAGAAATTACATTTGTGTAATTTTTGAGAAAAACTCAAAATGAACTTTACATCATATTAAAGAGTACAACTATCACTATCTGCTTGAACAGTTTGAGAAAAAATTTGGAACCGTTTTTGAGAAAAAAGGCGTTTAAGCGTATGTGAAAAAGCGACATTTTGAGCTGTTTTGAACAGAAAACGGTTTAGTTTTCGAGAAACATGATGACATTATTTAAATCATATATACTCATAAATAATATAATATTTAAATAAACAAATTTGGAGCCGTTTTTGAGACAATCTTTTTTATTTTTTTAAATTGCGCATATTGCAAGCGATATTGCGCGAAAAATACTAAAATTGTCAAAAAATGGACATGACCTTAATGAAAGAAGTTCAATTTATACTTAGGAACTTCAAATTCTTATTACAACTTATCTTCAATTTCGCAGATGTGGGAAGAAGCCCGAAAAATTTCATTTTTTTGTAAATTTTAGAGATAACCCTGAATATCGATCCTATGCCACTATTATCAGAGTATTTTACTCTGTTCATACAAGAACTTTAAAGAACAAAATAAAGCGTATATTGTGAAAATTTTGAAAATGTCCGGGGGCTTCATGTAAAGTACGTCCAAATTTTAAAGAATGTTTTTCAAAATCTCAAATCTTCGACTTGACGGAGATGGATAAGGGATTCTTCAATTTGAAAAAAATCGTAAATATGGTTTAGGCGCTAGTGGTGTTCTCATACGTACGGACGAACAGAGTCGAACGGACGAACAGAGAGACAAACGGACAAACAGGGAGACGAACGGACATTTCGAAAAAGAAAAAAAACCTTTTTTGTTATCGGGATTCCAAATCGTGTATTTCTTTTGAAACCTCGAAATCGATTTGACGCGACGCTACATAACTTTCCCTATATTACGTATATTACTCCGTATATACGTATGTGCAGGGAAAGTAAAAAAAGTTTTTTCTTTTAATTTAGTACTATACCATCGAACAATTAAATTAAAAATCCGAAAGCTTAACAATATTAATGTGGATATTGCAACTTACCTGTAATATTATCAAAATCAGCCCCGAAAGTTGATTTCTGACTGAGGTGCTGCTATCAATAAAAAGATACTTTCTAATGGATCGTCTGTGTCGGCAGTGGTAATAGCTATCCAAGAGTGTACTTGCTTCAGTCGGTTTTTGTCTTATATACTCCGCAAAAGAAATACAAACTTTGACGCAAAAACATGAACACTGATTGAATAGGAGTTGCACATCAATTCCCAAATAATCTTAGAAGTGTGCCGTTACTATACTAATACGTTACATATTGTTTATCGTACACTCATATCGCTGCAATTCGTTGGTTCACACGGAAAATAGCAATTTGTAAACATCACAGTAATGTCGTAAATGGGTCATTCTATTGCAATATGAAAGAAAACAAAATATACAACAGCTTCCTGATACCGTTTATCTTCAAATGGAAGCCTCTTTTTCTAGACGGAAACACCAAATATATACTAAGAGTTGTCGTATAAAAATGTATCAGTAGTTTTATTGAAGTTCTGAAGATCAATTCTCTTGCAATTAAGCTGTGAGCACATCTAAATCAGACCTCTTAATAAGTACAATGGTCGCTATATGACCAAGTTGTTACAAAGAGACCTTAAAATAATCATTAAAATGGAAAGTAGACGTGTGAAATATTTTTTAATGATCAAAAGGATACGATAAAGTAATCATAGAAATATTTTTTATTCAATTTTGTCGTTATAGAAAGCGTTCAAACTAATCTGAACTAACTGTTGGAGGGGAAGGGTATGCTTTATTTTACTACCATACCAACTCCAGATTCACTCTCGAGCACGTAGCTCAAGATACATTCAGTAAAATTTCATTGAAAATATAAGCATTGCTCAAGTTCAGGTAATATTCTTTAGAACCAAATGTGTTATGTGTGTATTAGACCAAACATACTGTATTCAACGCGAAATTTTTTTCTTAAATTTGGTTGCGCCTAGATTGACACAAGGCGTGTCCAAACCTCTTGGAAGCGTTGAGTGCTTGGGAGTAATCTTCCATTAACAATATCTGTCATAGTCACTATATGTCACGTCTCTTCGCAGTCAGTTGTTAAGAGGACCGCCAGGTAGCACCTCCGCGTACACGCCTCCTACGCTTTCTGGCCCCTGCGTAGTAGCCAGAAATGGGAAGGAATTAAGATAGGGTAGGGTTTAGGGCACTTCACAGAGGTGAAGGTTCAAGGACTAGCCCTTGCAAAACAGACAAACTCGTTTTGTTGAAACAAATTTCACATGACATTGTCCGAGAATCCACGGGAATAGAACCCAGGCCTCTTTGGTGAAACTCTGCTAATTATTGCAAGTGGCAATTAACAAAATACGCAACAGGGTCTGGCACAAAACGATAGATCATAATATCTAAATGCATGCTTTATTATCAAAGTCACTGTTTTACTCGACTGCGTGGCATAATGGAGAGTAATGTTTGCCACAAAGTCTGAAGAATTTCCTTCTGTTTTCATATACAGCCGGTTTTGGCGCAAAAGACCCCATGTTAATATAAGCGTTCTGTAGATAGTGCAGGGAATATTTCGTTTTCTGTGAAAATGACTTCTTAAAAAAGCTTTTATTTTGCTTTTGTTAATAATTGCGAAAGTGCCAATGATCTTTGTCGTCATAAAAAGACTAGGAATGACTAAGAATGGTTCTTATAAGTGCACTGTACTAGCGGTTGCAATCTCTCTTAGTTTAGTAAGAACACCTTTTCAAATGCACAACTACAACTAGGCAGCCATCTGCCGGCACCTGAGGGACCTTTCAGAGTCATCGTAGTGTCAAATCGCATCATATATCTTGTACCCTTTGGTTCATCTCGACCCTGAACTTACATTTTACTGTAGGTAGCCTCTACGTCAGTGCTTGTACTTCTTAACTAGATTGAGCCTGTTTCTCCTTGCAAAACATTTTTTTTGTTAAGACCGCTTAACAAATTGAATTTTAACCAAAATCGCTCTTCCTATGTTTTTTTCACTAATAGTCTTTGTTAGTTTAACGGTTATAAACTTTATTGTTGTAATATAATATATTAATCACGATTTGTTTGATTAAATGTAACAAAAAATACTAGTTGCATTAGAAATCTATCATATATATGAACTTCGTTTATATGGAAATTGAATGTTGGTATATACAAGAGCGGTGAACTCCGACCCCGTGTGACGATCTCCATGAAAGTCGGCAAATATACGTGTTTTTCACCCACAATGTTTATAAGCTATTCGTTTTGTTGAAACTTTAGTAGATGGCAGTGCATCACAAGATTGCGCTTGATTTTAATTTAATTTCCATCCAAACTGAGCTCCATCTGGGTTTCATTGTTGCTGAGCATTGCCATGTGACGCAGGGCGAGGCCGAGAAGGATATGGCAGCGGTGTGTGAGAGTAAGAGAGTGTGTGGGTGAGAGAGACAGAGACAGACGGAGGGAAAAGTCACAGACACAGAGAATGGGAGAAAAACAGAAAAGGACGGAGACACAGAGTCAAAAAGACACAAATATAGGGAGAGACACAAACAGAGAGAAAAACAAAGAGAGACAGGGACGCAGAGAGAGAAACAAACAGCGATATACACACAGAGAGCCAAGAGACACAAAGAGACCGTGACAGAGAGGGACAGGGACAGAGAGAAGTAGAGACAGACAGAGCCCGTGAGAGACAGAGTCAACAGACTGCGTCAGGGACAGAGAGAGACGGAGAGACAAGGGACTGAATCAGGGATAGAGAGAGAGAGAGAGAGAGAGAGAGAGAGAGAGAGAGAGAGGAAGAGAGAGACAGACGTAAAGAGAAAATGAGATGAAAGGAGAAAGAAGGAGATGGAGGGCAAGACAACGTTTGCCGTGTTTCGCTGATCATATATAAAGAGACAACAGCGAAAAGTTACAGCGCACACATCCGAATATTCTGAACCAATATCGATGAAACTTTAATGAAATACTTTAGGCTACGAATAATATTATATTTACAAAATAATTACTTTCCTGAATCGTTTTTTCTAGCCACACATCACAGATTCAGGAATTTATCAGTGCAATAGTTAAGTTGTGCTCTATCACATTGTGCCAGCAACTATGATCTACGATTGACTTCATCAACACACAGTATAGCATGCAGAAGAGGAGAGGAGAGAAAACGACTGTTTGTTTACTTTACATTCAATTGTGTAATTCAGAAAGTTCATAACTAAGGATGAGTCTATCAGTTGTTATTCACTGTATAAAAGGAACTGGGTTATTGATTTTAATAGCATCTAGGCATGGATGTATGAAGTTTACAAAAGATATGAAACTAATGTAAAAAAGTAATTTTGTGGATGGATATGCTTGGTGGTGTCGTCAAATGTATAAATTTTACATGAGTTCTGTATAGATAGTTAACTGTTTAACTGTTGTAATTATGACGTATTTGCAAGATGCACAAGTGTAAGTAAAACGTATTATGAAGGATTTACATGCTGATGCTAAAACTGTGATTGGATGAGCTTTCAGGAGCTGTCAGGAAGTATTGTTCGACAGTTGTACGACACTGGAGAATGAAAGTATATGTGAGGTAAATGAGTAATAGAGTGATGGAAAATCTGTTTCGGAGGAATTACACGTGTTTGAACAGTTCTAAATAAAAAAAATTGTTTTATTATAGTTTTATTTACGAGTAAATGAAAAGTTCAGGGTGAAAAATTCAGTCTACATAATTGATGAAAAATTATTTATCGTAATACATAAAGACTATACAATAAAAGTGCTAATGGTTTTAAGTGATTTCAATGTGACATTGGTACATCAAATATTAAAATATTTAAATTTCTACCTTTTTTAAAATTCTATTATATTGCTAGTTAACACTAATCTGTTCCTGACAATTATTTGTCTTCTTATTTTCTTTGCTCTCCTCCATCTTCATTGCCATTGCTTCCTCCTTCTTCCCCTCCATCTTCATCTCCTCCTGCACCTCCTTCATCTCCATCATTTGCTCCCGAACCTCCGTTGTCATCTCCTCCCGAACCTCCGTTGTCATCTCCTCCCGAACCTCCGTTGTCATCTCCTCCAGACCCTCCTGTGCTCCCGGAGTCCTGGTTGCCATCATCACCTCCTTCATTCCCGTCTTCATCTTCATTCCCTTGCTCTTGGCCATCGCCATCCTGGTTTTCTGACGGTTCATCCGGGCGACAGCCCGGCTTTTGAGTCACGCATTCTACTGGAGCGTTCAGTTCAATCAAAACGGGCACCTTTAGAGATACCTTGGCCGGCACCTGTAGGTCTATTTCGACAGGCACAATTACAGTTGTATTGCAACCCTCGATCACTTGCGGAGGTTTAGGACAGGTCCCGCAGCCACTCGATGCTTTCGGTTTCATCTCTTCTTTCTTTAAAGTTGAAGATTGGTTTAAATTTTCCTCAACAACAGATGCCATTATTTCAACGTTATCTTTTCTTCCTTTCCGCTTTTACGCCTCAATCCCTGCAAAAGGTACAGATGTATCAGCAATTAAAATGTTGAGTTAGATACGATTTCGGGAAAATCAATTTACATTTTGTCTTATTTTACTTGTGAGAACTTGTAAATGGTTTTATTTTTTATATGAAGTATTTTTACATTTTGTTGATTCGTATAACATGTGGCTGCCCTAACATTTGAATTGAAATTCTCTGAAACACTAATAATGAAACTATTTACATAACATATTCTAAAATTTCAAAATACCAATAATTCGAAATCAGGAGCTATTAGATTATTTGCAAATCATTAATATCGTCTGTTGTTATCACCAGAATAATAAACACATTTTATCTTCTGTAATTCTGTATCAATTTTATATCATTTGTAAAATAATACAGTGCCCTAAGCTCCTGTTATAACAATAAGTACCCTAGATTCTGTGTCAAATTCCATAAATAATGGCAGGTTCGTTTTTTCGAAAAAAGCATTTGCCTTCGAGAAAACTGGGTTAAAAAGTCTCTTTATGCGCAACATTCCAACCGACTATCGCGACTGCTAACACTGATGTTTCTCCTACGGCGCTGGGCGTTTTCTCGTTTCTCCGTGTTATCAGTGAAACTGTTAAGAAATTTCATGTGCGAGTAGCATTCGGCCACACTCTACAGAACTTTAATATTATCAAGTGTTTTATGCATAGTCATCTAATAAATAATATAGTACAAACAAAAAATGCAGTTCAATTCAAAATAGTAATCATGGTATACTGCGATGTGAACGATGATGACGATCCGAGATGTATGAAAAAACATCCTGGAATGCTCATTCTATTATTTTTTGTATCTTCAGTATGAATAAGTGTCGTTTGCTTTGGGTTAGCAAACAAATGAGAAAAACCTGCAATTTTTTAATAACATGATACGAAGGAGGATTTAAGTGATGTCGTTAGTTTCTGAAAGCTGAACCGTTTGTTCGTGAAAAATGCCTTCTTGTGTTTGATATTGTTACATAAATGATAGAATACTACTCTTAATATCACGACACTCCAAAAGATATTTTGATCGTTCATAAATATCTGTTCTTATTCTTTTTATCTGTAACTTGAGTTTATTCTTAAAATTTGGGCCCAGAGTTAAAAATGATGATACAGAAGGGTAACGTCATAGCCTGCTTGAATAACATGATAAATGATTGCTGAGAGTCGATGTTTGATAACAGAGTTCACCTATTTATTCACCTGAGGATACAGTATTTGATGATCTCCGTGAAAATCACCCAGATTTTTTAAAAAACAGTTTGTCGCTACTCCGTGGAATGAAACTCGCGACAATCTTGAGTAGCACTTTCTGAAATTTGAATGTGCTTCACTTACGACATCTAATTACTAAGCACACTGAATGGATGGCTCCGTGCCGCCATCACAATTCAGCCGTCACCGACTCTTACCGCGCCTAGTAGACTCCTAACGGGCGCACGTTCAAATGACCGTTGCACTATACAAACCATGACGCAACGCGCCCCAGTAATATCTTAATACACAGGAACTTGAAACTCTTGAAGTTCAATAAGTTTTGAGGCAACACTATTGGCAGGTATTCGCAAATTTATTTTTCAAAACACAATAATAATTTCACACTAAATTGAAATAATACTGCAACGCAATTTACTTAGTAATTCAATTGTTCACTTAAAGAGGTCAAAGTCAGTGTCGCCAACTTCGCAAAATAAACTTATAGTGTATTAAACAAAAAAAGGCCTTTGGGTTCTGGTATTTAATGAACTCCATCTAAATAGATCGATTTAAGAGGTTGGTTTAATTCCTAGCATTATCACTAAGTTCATAGGAAACACAAAAAACACGATTTTAGAATTTTTTAAAATCTTGTAGCGGGATCCGAAAACCAATTATCAGTTCTCCATCAGGAGACCGAAACGCGTCGAATGACACCTCATATGTCTCGATCGGTGCATGGGAAGTGGTCTAGACGAAATGGCAAAAACACACATCTGCACGTCTGCACACAAAAGAGTTTTACTGAAATACTGTATAGTTTATTCTGGCCACTTTGCTGACGATACGATCAACGTCCTAGTGTGTGCTCGAGAAGCGTCTTACGAAAATAGTCTTTACACCAGTGAATGGAATGCAGACTTTTTTTCTCGTTCCTTTTACTCTTTCGTATGAACATCGCATTAGAATACTATTTTGTTGTTCATCGACTTTTCGCACATATGGTGATGTTAAGTGATCTCGGTAAATTCCGGACACCACGCTGGAGTGGTAGACTGCGCACATTCCTTCTGTAAAGGTTTTGCCAAAGCACTAGTTGACCTGCAGATAAAATGATTGCCGGAAGCATTAGTTTAAACTTCGTGCACAGACAGAATCAATAAGCACAGTTATTTATGAACGAACAGAATATCTTTTTGTGGGCCGTGATGCTAAGAATAATCTGAAGCATTCTATCATTTATGTTACAATCTAAAACACGAGAAAGTAGTATTACTCGCGCAACTTTTCTTGAACGATGGATTTAAGAAATGCGGGTAGTAGTTACGAAATTAGCCACTAGATTTTATAAATCAATGCCAATCTCTGGATAATGAGTCATGCCTTCGCAACGAACTCAATAATTTGCGTTCTAACTTTCTCAGGTGTTCGAGGTATCTTATGTAATATATCTTTACCTGCTTTGGTCATTTCTATACATTTTTGGAGCAAATAACGGATACAAGTTCTCTTCTTTAGAAGAAAATTGTTTCTATTTCGCGCCAGTGAAGATGTGTTTGGAATTTGTCATTAGTGCTCGCTGCGAGCTTTTTTCTTCATCTGTTTATTGTGCCAAAAAAGGGGAAGCAAGGTCAACGTTCAAGAAAAGTTGCGCGAGTAATACCTACAAATAACAGATGGCGTTTTCCGAGAGATTTGTTTATTTCTTAGTTGAATCGTATCCAGCATTCATTTGAACGACGCTGAATACCGTGATAATTATTTTTAAATAAACTGAATCTTATTAGGTTCTATATTATTTAGATTGAATAGGCACATAAAACACTCGATAGTATTAAAGTACTCTACTGTGCGTCATGCGATGCTTTCTCCGCACACAATTTACTTGACAGTTTCACTGATATTGAGAAGTTAGTATAAGAGACCAGTTTGACATGTCGGAAAACAAGAGAAAGTCATGCGAGAAGATAGCATTGCAAGAGGTTGTGACTAAAGAATTTACAAGCGAATCAACTAGAGACGAACTTAACTAATTGAGTACATATACAAAAGCTGCAGTTATGCTGCCTGCAGTAGCCAAGCAGTAGGTTTCAAAGCGATCCCTTCTTACAGTAATCTCTCTGTAACAAGGAGAAACGAGGAAACACGTAGCGGCGGAGAAGTCGCCGTGTCTGCTGTGTTGTAGCGCTCGAAAGTGACTTTTAAACCTTATGTAGAGAAGGATTTTCCTAAGGATGGGATGATTTGACAGCTAGTGCTGGCAACACAACTGACGATTCTGTGTCCTTGAAACTAAATAGGCACTTCTCTTTCTCCATTCGTTTCGTTTTGCAGTTGGCTAAACGTGTAAAGAAGACCACGACGCTCCCTGCTGTGATGTCCTCGTCGCGACGAAAATATTAGGTGGCCACGAGGAAATAATTAAAATTAGGAAGTGCAGAGCTTTTGTGCTCTAATGTAAAAATTCGTTTTTTTTTATAAAAATTATATTGAATTTTAGTTTTTATGTGATAAGTATTATGTTTGTGTTTAAAAAATCGGAGTCTTGAATGTGAGATACGTAGTCCAGCCACGGTGGCCATGTTCCGGCCTCTGTGCTGTGGGCCGCACTGGCGACCTGTGTTTGGGAGCTTTTCGTGATATTTCGTGCTTTTTTTGTGCAATTATATCACGATCTGTGAGCAATGAGACCAGACATTTTCCCATTTATGTAAATAAATTTCTATATTTCCCGGGACTCGGCGGTGGTGGCATATAACTAAGCGAAAACTCAGAACACCCCCCTTCTCGTCAGTGATGTCTCGCGTGAACCGTAAACAACCCTATCGAGGGCGTAACTAAACAGCTGACGCGGCATCGGAGGGATACTTCTCTGAAGTAACAGTTTATGTTTCACTTGTTTTTTCCGATCTGTTCACTTTATCCCATCGTTAGGAAATTCTTGTTATATAAACTGCAGAATATATATATATATATATATATATATATATATATATATATATATATATATATATATATACTCAGATTTTAGGTATTTTTAACATGATCTTGATAGACTGTATAGAAGAAATGAAACATCTTGTGCTAAATTCGATTAACATTGAATTGTGATATTACGTCTTGCTCATTAACGTTCTGGAAACTTGATATTTCCACAAACCAACACTATTATTTTTTCAAATACAATAGTAGCACAAAACTGATACAAATACAATATAACTAGCGTTGTACAGAAATCGTAATACGAACAGTAGTTACCTTACCTTTGACAATGTAAGCTTGCGCTTAAAGACACAGCTTTGATGATAGCGCGAAACGGAGACGTTTGAGGTGGCCAATAGTTCAGAAGCGTCACAGAACAAATTTAATGCTATGATTTAGCAGCTCGTACGAAGGCTGGGAGAATGTGGTATGTCTGCAGCTGGGCAAATTTATATTCCATGTAACTGGCCACTGATACGGCCGAAACATTGATTAAGAAGTGCAGCGACCCACTATTAAGAAATCTGTTCTTGGAAAGTGCCAAAAAATCTGTAATATACGGAAGAGTGCATATAATTCATTGTTTGCTTTATCGGTGATTGTGATAATTTTGGGGACAACGAGTGAAGTACTACAGATATCTGAAATGATTGCAGAATATCCATGACTTAGAGGAAAGTTAATCGGTTGTACTTAAACTATCTCAGAACGAACAGAGAAAGAGTTCAAAGTCTCACCAGGAAAACATATTTGACAGGAAACATTATCAGGTAAATGACTTCTATGTATGCAACTCAACAATCTTAGGAAGTGAACATTGAAATTTTCTTGTCCTATTGCAAAGGCCTGTGATATTAAACTTTTGTTCTGTGGAAGGAATTTCACCTGCTATATTGTTGTTCTGAATTTTAAATCATTTCGTCGGTTCAAGTACTTACGGTGGATTTTTCTAGGTTACAAATCCGTTTGTGTTTTCTAAAAGAACTTATGTTAAATAAAATGTTTAACAATCACAGCAATGATTATTTTGTTTAATTATGGTTGTAAGCCAGAGCAGCACCCAAACAAATGGATTACGGACGGCATGCGATCTTCCCTTCTTCTTCCGTGATCCTTTTCTCTTATTTACACACATTTACGGCTACATGCATTCGACTGTCACACTTGTCTAGTCTGTTTTAAACGATCATTTTTTCATCATTTTTCGCCGGTACAGAAAGAAGACAAACCAGACTGGGTGTAATTCGTACGAAAAAATTACTCATGCTTCATTTTTCGGTACAGATTTCATCCAGTTTGGCCAACGCGCTCCTGTCGTCACTTATCGGAACTTTCTCTGGGTTGTTATATGTGTGGTGCGATTTGTTCATTTTGTACACTTTCCAGAGCGTTCTGATGTATTGATTTGAATGTGAAGTCATTACGTAGTGGGAAATAAATTATGCACTGTATCCTAATGTCGTCTCGTTTCTTGTTCAGTCCTAATATAAAATATCACGATTATGTACAAAGCCCAGAAATTACCGTGTAAAACGGTGGAATCACTTTCATCCAGTTTCGTCACCGAAACACTACGCGTAGAAACGCACCTCCTTTTTCGATCCACATTCTGTACAGAATAATGATGAAAAAAGAATGAAAAAATGAGTGTGTAAAAATGGCTTAAAGACATTTTGAGAGCTTATAGCTCGCCCCGGCTGAGGCAGTACCCTCTAATGGAAGATACTTATACCTCGTAAGAGGAAAGCCTTAAAGTGAACTCAGCTCGCTTTGGTTTGGACTATTATTTACCAGGAAATATCGTTCTTCAGTTATCCCAAAATTTATCGAAACGACAATGGCGCTGACAGGGGTTACGGGACCCTTAGATTATATACAACGGCTGACATTACAATATGAGAGAGATGACATTAAGTAGGCAACTACGAAATACTGTGCTGAGCACTTGTTGTATCTCATAAATATTATTTTAAGCAAATCCCTAACAATTATATTAAAATTAACTAAATCAGCTAACAATCATTAACAATGACGGAAAAACAAAAAAATGACATTTCATTAAAATCAGCCACCTAGTAATACGATATCTTACATTACTCATGTCGTAAATACCTATTTGACAACCATTAATTTTAGTCTATGTGTGTAGTAGGAATCATATGGTATTATTAAGACAATGAATTAGGCTTATTTATGTCATTTTTAATGCTTTTATTTTGTTTGCCCTACCAATATAGTGCCCTACAACGATAACTTCATAAGGTGGTAACAACATCGCAATTCCGACTCTGTCAATTTGTTTAAGATACTTAAAAAACATTTTTTTAAAAATATTCCTTAACCCCGACCTCAGAGCGTAGTCTACACATGCAAGGCGTTCTAGAGTGAGAAACGATTCATGATTTGGGCGGCATTCATTCAATAACAAAATTTGTGTGGCAAGCGATTAGTTTCATCCACAATTTTTTTTCAAATTTATCAGTAAAGGAACCATTGTTTAATTTTCCTGTCAAAGACACGCAAACCAGGATCATCAAAAAGTTCCAGAATAGTGACCCTTCCATAGCTCAACTTGCCTGTGAGAGAAAAAAATCATTGGCACTATTGTTTCTTGAACCAGCCTTTCGACATAATGTAGTTTGAAATATAAACAGTTTCCTTGTTAGACGATAAATATATAGCAATGCAGATCGTACTATTGTGTAGAGAAGATAAAAATAAATAATATATCAACCATAAAATTGCATGTTAATCGTTATGAAATGCACCAGATAAATAAAAATATTTTGAAACGGGTGTTTGAATGGCTGTTTAGATTTAAAAAAAGATTGAATCACTAAAAAACAGGCATAGTTCCTGTAAGACAGAAACTGTTACTGCACTGATGCCATGGAACTACTAATAGTTACATCTTGTTTGTTGTTGGTTTTTTTCGGAAGAAATTGTAAAGATAATCATTTCGCCAAGGTACCGTTTATCGCCTCGAGGCACTACCGAGTCTGCGATATTACCTGTCGTCAGCATTAACTGCATGAAGCAAACAATCGAAACGAGGCATTGCAAACCTCTCTACTCAGTATACTTGTGCTCTGAGAGCAAATGGAATGAGTGCAAAAAATGGGGGTAATTATGTGATGCTATGTTATAATAAACAATTAAATTCTCGAGTACGGATATTGATAGCACCGACCAGATTGCGATATTGCAAAATATTCTTTAAAATTTGGGGGTACTTTACATTAGGCCGTACGGATATTTTTAATTTTTTTCAAAAACGGCTCCAATTTTTCTCTTTAAATTTTTGGTAGAAATAGATTAACATACACTTATAAATTGGCCATAGATTCGATTTTCACAGTTAACTCTAAATTTTCAAAAATTTCAAAAGTATGATTTTTTTCGTGGCTTCCTACAACTACAAAATTAAAAATTGAGTTTTTTCCCTCCATTGAAATTTGTAGTCCATTATTATTTTCTTTCTCAAAGGTTATGTATTTTTTGTTGAAAATTTAGTAGTTGGGCGCAATTTTGCGTGCAATATTTGCAATTTTAATCAATAACTAAAACAAGATTTTCTCAAAAACCATTACAAAACTTTTCATGAGGATAGTGCTAAATGTACAAGATGACATAAACATCATATTGATCTATTGCTTTTGTTTTTTTTAATTACAAAAATGTGTTGTTTTTTTTACAATGTAAATATTTACATAAACTGCAATTTCTTTATATTAATATTTATGAGCACATCTGCTATAAATAATGTCATAAAGTTTCTCGTAACTCAAGTTTTCCGTGAAAATTAACTCAACATTCCGCATTTTCAGACACGCTCAAATTCCATTTTCTCAAAAACGGCTTCAATTTTTTTCTTCAAAGTTATCGAAAGGATAGTGCTAATTGTAATTTTTAATATGACTTTATGACGTTCAAGCTCCCGATTGGATGAAAGTGTGAACAGCTGTCACCTGCCAGAAGCAGAGTTGCATAAATCGCAGTACTGAATACTTGGTATCCAAGAGATCCAACCATAATTCATAATTTTTCATGTACGGAAAATAAGTTCTCGACCTTGTCCACGATTTCCGGAAACATTCTAATGTAAACCGTTGATCATTAAGAAATGGTCAAATCGACGTCACTTTTTCAACCACATTTTGACAAAGATTTTTTTTAGGCAAAGCTGACCAAAAACTTCTTTATTCAGATATAAAAATCACCGCTCGGAGACGTTTCGAAAGATGAACATTTGCGTATAGACGCTCGAATTCTTGCCCTCGAATACAAAACGAGTACAAAGCATTTAGGTCACCACTGAGCCATCGTTTAGGAGATTTGTGGGAACGTACTCATTTCTGCTGAAAGTCAGAAGTTGTGTGATATCTTCTGCTGAGGTTGTTAGTCAATTCCTGCAAAACACAATGTGTTCCAACAGCAAGCGGTTTTGTTCGTTCTATAGGCATATTGGCGTAATGAAAATTTATTTTTACTACTACTCACGTAGTGGAAGTAAAGAATATGCCTAACATGCATCGATATAAACATAATATAAAACGTTAATATGTATAAATTTATTATGTATTTGTATATACATACCTTATTTTAAATTCAATTGTATGGCCAAATACACGGATAACTATTCAATACATTTCTAAAACATTCGATATCATAAATTCGTGTACATTCATTTTATGGGAATAGATACTAACTACATTACAGTTAATTCTCAAAATGTCATTTTTTAAATAAACCAAATTTTGAAATAATAAGCAGTACTATAATTTATTAAGTTAGCGTATTAACAATAAAAAGAAAGAAGACAATGTTTTAAAATTATAAATTTTGTGTTAATTCGTATTTATAGTTTATCATTGCTTCTCATTGCGGGTGGAGTAAACCAAATGTGGCATGTTTAATGTTTTGCAGCAATGAATTGGACCGCAACAATTATGAGAAAGTAACGGAAGAGCCAACAACACTAAATATCGGGCAGAAACGGAAGCAGAAGAAGAGTGGTGCGAATCGAAAAAAAATGTCCTGGTTCGCAGACGGATGACACATGCAGAATGGAATTTTATTATCCAGTGAAACTAGACATTGACGTCCCCAAGACTGTTTCATCTTCGATTGTCTCACTAGCGGTGATAATGGATGTCAAATGGCTATGCGTACGAAATGACTGTGAACAGAAAAAGGGCAAAGGAAACATATACATGCTGGTAATCAAAAAATTGCCACAGCTGTCGTTAGACGATTATTCGCCAGAGCCGTCGATAACCGATAATACTCCAGAACCGTCAGTGAGTGATGACCCGGCAGAACCTTCAGTAACCGATAACGTGGCAGAGCCGTCGGAAAGTGATTGTATTGTCGTTATGTCGACGGTAACAGTCGGTGAGTTCACATAAAAAATGAAAATGATTCAGGAAAGCGTTTAAAAATTATTAAATAAAAATCGTACAATAAATGTGGTTAACCTGATTTCTGACAAATAAAGAACAGATTGAAACCTATTGCATTATTGGTTGTTTTTGTAAACATATCTCTCATTCTTTATTATCACATTTATGCTTAAACTCTTCCTTTTCTAGTTTGAATGCAACTAAGACATATACTTATAAGAGTTTAATTTTAATCTTTATATGGTAGCTTTGAACTGCCAAATAAACTTACATGAAGAGAGAATACAAGTAAGACATTTTACTTTCCCGTATACATACGTATACACGGAGTAATATGAGTAGTATAGGAAGAGTTGTAATGATGCGGAAAATCTATTTCGAGATTACAACGGAAATACACGTTTTGAGATCCCCTGATTCAAAAATGTTTTTTTAACATCCGTCTGTCTGTGTATACGTCTGTCTGCTATATACGAACATCTCTATCGTCTAAACCATACGTATGATTTTTTTTCCAAATTGAAAACTCTCTTGTCTATTTAGCATGAGTCGATGCTCTTGGATTTTGAAAAATATTCTTTGATTTTTGGGGGTACTTTACATGAAACCCCTCGTACATTTTCAAAAACGGCTCGAATATATTTTTAATTACTTTTAATGAATAGAGTGTAGCAGGCTTATGAAGGTGGTACAGGTCCGATTTCCAGGCTTATCCCTGAATTTTCGAAAATTTCAAACGTTTCAATTTTTCAGCGTTTTTGAAATTGTGTAGTTGTTCAATACAAATTTGATTATTTTCTGGCAGTATTGGGAGGAATATATGAAATTTGAAAAAATTACAAAAACAATATGTTCTTAAAAACAGTTTCAAATATTTTCTTTAAACATTTTGTAGAGATATTTCTAACAACACCCCATGAGATGACATAAACATTAAATTACTCTATTATTTTGGTTTTTCAAAAAATTACAAAATGTACCTTTTTCTTGTCTCTCACATCGTTCATGTTTTCGGTAGTGGCGATTTGTATACATTATTGTATTTATAAGTTAATGTGGTTAAAATAATGTTATATCGAAATCTCAATAGTTTTCTGTGAAAACTAGCTCCAAATTTCGCATTTTCAGAATCGATTTTTTCTCAAAAACATCTCCAATTTGTTTTACAAACTATTCGAATTTAGAGTACTATTTGTACTCTTTAATATTGCATAAAGTTCATTTGGGGTGTTTTTTTCAAAAATTACACAATTGTAATTTTTTGAAAGATCTCTCACACCGTTAATATGCATATTTTCAGCAATTTGTAAACACTATTTTATTTGTGAGTTACTGAGCTTCAAATAACTTCGATGGAGTTTCGCGAAAAATTACAAATTTTCTGTAGAAAGGAGCTCCAAATTCCGAACTTACAGTAGCGCTTAAGCTCCATTTTCTTAAAAACGGCTACAAGGTTTTCAAAGACAATTGCTATTTGGGACGACGTTTTACTGTTCTTTAATATCCTTAAAATATTATTTCTGTTCTAATATTCCGTGTTTATATATAGGAAACCGAAAATTTAAGAAAGTTTCAAGAAAATGCACTTTGTGCAATGTATGGCGTTGTTAACACGAGGGCCAGAACCGTTAGGTCGGTGAAAATGCGCTGCGGGGGAGGAAGGGGTTAAGCCTGAACTTCCGGGATTTTGCGCTCTGGCGGTTGACTCAGGTAGAGCTGCAGAGGCAAAAATAACCTTAGGCTGTAAACTCCTAGGATGCTAGCCAGCGAGCCCTGGCTTACCGACAGCAGGCGAGCCAACCTGGGAATCTTGCGTGTGGGGGCGTAACCCCCTCCCAAGATGCTAGCCAGCGAGCCCTCGCTTGCCGACAGCAAGCGAGCCTATCTATGGAACAGTGGTGGGGGGGTCAGCCCTCAACTATTTAACGCGGCGCCATCTGCGCCCGCTTTCTCATTCAGTTTACATCGGGGAGCGTTGTACGTGTAAGTACAAGGAGTGTAGGAGTGGGGGCGAGATGTCCGGAGAGTAAGGGCAGACGATCTCGCATGCTGTAGGCACACGGTCGCCACGACCGGTTTAAATTTTGGCGTCAGGCCATGTGACGGTAATTGTCACGGGACGGAAGTCCGACAGCTCGCATCACGCGTGTCTTTTATTTTTCTGCGGTAAAGCAAGGTACTGGAAGGAAAAGGTTCCCGGAGTGTTTAATATTAGCAATTTATTGTAACTTGTTCATAATCTTTTAATATACTATTTTTATTTTGTTATTGAAATTATTTCTCATTTCACTACGTCACAAATGATACATGGCAACTGGCACGAGTATATGGCAAGTTTAAATAGGTAGCCGAGATCAAAGGAAATAGATAACTAATACGGGAAAGTCTGTGCCATTATGCAGCACTACTAGCTGTAGTCTCGTGTAAGTGGCTCGTATTATACTTTACTGTGATCCAAACTATGATATTTTACTTACCATTGTAAGCACCCATACTATTGCTTATTCCGAATGTCTTTTCACGTTCTCAGTACTAGCTACTCCTTCTTGGAGGTAAAGAGCACAGTCCATATTCCTTTTTCCCCCTGGGGGAACCATCCGATGCATTCAGACACCAAAGATTCTAGGTGGAGTCTGAAAATGTCCACCCCAAACTGGGCGCAGTATAGACGGTGCTAAGCTTCTCGTTCTTCGTGCGTGCCCGTGCGGCACAGCAGTTGGGCCTCTATTACACCTTGGTGCAGGATTGGTAGTGGAGCCATATCCAATAAGTCGCAAATAGAGGAGCCGTAGATGAAAAACTGGAAAAGTATTGTAATGAAAGAAGTTAAAGTTCCTACGTTACGTCAAAACTCTTTTACAGGGTCTTTAATACGAACTATCTATTATTCTATTTTCTTTGGTCTCGGCTACACGAACTTGCCACATATTGCCAGCTGCAATCTATTGCAGCACAAACAACATTATTTTGAAATTTTCTTCATTTTTCGGTTTCCTAATCATAGAAAGAAATATCATTTCAAGAATATTAAATAACAATAAATTTTCTTTTAAATGTCAATTTTCTTTAAATAATTTGGGAGCGTTTTTCAGAAAATTGGGCTCAATCACTACAATAAATTTGAAGCACTGTTTTTAAAAAGTTTCAAGTTTTAGAAAACCTTTATTTGAAGTCATTTGAAGCATTTAAACTCACAAATACAATAGTGTTTACATATTGCTGTAAATGTGCATATTACCGGTGTGTGAGACATTTTTTTAAATGTGTAATTTGTTTTCCTCAAGAGTAAAAACCTTTTATAATATTTTGTGATTATCAAAAGAAAACCTAACTGTTAATGAAGTCTGAATAATTGCTTCAAATATTTTAAGGAAATGTCAATTGTGCGAAGAACATATCTATATAATACTGAAAAACCTTTATTCAAAATTTGATTCCAATATCAATTGCATTGTTTTTCTTCTTGTTTGATATTCTGTAGGTACGAACTTTTATACATTTTTTAAACAAATAAACACGTTTCATTAATAACTTTCCTTCTTAATGGAAAATATTGGTAAGTGGGTAGGGAAAGGGAGGGCATTACCATGCGAGAGTTCTCGCACAGGTACGCTAGTATTACATATATAAATGAATTGAAAATTACAGAAAAATTTAATTCTGATTGTAATAATGACGATGACAATGGAACCCCAAGTTCATCGCAGGACGCGTCATCGCCGATTGCATTTGAGTCTTTTATACAAAAGAAACTTCAGCCAAAAGTTTATTTCTTTTTAGAAGACTACCAGTCTATGATTTAAGAACTGTATTTTTTCTCCCCATCATGTTAAAGCCGTAACTTCATTTTCCTTTACAGGTAATGGAATATAAGAATAAGGACGAGAAAGTGAAAAGAAACGTTTTAAAAAAATTTTTGCTTTATATCCAATAGTAATGCAACAAATGAAATGATGAAGTACACATTGAAGTAAATACAACAGCTCATCTAAAAAAATATTTTGCATTGTTTAATTATCTTGCAACTGAGAAGAAATTAAATGTGTTTCCTCTTAGAATTGCCTATTCCTTAGAAGCGTAAGAAATGCTATTTACATTAATTATACATATTTATCGCTTATTCAAATAAAATATTGAATTTGAATTATGAAAATATTTGTTTCTGAAATATGTTCAAATTGCTTTTGCTTCAGGAAAACTACTTTTTGAGCTGATATATAATTTTATCCTGGTCCATAATTTCCCCTCAATTCCATTATTACTAAGGCTTCTGTTCAATTCAATTAATTGGAATTAAAACTTTTTATTGGATTTACTTTGGCAATTTGTTACCTCTTCCTTACAAGATTTTTCATTTTTTTCGTGTCCCTTCTGAACAGACAAATTATTAATTACTTTATTATATTTAGATCATGATTAGTAGTTTTTACAAATAGTCATTTTATACGACAATAATTTCAGCTTCTTATATATTGATTGCTACACATTCTGAATGCTCCTAGGACAAATCTTATTCAATAATATATGTTATCCAGTACTTCACTAAATTCTATTCAGCTCCAGAGAACAAATTAAACAATTTTTAAAAAATATTCCTGGGCTATTTAATGAGTTTTGAGGGAGTTTCATATTTTTTCCAAGACTATTTTACTATATTCTCTGAAAACTTCAGTCTATTAATTACAAATAACAACATATAAAACATCTTCCTTACGAAAGTCTCAATATATGAAAACAGAAAATACTAGGGTGGAAAAGTGGATTTCAGGCTTTTCGGGCAAACTGTTTACCGGGTAGCGCAACCGACCATGAAAAGGGGCGGGCTTCATTTTCCGCAATGGGAAAGGTCGGCTCCATATAATATAACCACCTTGGATTTTTTAGACCCCAAATAACCGTTGGTGTCTGCAAGTGGCGTGATGGTTCCTCCCAGTAGGAGCAGGAAAGGAATATGGACTCTGTGCTTTCTTCGTCGAAGGAATAGCTAGTACTTAGACAAGGCAGTCTTGGTGCCACTTACACGAGATTGAAAAAAAGTCTTTTTGTGTTCTCTCTTCATGTACGTTTTTTGGGAGTACAAAGCTACCATATAAAGATTAACATTAGACTTTTATAACTGTGTGTTTTTTTATTAGTTGCATACAAACTAGAAAACGAAGAGTTTAAGCTTAATGAAATAATAGAGAAGGAAGGATACGTTTACGAAAGCAACCATTAAAGTAAACATTTTATTTATGTTTATTTATTTGACAGAAATCAGGTTCACCACATACATTATAATATTTTTATTTTAAAATTTGAAAGCGCTTTCTTGAAACATTTTAAATTTCTATGTGGACAAACCGACGGTTACCGCAAACCCAGCCACATTACCGGTTGCTGACGGCTCTGGCAAGTTATCCGGTGCCGAAGGTTCTGCCGGATCATCACTTGCGGACGTTTCTGGAGGAGTATCGGCTGCCGACGGCTGTTCCGATTTTTTGATTCCCTTCCGAGACCTGTATCCTCTGCCCCGTGTCTGCCCACAGTCCAATGGTATGCATTCCGGATCCACATCTAGTATCACATCCAGCGGAACATACAATGATACAGTCATGGGGATGTCAATGTCTAGTTCCACTGGATAACAAAACTCCATTGTGCATGGACCATCCCGTGAACCAGAACAATTTTCTTTCCCCTTCCCACAACTCTTCCTCAGCCTCGGTTTCTGCCCGATATTCAGTGTTGTTGGCTCTTCCGTTACCGTCTCTGAATTGTTGTGGTCCGATTCATTGCTGCGAAATATTAAACGTACCACATTACTGCCCACAACAAGAAACAATTTTCAATTTTATATACAGAAATTAACAAAAATTAATTTTCAAACATTGCCTTCTTTTTTTTCTACGTGCAAAATTGATGAATTATAGTCTTACTCCCGTTTAAAAAAATTGGTTAAATAAAAAAAATTACAGTTTAATAAATAACTGTAATGTATGTAGTACAACAATGTATACAACAATTTTTTTAATCGAATGTTTTAGAAAATTATATTGAATAGGTATACGTTTAACGAACGTGTATTTAACAATATATTTGTATTTAAAATGTTATGTGTACATTCAAATGCATTATTCAATGATACATATTAACATTTTATATTATGTTTATGTTCTTACAGGTTATGAATTTTCTTTACTACTATTACGTGAGTAGAAGTAAAACATAATTGACTACCAATAGGCGTATAGATGGGGCGAAAACTTACCCGTTCGGGTTGGCACTCATTATGTTCTGCACCAATTGACTAAATACTTCGTCACACGATATCACACAACGTCTGACTATCCGCACAGATGAGCTCGTTCCAACAGATCTCCTAAACGATGTCTCAGTCGTGACTTATATGCTTTGTAGTCGTTTTATATATGAAGCGAAGGAAGCAAACGTCCGGCTGCTCCATACGCAACAGTTGATCTTATGACACGAAATCAGGCGGGTTTTCTTATCACTGAATGAAGAAGTTTTGGTCAGCTTTGCCTAACAAATCTTCGTCAAACTGCGGTAGAGAGAGTGACGTCGATATGCGGGTTTCTTTATAATCGGTAATTTACGTTTAAGTAATGTTTCCGGAATACATGGAATGTCGAGAGCTTATTTTCTGTAAGTTGGGAAATTATAAATTGTGGTGGGAACTGAAAATCTTCTTTCTGTTTCCGGTGAAAAAACATAATGGTTGCGAGTAAATGACCTGTACACAAAGATACGAAAGGATTGATTTAAATTTACTTAATCGCAACTTACTATCAATAAAAATATTTTAATAAATTCTCATTGTGAAACTCACTCATTACAGTAGTTTCTCTTTCAAGAGTGAAATATATCACTATGTAAATGTGTATTTTTCTCATATCTCAGTGAGAAATGAAACATCGGAGTATCGAAATGAAGAATCAAGAACGTAAAAATATTTGGTTGTAACAAGCATGAATAGAAAAGAAAATTAGCACTTCAATGACCAAAAAAGTAAAGGGTTCTTTTGTGAAAGAAAGTATGAACGATTTCACCAGAATTTGACATTAAGTATGACTTAGAAAATTGTAGTAACAAGTGGGATTTTTAAAAATTAATTAGTTAATGTTCCAATCAATTTCTTACTTTTTCGTATACGTATTTACGAAAACACGTTTGAGGTCCCCTTATACCGAAAAATTCTTTTTTTCAAAACGCTCGTCCCTCTGTCTGCCCGTTCTCTGTCAGCTCGTGTGTCCGTCCGTCTGTCCGTGAATAGTATTAGCGCCTAAAGCACACGTACAACTTTTCTCAAACTAAAAAAGCCCGTGTCCTTCTGGTTCGAGCCGAAACTTTGAGATTTTGAATATCATTCTGTTAAAGTTCATTTTACTTTTTCATGAAGCTCCTGGAACATTATTTAAATTCAATTTCCTAAAAATCTGTGCCAATTTTTTTCTTAAACGTTCTTGTAAGAATAGAGTAAAATACACGTATAAAGGTAGCATAGGTCCGATTATCAATATTAACCGTGATCTTTTGAAAATTGCAACATTTTGAATTTTTCTGCTTCTTCCCAGATCTACAAACTTGAAGACAGAAATGTTTATTTCAAGTTTTTTTTGTGTGTGTGTGTAATTAGTTATTTCATTAAGGATTTCCTTATTATAAGGAAAAATAGGGAATAAGGAAATATAATAAGGATATTAAGCCTTATTAATAGGAAAAGCCTTATTATAAGGAATAATAGGGAATAAGGAAAAATGTATTAATCAATTCTTTTTATATCATGATAATACAGGAGAACGTTCAGGAAACACAGCTCTGATTAGAGTCGCACATTCACAAATAATAATAGAATAAAAAATAAAGTATTATATGTGGAACGCAGGTTTGTAAAATCAATGTATTGTTTGCAACAGCAATATTAATCAAATTGTAATGAACATTTTACTGGGCAAATTAACCGGGTAACATATGTAATTAGTGAAAGTCAAGGTCCAGTGGTATATTTTGAATTCATTTAGGTTGCACGATAATGAAGGCTGCATAAAAATAAATGTGAAGTTGGAACCCATTTCTCTCTCCTCACAGCTCTTGGTAGCCTTCTTTCTTGGTCTTTCTCAGTGGAAAATCTAAATATCAGTAATTAATGTCATGAACAAATTCCCAATAAGTTGCGATCTCATTATTATAAATAACACCGATTTAAATAAATAAAATGGCTCTGTAAGGTATTAATCACCAAATCGAAAGAATACGCAAATAATCTCATTTACCTGACAAAAGAAATTTTTTCGCTGTTTCCTGCTAGTGCCACCATAAGCAGTACAGATTATAATTTTATCACCCTGAAATAACGATAGATAGCTCAAACCATTAAAAAGTAGTAAAGGGTGAAAAGAATGTAATAATAATAATATAATAATAATAATAATAATAATAATAATAATAATAATAATAATAATAATAATAATAATATAATAAATATAATAATAATTAAAATTGGTATTGGTTTACTATGTTTACTTGCGTATTGCCGTTATCATGCAAGATACTCACCTTAAAAGATATGCCTTCCAAGTTCAAATAGTTTGGCTCTCAAAGTAATGTTTGTTAAATGTTTTCCCTGAGAATGAATATAAATAACTCGTGGTAAAGCAGAGCAAAAAAACGAAAGTCTCTAGCTCGTAAGCCAGTACAATGAAACGCACTGAAATGTTTTGAGCAACAAACCATGGCGGACAGACCAGTGATTGGCTTCATATTATGGGGCCGATGCCACCTCCATATATTATAACCTCCCTGGAAAAATCCCAGCCCAACTGGGTGCAGTGCGCAGACGTTGCTAAGTTCCTCGTGCTTGCCCGAGCGTTAGAAAACATGTTTATTTGTTGAAAAAGTTCATATAATGATTGTGGTATCAACGATTGTGCAACCTTTGCAAATGAGGGTGCGAGGATTGATATTTCCTTTGTGCATCATTTCTTTTGAACAGACGAGTAGTTTTCGCTTAACTTTTGCGAGAAGTTGGGCCAATGTATATTGTTTTTCTCTTCAATTCCTTAAATTTATTTCTAGAAATTTCTTCCCCGGTTAGAACAAAGGGCACTTAAAATTTAACGAATGGCTTATTTTCGGTCAACTCTCCGAATTATTGAAATTTGCATGAGATAAATATTGCGTGTTGGTGACGGCTATTTTAACAACACAACTTCTATTCTCCCACAAATTCAAAAATTGAAAAATATCATGAAAGCTGTAGATATCAGCTAATGAATATTGAAAAACGAACAAGCGCCGATATGTCGGTGCCATTTAAATAAGAAGTTTATTTAAATAAAAAATGTTCAAAAAGTTATTTTTTAATCGGCATGTAGTTTAAACAAGAATATTAGTCAAATACCCAATTTTTTATCTTCTAAATCGCAATTTCCAACTTCCCCCGATTGTTTAACGTTCACCAAAGAACGGGAATAAGGCAACAGGGCAGTTTACAATTTTTAGAATAATTCTCATTATTGGTCGGTTGATCTTGAAGAATCGAATAGAAGGCTTTTTATTTAAACTTTAACGTTCTTATGTCTCCTCGTTCAGTAACACACAACATTCAAGTTTATCCTCGTCGAGAAGAATTTATCGCACATTAAGTTAACATAGTACACATACGATGGACATTAAGTAATAACCCTGTAGATAGGTATATGATTTTATGTATTTCACAATCGCACAGTCTCACACAATGAAACGAATCTAAACGATGTATTAGTAATGTCACTTTTTAAAGAAATAATTTTGTCTTTATTATCTTCAAATATAATAGTTTTATGATAAGAGGCAATATATTTGTAACCTTATTTTTATGCGTTCATACGGCGATATATTAGATTGCCTTTGACCTGGAAATTTAATTTATTGTTTTTTTAAAATATTTGATGGCTGATTATTATATTAAAAACATTTGAAGCTCACTTCGATGTAATCAAGGCAAGCTAGGGTAAAATTATGCCTGTTTGCCAGAAGAATGTGCTGAAAATAGACTAACAGTTGAAATTTATTAAAGTTATTTTCCTTTTGTAGAAAACTGAATTTACTCTTTTTGGCTATTGAAATATTTGCAGATATTCGTCGCAAACGCATCCTTTGAATTCGTTGCATCATTGTCATGTGATTACTGGAGTGCTAGTAGAGCAAATATTTCAAAAATATTACTTTACGTAACTGTTTCCAAAATTTCCAGAACATATGTGGTGTTGTTGGATATAAACGTTTGGCTTTCTTGCCTTTTCCAATGTAAGAAAAGAAAGTATTGCAATTGTGCGCCGGAATGTGGCGAATTCTTGACAGAAGAAGCTATTGTTGGGCCCATGTAACGAAAGAATGGATAAATCGTGTTCCAACATACAGTTAATCATCAGTTTCCTTAAAGTACTATATTTGTTTATTATACAAAGTAGTATACATTTGCAAAATACTAGTCGTCATAAATACCGCTCGTGCACTAGGCATTATCTAATATCATATAAAATATTTTCTACCACTTTTGCGCTCTGAGGATGTTCCATATTCTATCAAAAATCAACTTAGTCTCTTCTACGGTGCGTTTTGTCCCTCTGATCGTTTGTGAGACCATCCGCTTTCCCGTCAGCTGGCCCGGTAGTCCACTCATGGCACTCCTACCCATCTGCTCGCTCGTCCATCAGCTACTTCGACCGTCCGTCCGTCCGTCTCTCCGTCTGTGTACGTCTTTGTGTAACGTATGTGCGCCTCTCAACAGCACGATAACCTTACCTAGACACAATATTTTCATTAGAACTGAAATTGTTCTCGTTTGAACTCATGGCACTGCTCCTTCAACTGTGTATACATTCTCGCGTTATTTCTAAATTTAAAATTTTCGAAAATTAAGAGTGATCAAGTAAAATAAACCTCCCTCAAAATAGTTGACCGTCTTTGGTTCCATCCGAGTAAAATTAAGTAAAGACAAGAAGCCGATTTTGCGAAGATGTTTTGGTATTGGAGCGGATTTTGCGAAGATAATTTGGAGATATTGCAGATGAATTGCATTTGTTTGTTTGTAATTTTACATTTGTTTTTAATAGACTACTTTTCCACTCAAGAAAGGTTCAAATATATTTCTATAAAATAATAATTACCAGAAATATAAAAGTAAAGTAGGAACATAAATTCACGAGACCCGGGGAGACGGGTGGATTTGAGTACAATTGCCAGTGCACGAGTTGTATTTAATATTTATTATTTCGCGATTAAACACGTAAATATTCTCTAAAAAATATTAAGGAAACAAGTGATAAATAAATTTTGCATTAAAGTTGTTCATGAATGCAATGTCTTGATTGCATTGTCACTGGTATCTTATAACTTAAATCGAAATGATACTCCTCTCTAAATATAACTAGCGAATTACCAGGCGTTGTCCGAGCTTTCTGAAAACCACGATGTTTAGAACCATTATTTTTAAAATAATTGGCTTAAGTTTTAATTAGATACTATAATTTTATTTCAATTCATATGACCGTACTTTGCAATCAAGCTGCGTTGCTGCACTGCTATAGGGATCTGACGGAATGTATAAGGAACCTTCTATTAGGTATCAGTTCTGATACGGTATGTGCCATGAGGCAGCATAACTCAGCCCGTTTTGTGACTAGATTGGGATGAACGTGCATAAGCTATCAAACCCGCTAGAGACTAAGACACTACGGCTAACTGAAGTCAAAGCCTCCTTTAATTAACGCCCACACCCGTGATGACAATGCTGTTTTTCTTTCCGTGGGACGTTGATGACTTATACTAAATTGTTTTAAAAGTTGTATCTTTAGGAATTGGTTAAGCATTTAAAAATAATCTGTGTTATTTCTTGATCATTTCCTGATCTGAGGCCCAGATCTTCTCAAAATGGTCAGACTCACATTTAGAGAAAACAATTTCATTACCTCCATCAGAAATAAGTGGAGAATTAAACATGGTTTAAGCTGAAATCAATGCCAAACAATGTGTTTTAGTTATTTGTTACAGAAAGTTATGGAATTGTATTTTTTCGAAACTTCCAAAAACTCATTGAGAGGGAGCTTAGATGAAGACATGACTAAAAATGTATTGCCTTAAAATCGTTCAAAATAAATTGTGTGTGTTCTGACGGTTTTAATATCTCTCATAGTGTGAAGTAGTTTAAATGACAAAATTTCTAAAATAAATTGCTTAGGGAAATAATATTACTCATCTATTACACAGTCTCTCAGAAATCAATTTTGTGAGTGGTCTTTGTGAAGTGAAAAAATAGTTATAAATCTTTTATAAAAATAAGAACTTACAATTTGTGTAAATTGACCAACAAGAATTACTTCAGCAAGGAAAAAGCAAGATAAAATATTTAAATTCCAGCAATTGTGATGTTAATGCTCTATTATTAAAGAAAATATTTTCAATGTAATTTGAAAAATATTTTGTAAATTCGTAAATAAAATATGAACAACCACCATCACTTTCTATTTTCTTTTCCCATCTAGATACAAAGTTTCTTATCACAATAATACCTTAGCGTGCATTCTGAATTTCATTTTTAATTTGTGTAATTTTTGTACTGACTTAAATCAGCAGTTTCTACACATTTTAATGAAAAAGAAAGAAATAGTTGTCTTTCCTAAAGATGTAATTCAGCGAGGCCGGAGAGGACAGGAAAAACTGGCAGCACGAGATTAGGAGAGAAAGAGAAAGAGAGAGAGATAAAGAGAGAGAGAAAGTTCCTGCTTATTACAACAGATTCTTCTCTTGGCATCGTTTTCGGCTTCTTACTATCATTTGATATTCCGATGTTTCACTTCTCTCTGAAATATTGTAATTAGTGAGTTTTACCAACAGTGTTTACTAAAATTCATTATTGATAATCATCTGAGATTCATTAAATTTTATATCAATCCTATCTTACATTTAACCCATTTCACATGAGTAATTTACGAACAACGTTAACTCTAGAACATACATTTATTAAATACTCAATTGCTTAATATTCCAATCAAGTGAATAACCCCCATAATTCGAAAACGTTCAATATTTAAATATGTGATACAATCCTATGCTGAAGAAAGAACCATCTTTCATTTAAATATATTCTTTTATTAATACACCTGAATGTTTAGTCACTTATTTTATTTCATAATAAATATACCCAAGAAAGAAGTAATATGATTCCACTGGATACATAAGGAAGAATTTCCGTACCCACAATAATTCATAATTTACCAATGTACGAAAGAAAAGCTCTCGACATTGCAAGTTAGAAATCCACAACTTCCGCAACATTACTCAAAGGTACAATACCGATTATACAGAAAACCGCATATCGACATCACTTTCCCTACCGCAGTTTGACGAAGATTTGTTGCACAAAGCTGACCAAAACTTCTTCATTCAGTGATAAAAATCCCCGCCCAATTTTGTGTCATAAGCTTAACTGTTGCGTATTGGGCAGCCGGACGTTCTCTTCATATATAAATCGGCTACAAAGCATTTAAGTCACCACTGAGACATCGATTAGGAGATCTGTTGGAACGAGCTCATCTGTTCAGATAGAACTTGTGTGATATTGCCTGTCGAGGTACTTAGCCAATTTGTGCTGAACACGATGAGTTCCAACCCAAACAGGTGAGTTTTATTTCTTTCTGTACGTATATTGGCTTAGTGTATATTATTTATTACTACTACTCACGTAATAGAAGTAAAGAATATTTGTAACGTGATAAGGATAATATAAAACCTTAATATTTTTGTAAGTATTTTGTATTTGTATACCATATGATTTTATATATAAATTTTTAACTATACGCGTTTAGTTAGAAGGGATGCATATTCAATACAACATTTTATAACCATTTCAAAAACATGCAAATATTTTTGTAAATAGATACTATCTATATTATAGTTAATTTTCAAAATGTCAGTTTTAATAGTTTTTTTAAATTAGTATTTTTATTAATTTGTGTACATAAAACTGATAATTAGTTCTTGTTGTGGGTGGAGTAAATCTAATTTAGTATGTCTTAATGTTTCGCAGCAATGAATCGGACCACAACAATTCAGAGACGGTAACGGAAGAGCCAACAACACTGAATATCGGGCAGAAACCGAGGCTGAGGAAGAGTTGTGGGAAGGGGAAAGAAAATTGTTCCTGGTTCACGGATGGTCCATGCACAATGGAGTTTTGTTATCCAGTTGGAACTAGACATTGACATCCCCAGACTGTATCATTGTATGTTCCGCTGGATGTATACTAGATGTGGATCCGGAATGCATACCATTGGACTGTGAGCAGAAACGGGGCGGAGGATACAGGTCTCGGAGGGAAATCAAGAAATTCGGAACAGCGCGTCGGCAACCGATAATCCTCCAAAACCGTCCGCAAGTGATGACGCGGCAAAAACCTTCGGGAACCGATAACTTGGCAGAGCCGTCGGCAACCGGTAATGTGGCTGGGTCATCGGTATCCGCCGGTGGGTCCTCATAAATAATTAAATGATACAGGCAAGCGAATGCAAATCGCTAAATAAACATCTTACAATTATATGATGTTAATCTGAAAACTAACAAATAAAAGAACAGAAAGAATTCTGTTGCATTATTGGATGTGCCGTAACTGTTTCCCTCATCCTCTATTATCACACTCATGATAAAACTCTTCCTTTTCTACAAGTTTTTATGGAACCAAGAAAAAAATCTTAACTTACATTAGTCTATTTTAATCGCTATAAAGTAGCTTTGAACTCACGAATAAACAAATCCATGAACAGGGTACACAAATAAGAATTTTTTTCAGTGTCTAGTAAATGGCACGCAATAAACTTTCTTGTGTCAGTAAGTAAGGTATAGTATTCAACACTGTAAGCACACACTATGTTTATTTTGAAAGCCTTTCACGATCTAATTGCTAGCCACTAAGTACGATAAAAGAGTCTCTTTTCTTCCCTGCTCCTGCAGGGAGGAACCATCGCGCCGGCTGCAGATGCAAACGATCATGGTGGAGTCTTACAAATCCCACCTCAATCTGCACTGCGTGGGCAGGGCTGAGCTCCTTGTTCTCCGTGCTTTCCTGGGCGACCCAGCATTTAGGCCTCTCTTCGACTTTGCTGCAAAATTTGGATAGCATTAATATCCTCTTATTTGCTTAAAATATTCACTTAAAATAAACGCCCGTAACTTCAGAATTGATGAAATAAAAATGTACTGTGTTGTAATCTTTCAGAGTTTGATTCTCTCTAATAATATAGAATGGCGAGAGTTTCGCCGCTACACAATGCTGACGCTAAGACGCATTCCCTTGGGAACACGCTTAGTCTAAAAGTGTCTCCCGTTATTACGAACGCCCAATTTTTGAATATTCAGTGAGAGTTGAACGAAAATTAGCTCTGTGCCTTTCTGTTAAACGTTACTGCTTTTATGTGGATCGAAAAATTGGTGAGTTTCTGAAGTTTAATGTAAAATGGCATTCATTTCTAACAGATATTTCTCCAAAACTAGTCGTTCTTTTTGCAACAAATTGTTCATTCTGCATTCCCATTTGTGAAAATCAAAGGTTTATATCACAGATTTATCTTAAAGGAAATATCTCTGACTTAATGTTTCTCAAAAAGAAATCGTATGTTCCCGCAAAAGGGACAAGCGCAATTTCTTTTATTGTCCTACTGAGAAGAAAATTTTAAAAAAATAATATTTGACCGTTTCTCGAGTGCAAAAGTAGCCAATTTTTCTCGTAAAATTACAGTAAACAACCTTTTTAGTCAATCCGCTGGTCCAGATCGCTAAAGCAGTAGTGCCGTAGCGATCTTGGATCGAAGGATATCGGAATCGAGTACCTCCTCGGGCATGGTCGTATTGTGTCCGTCCTTTCACCCCCTATCATCATCATCATCATCATCATCATCATATCGTGTCATCCACACAGCTACCATACTGTAACAAACAATAGTGGTCACTTATGTCCTAGAAGGCGATGCGATCTTAAATAACAAAAAAAGTATTTTTATAACATTGAGCCTGTCCGTATTTGAAAATCACACATTACTAAATAGATTTCTTCATGAAACATCTTTTTCTCAATAATGCTGTTGAGGGAAGAGGCAGTTCTTGTGTTATTGGAGATAAATCCAATTTATAACAAAATTATTATTTTAAAATCTGTTTCTTTTCTTTACTTTATTCCACACTTATAGAATGAGGGACGCTAAAATATTTGGCGAGGATTTCGTTTTCTTTGATCACACTAAACTTTCAAAAATTTGAAATTGAGGGATAGCGCACGAATGTATACGCTGTTGTGCAATCACATGGTTTGTTATGTAGTATTACTTAATAAGGAACCTGATGAGACAAGGTATTTTAAAATAAATAACAATTTAAATTAGCAAGTAATATGTATATTTCTCGTATTGGAGACCCAGTATAAGAGTAATGTCTTGGCACTTTAACTCCTGCCATTACAGAAGAATAAAAGTTCATGCCGTCTTTGAGAAAATGTTTAATGGTTTTGAATCTTACCATGATGTACTCTCAAAAATCATAATATCCGTTTGAATCTCCAGGAGTCACGAGTTCATTTACATCGAAACCTGAATATCAATCTTCAAGAAAATCGACTGAACGCTTTAGTCGCTTGCCATAACCAAAGACGGATACACAGTCGTTTTGCCGTCAATCTATTTTTCAGTATCAAGAACCTTCAAAACATGGATTTTTCCTACCCGAAGAGGGCTTTTTTCTCCAAATTAAAGAACTGGATTTACCTGCTTTTTCATTACGAGAACTCGACAAATACAGTTTTTTGTTAGAAAATTGGTCGTTTTCTTCCGCCCGATTAACATAATGTATATTATGTGTAATGTGCTTTAAATAATGTCATATAAAATTTTTCGAAAACTCAACAGTTTTCTGTGAAAATGAGCTGTATTTTACCGTTTTCAGAAACACTAAAAATTTTTTTGAATGATTCCTAATTGTATTTTAAACCTTTTAAACAGGTAGAGCCATAATACTGTTCAAAAATAACTTGCAATGGTACACAAATAAACATACACAGATTATTAGAAAAAAATTTAACTTAAAAAGTTCCACTAGTTTCTAGCTTTTGCTGAGTCATACCCCACGACTACAACTTGTGAAATCAGATCATAGTAAAAAAAACACCCTTTACTTTTTTGGTCATTTATTTGCAAATGGTCTTTTATATTCCTGCTTATTACAACAAATTCTTCTTAAGGCTTCATTATTTCATTTCGGTACTTCGATGATTAATTTCATTCTGAAATATTTCAAGCACATTTACGGAGTAATACAGTTTATTCTGAAGAACGAAACAATAGTAATTAGTGATTTTTACCAACAGAATTTATTAAAATAATTTATTGATAGTCATCTGAGATTAGTTAAGGTTGATATCAATCTTTCTTACATTGAACCCTTATAAAATGAGTGAAATCGTTATTTTAATACAACATAAACTCGAGATCATACATACATTAAATACCCAATTACATAATATTCCAAACATGCGATTTCTTATTTTCATCTATTACGTTTAATATTTAAATTTACACTACAATCTTTAGAGGAAACGTGACGGTAATAAATTTCAACAATGTTTGTTATAGATACAGCAGACTTTTTACACACTTTTTTATGTGATAAAAAACATACGCCAGAAACTAGTTATATGCTTTCACTGGAAGTATAAGCAAGAATCGCAGTGCTCACCATAATTCATAATTTACCAATGTACGGAAAATAAGCTCTCAATTTTGCAAGTTAGAAATCCACAATTTCCGGAATATTATTCAAAGAAAAAATATCGATTTTACAGGAAACCGCATAACGACGTCACTTTCTCTACCGCATTTTAACAACGATTTGTTAGGCAAATCTGACCAAAAACTTCTTCATTCAGTGATAAGAAAACCCGCCTGATTTCGTGTCATATGATCAACTGTTGCGTATGGGGCAACCGGACGTTTGCTTCCTTCGCTTCATATATAAAACGACTACAAAGCATTTAAGTCACCACTGCGACATCGATTAGGAGATCTGTTGGAACGAGCTCATCTGTGCTGATAGAAGTTGTGTGGTATCGTCCGTCGAGGTACTTAGTCAATTGGTGCTGAACACAATGAGTTCCAACCCCAACAGGTGAGTTTTCTTCCTTTCTGTAGGCATAGTGGCTTAATGTATATTATTTTTTACTACTACACACTTAATGGAAGAAAAGAATATTCGTAGTACGTAACATGATGAATATAATATAAAACGTTAATATGTATTAAAGTATTTTGTATTTGCATATAAAAAATATGATTTTAAATACAATTGCATTATTATACGCGTTTTCTTAGAAGAGATACATATTAAATAAAAACATTTTAAAAACATTTTAAAATTGTTGAACATTTATTTTTTGGGAATAGATATAACTCTACATTACAGTTAATTTTAAAAATGTCATTGTGTGAAATTTTTAGCCAAAGTTTAAAATAGAAATAGAACTATAATTCATCAAGTTACCGTATTAATATAAATAAAAAAAAACAATATTTCTAACTTATTTTTGTTGTTAATTTGTGTATATAAAATTGAAAATTGTTTCTTGTTGTGGATAGAGTAAATCTAATTTAATATGTCTAACGTTTCGCAGCAATGAATCGGACCACAACAATTCAGAGACGGTAACGGAAGAGCCAACAACACTGAATATCGGGCAGAAACCGAGGCTGAGGAAGAGTTGTGGGAAGGGGAAAGAAAATTGTTCTGGTTCACGGAATGGTCCATGCACAATGGAGTTTTGTTATCCAGTGGAACTAGACATTGACATCCCCACGACTGTATCATTGTATGTTCCGCTGGATGTGATACTAGATGTGGATCCGGAATGCATACCATTGGACTGTGAGCAGAAACGGGGCGGAGGATACAGATCTCGTAAGGGAATCAAGAAATCGGAACAGCCGTCGGCAGCCGATAATCCTCCACAACCGTCCGCAAGTGATGACGCGGCAGAACCTTCGGGAACCGATAACTTGGCAGAGCCGTCGGCAACCGGTAATGTGGCTGGGTCATCGGTATCCGCCGGTGGGTCCACATAAATAATTAAAATGATCCAGAAAAGCGATTGAAAATCGTTAAATAAACATCTTGCAATTATACGATGTTAATTTGAAAACTAACAAATAAAAGAACAGAAAGAATTCTGTTGCATTATTGGATGTTCCGTAACTGTTTCCCTCATCCTCTTATCAGACTTATGGTAAAATTCTTCCTTTTTTACATTTTTTATGGAACCAAGAAAAAAATCTTAACTTACAATAGACAATTTTAAACGCTTTAAAGTAGCTTTCAACTGGCGAATAATTAGTTGCATCATGAAGGAATACAAAAAAATTATTATAGTCTCTAGTAAATGGCATGCAATAAACTTCCTCGTGTCAAAAATTAGGTAGAGTATTTAACACTGTATGCACCCGCACTATTGTTTAATTTGAATGTCTTTTCCCCATCTAATTACTAGCCACTAAATTCTAGAAAACAGTCCATTTTCTTTCCTGCTCCTGCAGGGAGGAACCATCGTGCCGGCTGCACATATAAACGGTTCTTGGTCGAGTCTTACAAATTCCACCTCAAACTGCATTTACGTGGACGCACTTAAGCTTTTGGGTGACCCATGATTTCGGTATCTCTTCGACTTTGGTGCCAGTTTGGGCAAGCATTAAAATGCTGATAGAATTTAGCTTATGCTATTAATTTATAATAAATGCCCGTAACTTCAGAATTGACGAAATAAAAATACCTATTTCTTACTTTCTCGTGTACGTACGTATATACGAAATAATGTAATTAGCATAGGGAAAAATATGTAATGCTGGGGAAAATCGATTTTGAGATATAAAGAGAAATACATCTGGGACCGAAAGTTAGCTCTGATTTTTCTAAACTTGCAAAACATTGAATTATTCTGCGTCATTCCACAACTACTTAATTGAAGATCGCTATTTTCCCTTTAAATAAAATTTGTTGTCTTAAAACAGTTCCCTCATTAAGGTGGTGTACAGTTTTCTGAAAATTGTAGTAGTTTTTGTGCAATATTCCGTACAATACTTGCAATTTAAAAAAAATATAATAGCAAAATTTTCTCAAAAAAGGCTTCACATTTATTCTTTAAACTATTGGTAGGAATTTTACTGAATACATTCTATAATGTGACACAAAAAACACAATATGTTTCTATTCTTTCGTTTTTTCAAAAATTACGAAATTATAGATTTTTAATTTGATTTTGCATCGTTAATGTTTACATTATCGGCAATTCGTTCATATTATTGTTTTTACGAATACATGTACTTTTAATAATGTCATATCCATTTTCCCGAAAACTCAACCATTTTCTGTTAAAATGAGCTGAATTTGCGCATTTTTAGAAACGCACAAACATAATTTTCTCAATAGTGGTTACAAATTTGGTCCTTTTAAATTTTCCATCTGTAGTGTTAATGGCACTGTAAAAATGACATGATGTTGATTTGGGGTCATTATTTTGCTTTTTCAAAAATTACCTCAGATGTAATTATTACCTCAGATGACTAAATAAAGTTTTTCGAAAACTCAAATTTTTGTCTGTGATAAACAGTTCTCATAACTTTTTTGCTATTTAAGAGGATATTTTATTCTTCTGTAATATTCTTTAAGTATTATTTCTGTTTTTCTATTAGGAAACGAGATAATTGACAAAATGTCAAAAATATACTTTGTACTACAATAGATAGCAGCTGGCGAAAGGATGGGGCAAGACCGTAAAGCTAAGAAAATTAGAAAACTTTACTACCAGAAAATCTGTGTCATTCTGTAGCACCACTAGGTTTTCTTATGTTGCGTGTTACTTTTATATCTACTATTTGTAGGTAAGTTGAAATTTTGCAATATCCAAGGGGAACCTAGGAGACGTCATGCTCTCTCTTGCTCTCTCACTCCCTCTCTGCCACTCTCTCTCTCTCTCTCAGTTTGTCTCTCTCTCTCTACCTCTCTCTTCTTATGAATACTTTGTAAGAAGGGAAATGAAATCGTGCGGCAGAAAACGGCTAATTTTCCCCATAAAAAGGCTTCTTGTCAATCTCTCGAAACGAAAAAACTGTTCTTGTCGAGTTCTCGTAACGAAAAAGCAGGTAAATCCTGTTGTTTAATTTGGAGAGAAAAAAACCCCTTCGTGTAGACAAAATCCATGTTTTGAAGGTTCTTGATACTGAAAAATCGGTTGACGGCAAAATTTCTGCGTGTCCATCTCTGATCAAGGCAAGAATCTAAACCGTTCAACAGATTTTCTCAATATTGATATTACCTTATCGATGTAAATGAACTCGCGACATTGGGAGTTCAAACGGAGAATTGGTTTTTGAGAGTACATCACGATAAGATTAAAAAACATTAAAAATTTTATCGAAAACGGCATAAAATATGTTTATTTCACTTTGTTTTCCGAAAGCGTAAAGACCGCTTAAGAGAATGGTGATGGTTTTGTGTTCGTTCGTAAACATTTTTTAAAATTATTCCTACAATTACGGTATTGATAATAGAGATAGAGATAGGGGATTTTTAAATAAGCTTGATCGACATCAAATCGAAAATATAACTTATTTCCGTGTAATTTTCGTGTAAAATTTGTGCAATATATCGCGAAATATTGGAACTTTTTCCTTCAAAACCGCTCTTTTCTCAAAACTCTCTCGTTCTCTACACTTTTCTTTCAAATCTTTCCCCTGATATGCAATAAGAGATCGCGCGCGGTCCGTGGCCTATTTTTAGGGTACTGCTCAGGCATTCGCCTGATGTTGATCGAAAAAACCACGCAAAACTACCGATCAGAGCAGCCGACCTCAACAATTCTCCTCCAGCCAGCGACTGAATTCCACTTAGCTGACGAGCTTGAGTCTAAAATCCTTCAGTGACATCAGTTAACTGCAATGACATCAGTTGATGCCTTGAGCCATCTCTGCCGGTTTATATGATTTTTTAAGTCAGTTCCTTCGGACACTTATGCTTTATGCTTTAAAACAAAATACGTGTTTCAAGCGTATGTCAAAGAAATTGCATACTATTTCAAAGAGTTAAGCAACTGGTGACGGAAGACCAGTCTCTTCCTCTTTGCATAAGAACTTCTGACCGTGCAGAACACGCAGAGCGTATAGTATATTACGGGAGAACACCAGAACACGTGCGAGCGAATAGGAGCTGAATAAGTGAGATTGCAAGGCACACCATTACCTTATTAACCGGTGTATTATTATTATTTAAATGCTATACATTCTACATAATATATTATTACAGGTCTGGAAAATAAAATCATGCAAGAAGCATTAAATTTTCTTACCTTGTGCGATGATGAAGAAGCATTCGGATATTTTGAAGTGGCTTTGCTACATAATATTCAAAATAGCGAGCGAAATATACACAAGCTATATGATCTTTTAGATTTACGAACGTTGGATCCAGAAGAATGCACCCTCATGTTCAGGTTTGAGTAGGAGCATTTACCGAGATTAGCGGCAGCATTGAGTGTCCCTTCAGAGATACGAACCAGAAACCGACATAGCATAGGAGGTAAATTATTAGTTTAGCTAATTACATTAACGAATTTCCCTTATATATCGTGTATGGTACTTCTAATTGCAGGTGTAGAAGCGTTGTGCATCCTCCTTCGCCGATTGGCGTACCACAATCGATTAACTGATTTGGTTCATTATTTCGGCATTTCATCTACTTACATATCTATCATATGTAAAAATGTGATGAATGTGATTTTGGAACAGAATGAGGAATTGATATCGAGAATCCAATCGAATTCTTGGCTTCACAGAGAGAAATTCGAATATTACGCACAGGTAAGAATCGTGATAGTTCATCTTCATACCTTAAAGTATTTCATATTGTCACACTGTGCGGTACAATTTTATGTTCAGGCTATTGCTGCAAAAGGGTGTAGATGAGACTACATCTTGGGCTGAAATGTAGTATACGGTACAACCTAAGGAAGTCGTTTAAACCGGCACTTCGCGCCGTTCCGGCGTTAAGTAGGCAGTTAGAATTCTGGAAGCTTTCTTGAAAATTGCTTTCTTATAAACGTGAATTGGTAATTATGCGTTGGACAGACTCAAGGATGTTTATAGTGAACGCGATGGGGACAAAGCATATAAAGGGCGAACCATGATAATCTCCTATTCGTAAGTTTTACTCATTTCTATTAGAGCACGTACAGTGATTAGCGCTTAAGCCCCGCCGCAACTCTTCTTTAAGGGTGTACCGTATACTAAACTTTAACTACATCTTGAAATATTGAGGGCATTTGAGAACAAATTCTCAAGAATTTCATTACGAATCAAAATAATCACCTTTTTTATTTGAAATCAGCATTCTTGGCAAATTTTAGTTAGATTAGAGACATTTATAACAAACCTAACAAACTATATTGGATCCTACAAATTATATGCAAGTATACTCTTATAGAAGCACATTTTATAACAAAAATGAGCATGCCCTACATAAATGCAAATTTTAGAAACCCAGCCGATATCTTTGTTTCTTCCACCCATGATATTAGAGCAATCTATCAACATGCGTGAGGCACATTACCATTTTATGATCTTATATTGATTTTAAACTAACCTAACCACACAATACGGTATTTGCTTTTATGACTGAATTATTAAATTACAATTATTTACATTAATCATTTTCTCTCTCATCCTTTGTAATATTGAAGTAAATTTGAGATTCGAATGTGAGGAAGACTAATTTGATAATGATAATAAGACCCACCCAATAACATATTTTATTGCTTTATTTGCATAAAACACAAAAAACTAATCCTTCATGTAATACACATAACTACACAAAAAACTAATACTATGTGAAACTACCACTAATAAAATTATTGAATCTAATATACAAACAAAAATATGAAATAAAAACTAACTAATCACTTAATACGAAACATTGAACTTGCACTGAACAAATGCACACAAAAATAAAATACTAATTACTTCTTTTAGCAATTGTTCCATCACTTTCATTTGCTATTGCAACATATTTACATGGCACTCATTTATTCCTAATGCCTGTCTTCTTTCTAGCAGTTCAATTTCCAGTTTTGCTTCTTCTATTTTTAATTTTCTCTCCCGTTCCTGTTTTTCAAAGTCGAACTTCTCTCTTTGAAAAGTCAACTTTTCTTCTTCGAGTTTTATTTTATTTTTTCTAAATGAATTCTGGCGTTTTCCCTGTCTTCCACTAACCGAAAAGAATCCGTTACTTTCCTCCTTCTAGCAAAGCTAAAATTCGGAGTCACAACTGCAGCGTTCTGCACCTCTGTTTCATTGCTAATGTCTGTTTGTATCACTTCACGTTCGGCATTTACCGTTTCCTCAATTTGTGATGTACTTAAGATAACTTCAATCGGTATAAGAGGCACTTCATTTGCAGTACATTTACAGTACTTTGGAAAATCATTTTGTATGTTGTAATATAAATATTTAGTTCATAAGAAAGTTCTATTGTAAGGGTAAGATAAACATATGTCCTAGTATAAGTTGATCATGTACCAATTCGATTTTGTGAAAAATATGGTACTTGAAAGATCACATATTGTATGAGATTGTTATAATTGTTGGCTTGGATTATATTAGTGATTGGATTTTCTTTGGCAAAAAAATCCGAAAAAAAGGGGGGAGGGGGTGATGAAACGAAGAACGTTTCCGCATGACAACGAGCGAAACTGATTACTAATTTTAATTAAAAGAAACACTAAATCGATCAGCGTAGTGACGCCGCCGCCGCCGCTGCCACCAACGGTCAAACCGGGGGGCAGACGGGCGAGGCGAGTGACGGTTG
>BOPP01000009.1:4992104-5051878 GCA_017312745.1 Gryllus bimaculatus | reverse complement strand
TTCGAAACATAAATAACGATTACAGATTGAAGACGAACATAATCAGTTCCGGAAACCAGTGATCAAAAATTTCTCCAATAAGTTATACACAAAAGCGAAAATTTTCATTTTGTCATTTAATAAATCACAGTAAAAGGTAGTTAAGAGGATTTTACAACAGAAATAGAAGCAGACAGAAGGGTGAAAGTAAAACTTAATTGAATAGGACCAGATGCCCAGAGGCATTCTTCTGTGACATCTTACTTTAACACCCCAGTGCCGCACAGGAAACCGAACCCATATATTCATAATCCGCTCACGACATGATTCTATATATCTCTGAGAGTCCTCCTCATACAAGAATCATTTTTCAACTTACTCACGTTACACCGCTCACACTATGCTCACCCTCCTTATATAGTGGAGAACAGAAATCTTCTCAAAAAACTAGTAAAAAAAATACCAGCTATCAAATAACTCGCCGCCTTCACGCGAAAAGACAGAAAAAACCATTGACAACATTGCTGTTAGATTTAGAGAGGACCAATAAAACAGGGAAGGAGCATTCGTAGCGATTAGCAATAGATTTATGTATTGTTTATTAGCGGTATTTTTCCTAGATCCATATCAAAAATTACCAATTCAATTGGAAAAAACTTGCCAAAGATTTTGATCCACTCAAGCTAACTTCTGTGGCTCCGCGCGCTCCGAGATAATGCGTAGGTGCTTAGGCAGAGCCCGTGGTACGAACACACACAGCAGTAAGTTCACAAAAGTGCGGAGCGCAACTCTAAAACCCCGAGTACTAAAACAGAACATCCGGTGGTAGATTAATTTGATAAAAAAGATCACACAAGCCAATTTGAAAGGTGTGAAATTTATCAGAAACTGCTTCAAAACAATCAAACCAGAGTTCGGAATATAAATCAGAGACGAAGGCTTTTAATAACAGAGAATCCCCACAGAGAGTAAAAATACCTGCACGAAAACCAGTCCTTCAAAATATCATTCCACAACAAACAACACCCACACGCAACGAACCTCCACATAAATCCCTGGTTTTTCAAATCCTCCAAAGACTTAACAGCCAAGCTCCCCCCGTTATCGGAACCTCCAATCTCCTCTCGTACACCAAGTTGAGCCAGGTAATAACTACAATCCATCAACGAAGTAGATAAATGCACCTTCATTCCCACAAATAAAATATTAATACAATCCAGCCTCGATAACAGGATGTAAATAAAAATCCAGAAACAAACAACTTCTCAACTGGAACTGCGCGAACGAGAATAAAAAGGACCAGAAAATCAATATACGGACACTTTACAACAAGCCACAACATAAATAGCTCCATTTCAGAAACTCACTGCTTACCCCAAAATCAAGTTCTCTAATCCAGGTTTTAACTATCCGCAACGACCGTCTCTCAGCGAGGCCGCAGGAAAGGAGTGGCCATACAGTGCACAAAAGATATAAAACATACGTTAATTAATAGTCCTACGCATGCAAACGCCTAGAAACCGATAGCAATAAAAACCAGAAAAAATAACCAAAGACGCACAAACCATAATATCGGCGTATAAACACTTCAAATAACGCTCATTCCCTAGACAAAATATGTATACTGAATTTTTGAAAATAACGATAATATTCCATGCTAATAGCGTGACCTAAATAGGCAAACACTGCTGTGAGGATGCCAACACAACACAACTCTCAAGGGCAAAAATTTACTAAATCTAGCTACCACTTCTGCAATTTAAGTATTATTGGCCCCAATGAACCCACCCCATTTCCTTACAACAATAATATATGATTCACTGACATATAGTATTCCTCATCACAAAAAATATTGATTTTCCGCTTATAACAAAAAAGTGAATTCCTGAAACTCGCACTCGCGATCCCAATACCAATAATCATATCCATGTTCATACCTCTCTATCTATCATCTTATTATACAAAACCAAGCGGAAAAAATGGTTGGATTAAAGCGGGATTAACGTTAATCAAAATTAATAGCTACAAAACATCCGGCAAAACATTCAAATCCTGAAAAAAGACTTCAGATAATTGAAGTAAAACGATTAGTCAGCAACATACAAGATCCCTCACAAATTCTACCACATATCTCAAAACAACAAACCCCAATATACACAAGCAACAAATCCCAATAAAAGATCATAAACCTGTAAATTAAAAGTAAACACATATTTAAAACGCTATTGGGCAAATGACACGGACGACCAGACTTAAAAGAAAATTGTAAAACAAAATGACGAGACTAGCTGTAAACACTAAACAGACCAACATAAGATTATGCAAGCTTTCAGCTTTTCTAAAGCAAATTTACCGGCTTCATCTAGGCTATTGGTCTATCCATACATAGAATAAAAGAGACAAAAACAAGAATGTCCACAAATTAAAACTAGGTTCACAATGGCAAATTCTGATTTGAGAAAAACATCTATAGCTACTACCTGAAAAGTCGTTCAACCAAACCCAAGTCGCAAAAACGATCACTTTAAAAACAAGTAGCAGGAATTTCAATCAGAAAACCACCTATATACAGCTCCAGGTCAATATTAAAGTACAATATCCCCATCAGAAGAAATTAAACAAGAAATCAAAACAATCAAAAACCAAAGAAATCAGCAGGATTACGTACTTTATTTCTAATAAATCTATAAAGAACTAAATAACAATTCCGATTAGCAGGATTTATAGCCAATATTTTAACGCAGCCACTCAAGAATAGGTTACTTTCCCAAACGATTGGAAAATCGCTAACAGTGCTACCTTGCCCGAAGAAAGCAGGAAAGAATCAAAAGATCAGCGAAACTATAGGACCATATAAGCCTGACTCCGTCATGGCTGTAGAGTGGATTAACATGTGAGGAAGTGAACTGTGTATGCTAAACGATTAATAAATGTGTTGAGATCTCTATGATCCACCACTATGTAAATCCCAGACACGGCAATTGGATTTTCCCTAACATCTTCCACAACACATTCAGAATATTTACGGTTTACCGAATATAAGCGCCAAGGATCTCCATGCCAAACAACACCACGTATCGCCAATATTCCTTACATCACCAAAGCGTTGACCAAAATATGTGTATCAAGGCCTTCTCTACAAATTATGATCATAATACACTCTCAGCACACTATCCGCAAAGTATTAAAAGTTTTCTAAATCAAAGAAAGTTTCCAAAGTTCAAAATGAAAGATGCCATATCATCTTTACGCCAGATTTCAGCAGGCTGCCCTCAAGGGTCCCATTATCACCGTATTATTTCAATTTACTAGATATCCGGATATCCACACCTTAATAGATTCGGCAAATAGCACGCTGACGACACTGCCACTTTTTTCCAACGCATGGGACATTATGACAGCTAGAATAACTTACAAGACGACTTATGCATGCCCAATATGCGGGAAAATAGCCAGCAAATCTAATATAAACCTGTCTGCAAAACTATACAACAATAAAACGCTAAGAACTATAATTTTAAAGCGCCATGGTTTATTTGTCGAAACAACAAATCCACCACGGGAACTGCAAATTCCGAACAATAAATAGAACACATTACCAAACTGTCCTAAGACTTTTGTCACATCCACTCCTCTTCATCTCCCAGCACCTCCATTTTCAACCTTGGACGCACAGCAGAACTGAATTACGCATCAAGTCACCGCTTCCTAAAGACAGATTCAGGACACCATAAAATACCAGGAAAAGGCCTCAAATAATTATATACCTTAATCGAATAATCATATCAACCGATTCATTCTCTGTACTCTCAATATACTTTCGAATAATTTAAATTTATCAATAAAAAAAAAACAACCAAAAAACATTTATGCATTCGTCAGGGCCACCCACAGTAGGAAAATAACCAAAAGTTATGTATTGCATTATATTCAACAACCTGAAAAAACATGTATGTTGAACAGGTAGAACAATAAAATTTTAAAAAAAATCTCCCGGTGGGATTGAAACGAATCCGTTCGAAAAAAAATTACAGTTAAATACTTATAATCATTAATAACCCATTTGTTTCCCCTCCTATGTATGGAGCACTTTACCACTGTTGTTCCTTACGGATGGTGGATCATACATTCTAAATTCTGTTTGCAAAGAAAAAAATTTAAAATTTAAAAATTGTACATTATTAAATGTACCACTAACTAAGAACCAAAATGGAAAAAATGTACACGAAATTACATTTAACATTGACGTGATTGAAACCATAAATCTCAAAAACAAAACAACTGAACACAGGCAAACACAGGTAAACGACCGCAAAGGGAACATTCTGAGCACAGTATGATGCGGCAAGCGGATGGCACCGCAGCTGTAGCTGATCCAACAGCCGAACAACAGCCTTCCTACAAAAAATAATAACTTCTAAAGATATTCACCACGATATGTAATAAATATATAATTTAGATATATAATGTAGTCAATGTATTATTTTTTTATGTATTATTGATATATGATGTATTATTTTGTTATGAAAAAGTATGTTAATGGGTATTTAAAACAGTTTTGAAATCTTTAAAACGTATGGGGGAGGGGGGTTATTTACCAAAAAAGCCCATAAGGCCCCGTACTTCATTCTTACCTCGGACGCGCTATAGAAGAATGTTTCTTGTGAAAGAAGGTGATATCGACAACCAGGGCATCGTGGTCTCCGTAAAACTTCAAAATGTTTCAATTTCATTCTTATCACTATACATTTTATGTTTTGATATAGAAGTTTTAAAATATTTTTTTTAGAATTGCATTGACTTTCTGCATTGCTTTGGTTTGCAACAAAGTGTGGGTATTAGCTTTTTCAAAACAACTGAAAGGTAAACCGACCGTTAATGAAACGTTATATATACTTTCCTCGGTGAAATACGTTGATACATAAGTATAATTATATGTTATATTGGATTAATGTTAATGAAGTATTATATCTGTGTTTCAGTTTTCAGGCTGAAATCAACCACAGTGAAGTTAAGGATGACGGCAAAAAGCCAGGTAGTGATCCTGAGCGAAAGAAACCAGAAAGTTATTTCATATGTTCAGGTTTACATGAAACCGACGACAAGAAAATACAGCAATCAACAGTACAAACACCCATACCAACTTTCAACCAGGGACCGACAATTAACAATAAGAGAGTAAAGAATGGATCAAAACAAAAATGTTCACCTTCTGAAGTTATAGAATGTTGCAGAATGAAAGTGCGGATTCCAGTTATTGTTGACCCGACCAAGGTATCTGGATGTCCCTGTGAAGATCCTGTTGGACGTGAATGCAGCCTGCGTTCAGCCAGAAAAGCCGCATATTGCAGATTAAGAACTACCTCCACAACAAGAATGCTGGGATGAAGTTTAGTAGGTGTCGAGAAAAAATCACATCGAAAAATTTAAAAACACAAAGAATTCAACATTTATGTATCTGCCATAAGTGCCTAATATTCGTATTTTCTGGCAAATAAAATGAAAAAATTTGTTTGGTTTATGTTAGAAGCGTATTAATTTCGTCTTTTCGTATAATTCTTACAGGTCTCTACCCTAGACATTCCCGTGAAAGTTAGTGTACTAATTGTACCATAGACTGCTTAATGTTGGAAGACATGAGGACGAAAATTAGTATGTATTAAAATTGAGAAGCGCTTTTCGAGATTTTCCTCTATTTGCTCTCTACTTTTTCCCCTTTCTCTTTTTCTCTCTTTTCCATCTGTTCTATTGAGTCAAACATTTAATTAATATCAAGGATCTTAGATAGTGGTATATTGTATTCAAGGTATTAGTGGTATTATGTTATTAGTTTTGGCTGGTTGTGCGAAGTGATTTGAGGTTAATTTTTGGAATTAGAGGGGAAAATGTCTCAGAATACCTCACCGTAGTGTTAACGTAAGTTATTTTTCCTTCCCTTGATTGATGTTTTGTGTGTATTTTGACGATTTGTGTTCTATTATAATCACTATGCAAACTCTCCTTTCATTAACATTCTCCAGTCGGAACTAACAAGAAAAGGAAGATGCTACGTGTGAGCGAGAAATATATTTTTTTTATTTGTATATTTATGTTAAACTTTTACTCGCCGTTCAACTATTTATACTTAAAATGATGGGATTCTGGAACTTAAGAAAACGTGCGCAGATAATCTACGTCACATACAGTTTTTACTTCTTTTTTGACTAAATAAACCTAAAAATACCAAATCTAAATCTAAAATGCAGACAGAAAGACAAAGATAGCTTGCGAAAAGTGTTGTAAACATATATACTCAGATTATAGAAATTCAGTATGTAAAAATTGTTTGTAATATACTTTTATCTTATTATAAACTCTGTTAACTGATTCAAAGAACAAAATTTGAAATAATTTTTTCATTGAGATAATCAGTGATATAGTTCTTGGAGCGCCTGAGGACCGCGACAGAGCTTAGGTGTAAGTGAATTTCACCAGAGAAGTTAAGGGTTATTTACTAGTTATTATCGGGAAAAGAGTTTGGTGGATGTAGTTATATGGCAGTGTTAAAACATTAAATGATGTGTTAATGATTTGAGCTTGTGTTCATAAGAGTTACCGTGTAATTTGAACAGGTAAGGGCGTCCAAAATAGTGGTCCGTTGCATTATATAATTTTATAAACATGTTGATATGACTATGAAATACTAAAAAATCGCATGTTTTTTTAAACAGATGGTATATAAATACGTGGGTGGATGTGTGTTTTTTAAACAACCCAGGTTCTATACGTTTTGCGAATTTGATAAACTGTGTCTTTTGTAAATATGTTGATCACATAAATAAATGTGTTAAAACATTTTGTGCCTGTATATTGAATGTGTTTCAGTGATATTCCATAGATTTTCTGTGAATGTTTTTGACACACCAATTAAACGATATTTACGCCGTGGCTGCCAGCTTCACCTGCGAAATAATGGGCGTCAAATTGACGGACGTAAACGATATACTTTTGGAACGATCATGTGTCCCTAGCCTAAGAAAACTTATATTTATCGATTCAAAGTGTTTAATTATAATCTCAATTGGCAATTGCCCATTACTGAGGTACTTCATTTTCATGGTTAATTTTGGCTGAAATAAGGAAAATGGTATTTAACATAGCTCTCGGGGCAGTAACTCTTGTCGGGGCAACTGTCTTCTCTAAAGGCTTCCCCAAAACACTGGCACGGGACTGATATCCAGTACACCGCTTTACCGCAGCATTTTGTACAATCCTTACTTAAAATCCACGCACCAGTTACTCCGGACGCGGAGCCTGGAAACTCTACAATGCTTTATCTTACCTTTGACAGGTTTGGTCTTCCCAAAATAAAAGAATTGATTTCAATAGGTATTTTTTTTTAAATATCCTTAGTTGTGTTTTACTTCTTTCACTTCTATTATCTGTCATGTTAGTGTGTGCTACATTTAGAAATGTACTTAACTCATAATATTAGGCCCTAGGTATGGCTGAGATAGGAATAAACAGGAAAGACGAATTGAAATTGTTCGCTCGTGAACTTAAAGAAAACAAGTATTTTATTGTTTTGTATTTTATTTGTAAGAATAAAAATTGAGACACGTTTACTTTGATATATGTATTGATGTATGTAAAAGTTCCATTATTAAAGTTTCTACTTTTTTACGGTGTGAGTATTTTCAGCAACTTCTAAACTTCGTCCAAAACTTCTTGTTGTGAAGTTTGATCTTGGCCTGGAATTTGCGGCTTCAGTGGCTGCACGCACTCAGCATTCACATTCAACAAAATCTTCACCGGGACATCCAGAGACACCTTCGTCGGGACTTCAAGGTCAACGACCACTGGAACTCGAACTTTTCTTCTGCAGCACTCTATTACTTCAATCGGCGGGCATGTTTGATTTTGACCATTTTTCATTCCAGTGTTGTTAGTTGTCGAACCTTGCGTGAAAGTTGGCATTGGTGTTTGGACTTTGTCTTCATCGGTTACATGAAATCCTGTACGTCTGAGAAAAACCTCTGGTTTCTTTCCCTCGGCATCACCAACAGATTTTTTGTTGTTGTTGTCATCTTTAACTCCGCCTCGGTTGATTTCAGGCTGGGAACTGTAATGCACAATTTACTAATATAGTGTTAACTTTAAAACACGATCAATTAACGACCTATTGTGTTAACATGAGCTAAAACCATGTCCAATAAAAAGTGTAATTATTGGAAAATGGTCAATTTACTTTATACTTTGTTGAATGTTTGGATTGAATAATTTATGTGAAAATCAATTGCAATTTTAACTCGACTAATATATCAGATTTTATCTGCTACTATTAATATTACGTTTCATATCATATAATAGCTATCATCTGCTTTGTTTCTACTCGTATATATCTTCAGGGTTTAGGGCATATGTCTCTTAATAGAGAAAAAATTGCTTAAAATGTATTTCAGGCACAAACAAAAATCTTAGTTAAGAGAGGCAAAATTAAATATGAACCCAATTAGGACCCATCAGAGCCTCTTTGGTATTCGTGAGACTTGTAAAACTTACCTCTTGAACATCGTGGACTGCTTTCGTGCACTCCGAAGGTATTTCACTCAGGAGAAGCTGCAAACAAAACGTTCACTAGATAGCTGGCACACTGCTGGGCTTAGGCGAGACCTCGTTTTATATTCCGATCAAAAGGAAATGGTCTCTCCGGCTGAACACTTGACGCAAGCGTCATGGGAGGTCTCGTTCCGCTCTCTATGATAGTTGCGTGACACTGATATCACTAGCGTGACATGCATACTATGCTTCCCCATTTCGTAGAGTCATTATTGCAGCAGATTTTTGAACGTCGATGCCCAACATTGCTATATACACATTGTGTTGTACTCAAAGAAATTCTTAATTTTCAAATGGCGAGGACATGCTTAAGTCATTTTCATGTACTCACGGTACGTCAATATTGCCGCTATGCAAAATAACAGCTAAAATATTGATAGTACATACATAGCGAGTTCCTAGAAAGCAGGTTCTATTCCCAAGAAAATTAGCAAAGAATGTACGTAACATCAGTGTTTGCTTTTTCCTTACGAAAAAAATGAAATGAAATTGTTATATTTGTACGTATACTACAAACATCATGAAAACATCTGCGCATTGTGGTACTACCTCAAGTTCTTTTCTAATATTTCACAAGCATTGTGATTGCAGTTGTATTAATGTTGTACCTCGAATGTGCGTATAGTGTCTCTGGTGTGTCTGTTGAATATGTCTGTATATGACATTCCATTTTTAACCAGCGTTCTGCTGCTGTTTAAGAATTACTTATATTTTTCCAAAAGTTTCGGAATATCATTCCACATAAAATATATTTGATTCTTTGCACATAATCCACGCTACAAAAAGTACACCTTGAAAATAGAAACTTATATTTCTTAATATTGTTTATATGTTTTAGTTATCGAAGTTAATTTCTTTAAATGTAGATGCTTATTATTAAGGTCTGAATAAAATTTAAATTATCTGAGCCCATGTGACTTAACAAAATTTGAGGCTCAATGAACACATTAAATACTTTTAAAATTTATATACTAATATGTGAATACGTATTATATTTGTATATGTAAAAAGATTCATAAACAAGGAAATCAAAATATACATAGTCATAAAGTACAATTTTATTTGTAAGTACAACAATGTTTTGTGAATAGAAAATTATAATATTACAGATGTTGATATTCAAAGCAAAATATGCAAAGTAATGGTTGCGCGAGCCTTTGCTGGTTGGTTGTTCCGTGAAATGTGGCAAACGTTCGGGGATTTCCTTCTGTTAATCTCCATCATGGGACGTGCAGGCTTCTCATGTGCCACTCATGCGACTGTTCTTCCTGATTTCATCAACCCGGACGAAACTGAAACCCTCCTGAAAACACAAATAGATTCTCTATCAACATTTCCTTCTAAGATCATAAAACACACAACACACATTTTGAGTTACTTAAAAGGTCATTTCATACAATTACATCTCTCTAAACTTTTTTACACACATTTTGTAACTTATTAAAATATAGTTTAGACTAGAACATTTGAAGAGATAGTGGCGTATTCGACTATTTACTTAAGTTTATCTTGAACATCGCACGTGCAAATATTTCAAACGGTACTTAACGCGACTCTCCCGTTAAAAGAAGACTAATACAATTGCCTGGATAATGCCAATTAACAGCTTCATACATCATTTAAATGTGTATAATATATTTTTCTCGTGTGAGTTTTTTTCCTGTCAATATTTGTCATTAAACTTTGTTGAATAAGAGTAGTCTACTGAATGACGCCCCGAATCAGCCAAGCCCTCTTCACTTGCTGTGTGTTCTATTCCCTAGATACGACATTGTGCATAACTAAATTTTTTTAAAATTTATTTTCAGGTCGCATCAACAGCTAGGTCATTAGCGACCAATATTGGATTTAACCTTATGGTAACGATAGGGAGTGAAAGGACGAACACAAATACCACCGTGCTCGAGGCGGGACTCGATCCTTCAGTCCGAGATTATTACGTCACTACTACCTTAACGATCTTCGCCATCCGGACGACATAACTCACGGATATCATTACTAATTACACATATGAAGAAGAAAACATTGGTAATCTTGACCAAATGACCGAAAGCTTCTCCATTTGCACTTAATAATTCATCATACTTTATAAATACATATTTATGTCACATATCGGGAGCTTAGTACTTGTTCTGACTAGGGCGGTGTTTCGCTGGGGGGAAATACCTAGAAGGAAAACTTCCCCATAAGCCAACGTGTATTTAGGCTCCGAATCTAAAGGAGCACTTGATAAGCCTGCACGTCCCCTGATGGAGTTGGATAAGTGGGGAAGCAACACCGCCACATCCCATGATATATCATTCACTACACTAAACACTAATTAACTATAGTTGTTTACATGCCCGGAAGCATCAATCTACAAGCCTCCCGTTCTTCGCAAATGTTAATATCTTGTTTTTAGTGGACATGTGACTTATCTTGATATTACATATCTTGCTCATATTTATAAAGAGTTTCGAACAGTATCAAAATCAAACACATTTTCACCGAAATCGGAACAGTAAAATTTTCAAATAGCAAGAGTCTTGCTGTACGTGTAGCTTATCTTGTTACTGCCTCAAGCCCTTCAATTGTTACAAGAAATCATGTTGAAAATCAAATCAATGTTGTTATGGATTACTCTTAGGACCCGAAAAGGTATCCCCCAACCTCAAGACGTAGGGATAACCGCAAGACATTACATTGTTACTTTGTTTTGCGGTATTTATTCCGCTGTGATAAGGCTTGCAAGAATTTTTTCTGTGGTTTTCAGTCTAGTGTAATACACACAAACGATCTCGTATGCATGCAAGGTTTGTGCGACTGGCAATCTTTGAAAGTGCGTGGCTTGTATCAAGATGATATTGATATGAAACAGGTAGATTGATAGAGCGAACGATATTTGAAAGATCAGATTTATAGAGCGAACGATATTTGAAAGAATGTATCACTATGTTTTCTATGCGATTACCGGTTTTAACATGCCCACCAAACACCGCATGACACAAGACTTTGGCGTATTCGACAGTTGTGTATAATGAACTAACACACCATGCATGTATTTTGGCAGCCATTGAAAGGAACGCACTCCCTCGAGAATTATTGAACGTGATCAGTGATGGCGAGAAATGGCCAAAACTTAAATCAGTAGAAGGTTTCTTGAAAACTTTTTTATGAACAGATTGCCTAAACTAATTAGTTTGACAAACCTCTTTTAACAATTGTTATTCCCCGATCGATCTGAACGAACTCAAGACCCGGCGAATTTGAAACGGAGATTTTGATTTCGGAGCATTCTGCCAATGCAATCTCGAAATTTTAATTTTTTTTTCAATAATGGTCTTTTAAATAGCGTAAAACTGCTAATATAAATGTCGCGGCTCTTACTTTCGTTTAATAATGTTCGAAGTCTCGAGATTTTTTAATTTTGAGTAATCGCAAGATTTCAAATTTTGGTCAGTTTCTTGCAACATTCAAGATCGAGATTTTTCCTGAATAAAATCGTTTTACAGTAACAAAAGTTGGAATAAGAACTTGTCCAATTTTTTATAAAAATTGGAGTCCTCTTCGAGTAGTTCTGCGTAAATATAGGTAGTTTAAAAAATTATATTCTCAAAAACTGTTCTAATTTTGTTCTTTAAGTTGTTTCTTTGCGTAGAACAAAAGGCGCCATTAAAAATTGCCCAGGACATATTTTCGAGAAAATCTCTGTCTTTTCGAAAATTAAAACAAAAATTAAAATTGCAATATTAGGAATTATTAATGGCAGAGATTAGTCATTAGTCAACTCATTCTAAAAATGGATTTTTAAATGAGGTTATGCTCAATTGTATATTTGCATAATATTTGCTCAAATGCCAGGTGAAACAAAGGTTATTTATAATTATTTTCACCAAATACCACTCCACAAACATTTTTTTTGAATTTTTTCTTCTTCGAATTGAGCAAAAGACGCATAAATAATGTTGCCGTCTTATTTTCTTGGATTCTTTAAATTTTCGAAAATATAAATTGTAAATAATGTGTGAAAGTATGTGCTGTTGTTGAAACTATTTTTTCTCTTGACGTATATGCTTTCGAATAACACTTTATTAAGACGTTCTCGGAGGTGTCGAGAACACGTCTCCAACACAAATGTTACACAAATGTACATTAAAAGACAAAAATTGTAACACTTTTCAATAAAATTAGGACTTATGAATTTGTTAAAGGAAGAGGCATTTTAGGAACTGTGTGTTATAGCGCTGAAATTGAGTGTACCGCCTACCGCACCTACTCTTATGAAGTAGGTAAAAGGGAATGTATTATAGTATAAAGAGGGTTGATGTCTGTGAATATGTGAATATGTTGTAGAACCGGATTTAGATACTGCAAAACCCCCAAGCAAACTTAGGACCCCCCTTCCGAAGAAAAACCTACAAAATATTTAAGCAAATTATTATTCATTTTTAAACAATTTTGTCAGTTCTGTTAACTAATTGGTTTGCAATGATTAGACCTTCATTGAAGGGGATTCATTAGCAATTGGTTAATTTGTTTGTAGGCAAATCCTAACCTTTATGTATGTGCAAGTGATTGTTCCATAAAAACGAGTGATCCACTGAGTGATCCCAAATTTTGCAGGAATGTTCTTGAAGGACTTGTGATAAAATATAGGGTATTTCGATTCAAAACGTTGCCCCAAATGTCTTGTTTTTTCCAAAATTTATTGTACAGAATCTTCAAGACAATCAAAAACTGTGTTGTTACAGAGCGTGGCCACGCGATGAAATGATATGGGGGTTGAAAGGGCAAACATAAATACAACCATACCCGAGGCGGGACTATAACCCGCAATCCTTCGGCCCGACATCGTTTCGGCACTACTGCCTTAGCGATCTCGGCCACTGGATCGGCGAGATAGCAGTGTGAAGCATAAGGACTCAGGCAATGTCAGGTCATCAGCTAGCTTTAATACATTCTAATATTCTTATCAAAATAACGTATATGTAATAAAGAACTTTGATTTAAGGTATATCTCATACATAACCGCTAACTAAAACAAAAAAACATTGTTATAATTCTTTCAATTTTTAAATAGTTACATTCGTGTTTGGTTTTGTATCTATTGAAACAATGCGTGTAGTAACGTAAGAAATATATTATATTACAATAATAAATAAAAAATCAACATGTACATATATGAATGTATTCTTTATTAAATCCGCGAGAACGGGTAGACACACAATCCACATGTTTTTATGGTATAGAAAACAGAGTTGTTGGCTGAAGAGACGAGGTGGGTTCTGAAGTTCCGAAATATTCTTTGAGAAGAAACTAGAAAAAGTAGGATTCTGAAACTGTCAAGAATTTGTAAGTGATTCAAACATATTTCTTACTAAAAATGTACAAGTGAATGGAACAGGTATGAATAAAATACAATGCATTCCTCCCAAAACTCTTATTATACGCCACCTTCGTACAGATAACTCCACGTACGCAGATATCGACAGAAAACTATGCAGCATCCCGCCAAAAGAGAGAAATTAATACAGTACTTTATTTTTTGTATTTGTAATAGGACAATCCCGGAAACATTACTAATAAAATTGAAGTTGAAATAGAAGTTAGTTTTGTTAGATACCCAGAAACTCGAAAATAATACAAAAGCAAATAAACAGTCATTTTTAGTAATAAATTGCAATATTTGATATTGAAGTGTCGCGTATTCACAAACGGTACCTTCCAACTGACTAATTATGTGTACGTTTGATTTTGGTGATGGGTAGCTTTATCTCAAAGGTACTAGTGCGCGGGTTTGATCGTGTCGGAGGTTTGTGGATTTTCGAAAGAGCGGATGATCTCGCAGGGGTCATATGTTACGTGTGGTGTGTAAAAGATCGGTGGCAGGTGTCCGAAAAAAATAAATCCCTCCGGCCATGTCACGTTCTCTTTATACTGTGTAAAACCTGAAGTTCAAAACACGCCAATAATTCAGCGATTAAAAATTGTCTTGAAGAATACCATGTATGTGGCAAGGGAAAATCCGAATTTCCGTAAAACCCGTCGTAATATAGATTCTTCAGTACTCATGATTCTCGCTTTCGCGCCGGAATTTGACTCTGATAACGGCGCAGGAAGGACGGCCCTGGCCGTCACTCAGGGATGCCCTCAGTCGCTAGCCCTCGTTGCGCAGGCACTTGCGTCAAATGTTCGGATCATTTCCTTCAGATAGAAATATAAAACGAGGCCTCGCCCCAAAGCCCAGCACTGTGTCGGCGAACTCCTCGTTTGCAGCTTTTCCACAGCGAAATACCGTCGAAGTCCATCAGAGCAGCCACGATGTCCAAGAGGTAAAAACTAAACTCATCATAAATTCAGATGCGCTAATATCTTGTAAATCTTGTGCTTAGTACTTCCTCTCTGTAGAACTTTAGGATATTTAATATCGTTCATACCATAAGAATATATTGTATACTGAAGTTTCAAAATTGTTTATTGGTATTGAGGTCAGTTTTAGCCAGGCAGATGACCGAGATCGTTAGGGCAATAGTGTATAGCATTCTCGGACTGAAAGACCGCGGGGTCGAGTCCGGTCTCGGACATGGATATATTTGGGTATGTTTATATGTGGGTGCCGTCCTCTCAACCATCATCATTATCATCATCTCATCGTCCATACCCCCAGGGCTAACAATCTTGGGGAATAAAAATCGGGATTAATCTAAAAATTCGACCCCCCCCCCACACACACACACCAGAAAAGTACTTGCACCTGCTAAGGCACGATGCACGCTTGATCCGAGTTAGCCTCTACACGTGAAAACAAAATTGAGGTCACTTTCTACATCTTTCTGTTGTAAAATGTTTTGCATTATGACATTAAAAAATTAATATTCCTACGTCTTGATGGTAAAAAAGTATTATTTCTGTGTTTTACAGTTTTCCATCTGAAACCAACCAAGGCAGTGTTAAGGACGGCAACGAAAAATCAAGCAGTAATGCAGAAGGAAAGAAACCAGACGTTTTTCTCAAACGTACAGGATTTCATGAAACCGACGACGTGAAAGTCCAGCATCATCAGCAAATACCCATGCCAAACTTCGCCCAGGGAGTGACAACTAACAATAAGGAAGTTAAATATGGACAGAAACAAAAATGTCCACCTACTGAGGTCATAGAGAGTTGCAGAAGAAAAGTGCGGATTCCAGTGGTTGTTGACCTCGAAGTCCCGACGAAAGTGTCTCTGGATATCCCAGTGAAGATTCTATTGAACGTGAATGCCGACTGCGTGCAGCCACAAAAGCCGCAAATTCTCGGCCAAGAACAAACTTCACAACAAGAATGCATTGAATGAACTGAAGAAGCCAAGAAAAAATCATATCGAAAAAGTAAAAACACAATGAATAGAGCAATTATACATCTGCAAAAAATGTCTAATTTATTTGTACTTTCTGAAAAAAATTAAAAAATATATTTTTATGGAAAACCGCGTTATTATATGTCCGTCCTCTTATATTTCCTGTATATTTCTACTCTAGACATACACGGGTAAGTTAAGATTCTATTAGTACAATAGGCTGTTTAAATTTGAAAGTAATGAATGTAGGAAGAAAATTCCAACTTGAAACTGAGAGGTGCTTTTTGAGAAAGGAAAAAATAAGTGTCTGGAATGTTGAACTTTCTCAAAACAAGGAAACGTTAATAAAAGTTTTAAATTTGTATTAATGTGTGTTCACATGGTACAGAAAGAAATGAATCAGCAGGTCCTTGGAAAGTATCGAATCTCACTCTTCTGCGACAGATTTGGGAAGAAGGAACGAAAAAGAACAAGCACTAATCACAGAATAGTATAAAAAGATATTGCAGTAATTTCAAAATAAATGAAGTAATCATCTTAACTCTTAATAATATTCGAGTGTGGTAAACTGTAAAGAATGGACACGTTCTGGAGATAAAATTTATCGTGCTTTTCATATTGATGGAAATACCAGGTTTTGAAAACTAATTAATATTTATGGACTATGGTAAAAGTAATAGAAATAGAAACAAACATATTATTCACAGCCATCCACATTAGTACCGTTCTTTGAGGTCTCGCCGTCGGATAGGAATAGGAACCTTCATCACTTCAATCGACGTCGCTTATGTTCTGTTGATCAAACATGGTTTCTAGGAAATGTAAAATAGTTTAGTATCACCCCTCTGACATAAAATGTGTTAATCACCAACTTAACAGTTTATAACATTTCTTAAATACACAAATAAATTTTTATAATTCCTTGGTTGTACAATCCGTCAAACTAATTATTTATTAAGGAGAAATTGTAAAGAAAAAATGAAACAATGTTTATAAAATTAAAAAAAAGGATTTATTAAAGAAAATGATTTTTTTCAATATTGTAGTCTTATGCACCCCCTCCAAATCAAACGTTTGTAATATTCGTAAAAATTTGAGATTTCCGCTATTCAACTAACGAAGTTTCAACGCATTAATATTTCTTATCTGAAATAGTTCAATAATTCATTAAAAAAACACAATTTAAGAATTACAATACTTTTATTACGTAAACAATTAATTGTACATTTGTTTACACAATAAAAAATCAAATGTCTTCGGTTACAATGTTTTGCAGTGGAAATGCAGTGTATTCAGCATTTATACAATAATATACTTTCTTCTACCGAATTCTTTATTCTCGCTACTGGGCAATCTTCATTTGTGCTTCAACACCAGGAATCGGCATTGGTGCATGGCAATTCCCATTTGACTGAATGCACGCGGCATCCACCTCAAGTTGAATCTGCACAGGAACTTTCAATGCCAAGTTCGCAGGCACTAAAACGTCGACGTCCACCGGAACCTTAACCGATTTCTGGCAGCCAGTTATTATTATCGGCGAATTCTGGCAAATCTCTGTTTGCCCACTCCATAAAGATTTGTTTGCAGGTTCTGCATATTTCTTTCCATCGGCACCTTTTTCGCAAGTTGGCTTCTTGGTATTTTCATCCTTTGCAGCCGTAACAAATTTGTTCATTTCTGCCTGAGCGCTGAAAAAATTATGAATGCTTTGTATATTTATTGAGGAATTTTTCAGATTATTATTTTTGTCTATGTTTTTTCCAAATTAGTCAGACTGTATTTTGACCTTTAATTTAAAGACTGAATATTAACATCAAATCACTGCTTTATATCAATACAAAAATTACATGTGATACATCAACACAGCAACGTTTCGAAAATTAATTATTTCCATCGTCAGACTTAATGCTGCAAAAACAATCTGTCAATTGTCAAAAATATTATATTATTTGTTGGTGGTCGTATATTATGCTCTTGCGACTTCACCAATTACGATTTTTATAAAAAAAGAAATGAAGAAATTTGAGCGTCTTATTTCAATTTTAAATATCTATTGTTTACTTTTAATGGAAACCTTATATAATTTTGAAAAATACTAATATTTGACAGTGTGAAATTACAATTATTTACCCACAATACTTCCAGAAAATCAAAAATTTTATTCTTGACGACTATTGTTAATAGATTATTGACATGATCACAACGGAATTTTCCAGTCAATTTCACAGAGAAACATTAACAGACTAAATGTATTTTGTTATTTTTTGGAGTTAGACTGAATGGAGTTTGACGTCCACAGGAGCCAATATAGCGAAATATTACTGCCAATATTTCCAATATTTCAGTGTCTTACTGTAGGGCATTCAGGCATAATGGTATTAGCACTGCTCAAAACATATTACAACAGTATCCAATTGCTGAAATCGTTGCGCTTTCCCATTTTATTATTCTTCATTAATTTCTGATCCTTTATTTTACAGGAAGGTTCTTTACTAAGAAAATCACAACATTTTTCACTTTGCCGATATTTTGTGCGTTACACATACGTAAATTGAAACATCTATTCAGAGTTGAAGTATTTTAAAATTCCCACAGATCGTAAATTCGTAATGTATTAGTTCACAAGAGTTAAGATGGGTTAAATAAAATATCTAACATATTTAATATATACAGTGAAACAAAACAAAGCGTTGATTGGATGAGTGTATTTTAACATCAAACCAATTCTCGTGTACTTACGTCTTGAACATTGTTTTTTCGTTCCAAGTCTTCAACGGCAAACTCGAAGATACGTCCGACTAAGAACTTCGAGTGAGTGAAAGCTGTGATGGAAAGTTCGGTTCCTTCGGAACTGACAAACTCACTAAATGTGTGGAGTGGAGTGCCTGGCGAACGTTTTATATTTTGAGTGAACGGATGTGAAGTGACCTCACGCAATGGCTGACGCAAAGTTTGCCTTCGTCTTGCGCGTTGCTTTACGATGAAGCGACACAGAAACACGCGCAAGACTGGTATTAGTGCCAGGTATTAGTATCAATAGTGAATTGCGGTCGAACAAACACAGAACTTAGGTACCTATTTACGAAGCAGCCCTCACCTAATCTGAGTTTAAGGTAGGACATTTGTTGATTTCTTCACTTGATTTTTTGAAATAACCTCTTACTTGAGAAATAGTAAATTGCATCGCAACTACGTTTTCCTTGGGAAAATGTCTTACGGTTGGACAAAACAGCAACGCAGTCGATATGCATTGTATCCAAGTAATATTATACACGTAATTTCTTAAATTCTGTATATACACAGAATTCTGTAAAGGTAATTATTTTAATAGAAGTACTGCTTTACAAATGAAAACAATTTAATTTGATATCTTTTTGTTAAAAATATTAATACTTAAGCCCAAAATCGGTATAGCAATTATATCAATATTGAAAACCTGTATTTTAGTATGTATGTTATTTATGCATCATGCCCCCTAGAGGACATTTAAAAGAGGCTAACAGAATATTATTTTTATTAGAAACTCGCCTTCACTTGTTGCGTAAATTTCTATTAAATATTCTTTTGGGCGGAAAGGCTGTTGGAATATGAACTTACCAATTATTTTCTAAAATATCCTTTTCAATAATGTCTATAATCCCTCTCGCCTGTGATACTTGATAACTTAGAAAAAAGTTGAAATTCAATTCAAGGACTTAGAGCGCTGACAAAATAATCTACACTAGTTAAAGCAAGACTTCCACTACTCGAATCTCGATTTTGGTCGCAATTCATCTCATCTTGTTTCTTTTCCAAGCATTTCATAAATGTCAACACAACATATACTGCAGTAACAAAATAAGCCACACTTTCGGAGCAGGAGGCTTCGTAGGGCTCATGAAAATTATATTGTTATTACCCCAAGACCTACAGTTGTAAGCGATCCATTACCTCTATGCTACGCAACTTTACTTGCAATTTAATAACAATATAAGTGATATATTTTATCTTGTATACAGTAAATTCATAAATGGGAGAGTTCACTCATGAATGAAAACAATTAATACGAATTGATGTTTCTTAACTTTACTTACCACAGATTGCTTTGAAGATGGCAATGATGAAACTAGGCCTAAGATTTAAAATCATTGGGTAACGCAGTTTAAACCATTTCTATATTTATTTCTACAACTCTTACCTTGTTAGAGCAATAATTAATCTCAAATTCTTTATTCTTCACTTTCATAAATGTATATACAGTACAACCTCACTCTAGAAAATATTATATTTTTCTACGTACTTTTTCTCTCTCCAAAGTCGTTTGTTGAACTCCTTTATACACTACAGTAAATTTTTGTCTAATTTTTCAGACAATTTTTTTTTTATTCTCGCCTCTTACACAATACAGAGGCGGTATAGTAAAGCCCCGAAAAACAGCGATTGTTTGACAGAAAGCTCATATTCCCGGGCTCTGATAAAGACCAAGTGAATAAATCCTGTTCTTCTATTAAATTACTTCCTCTAACACATTGTGTAGTCATAATCCACGTTTCGTAGGTCCTTGATAACGAAAAATGGCGGTATTGCTGGCAAAACGTCAGTATGTGTCCGATTGTGACCAATGCTACAGGCTAAATCGTAAGCAGTTTTTTTTTTGCCAAAACTGGTTTTCTTCACTCGATCTTAATGATGTCCCGGTTGCTTTAATTTGAAATGTATATTTTTATTTCTTGGAGGAAGGGGGAGTACTTTACACGAAGCCTCAACATTTTCGTAATTTTCTCAAATATTGTTTCAATTATTTCTTTTTTCCTTCGTTAGAGCAAAAGACGCATAAAGAAATAACGTACAGATCGTTTTCGTTGCATTTCCTGAATTTTCAAATATTGCACAAATTCAAAATTTTTCACTGTCTTCCAACAACTACATAAAAAAATACAAAATATTTTTTCTTTAAAAAAATATTATCATTAAAGACAGATCTTCAAGTAAAATCATGTATAGTTTTTCGAAAATGTGAATAGTTTTGGAGTAATTGTGCGTGAAATATAAGCAATTTTTAAACAATTATTTTCTAAAAACAGCCCTGAGCCCTGGGATTTGAAAACGATATTTTAATTTTGGAAGGTACTTTACATGAAGCCCCTCGAATATTTTAAAAATTTTCAAAGAAAATGGCTCCAAATTTTTTGATTAAATGTTGTTGTTGAATAGTGCAAAAACGTTTAAGGGAATGGGGCAAGACTCATTTTTATTGAAATCTTCCTTTTTCGAATTTTGCAAAAAAAATGTTTTAAACTTTATGTATAATCACTGCTCCAACTTCTCAAAAACTGCTCCCAATTTTTTCCCTAAAATTTCTTCATTTATTTTTTAAGAGACGTTTAAAAATATGGAGCTAGTCCCATTTTCGTGAATTACTCGTTTTTTTTCGAAAATATCACAACAAATCAAACCTACAACACTGAAGATAGAGATTTTTGCCCTATACTAAGTCTGTTACGCAAATTTATCTCATTCAAAAAGATCACGTACAATTTTTTTGTAAAAGTAAGTAGTAGTCGAGTAATTTATTTGAAATTAATGAAGCATATGGAAATAATGAAGAATGGGCGTCCCATCGTACATAATGATAAAATTATAATATAGTGAGAAAGTGTCTGCTTTAGTAACACCACTAATTTAAGTCGTAACTAATGTCACGATTAAACGACAGTGTATGTCTTTGCTGTCAAATCGTGACCTTAAAAGAATTGCCCATCATAATACAGTTTTCACACCTACTGCTCCAAGATTTGTAATGAGTTTTACAAGTGATGACTCAATCTGTTAATGTAAACAGAAATTACTTTACCATAAAATTAAGTAACCGGTACTAACGGCAAGAAACTTCATTCTATTGTAGCACCACTAGTAATAATATTTTACGTGACTTTAAATTTTGACTTAACATTTCTAACATCTTGGAAACGAAAGCATCATTCAGGGATATATAGGGACAATTTGAAAGGTACAAAATAAAAGTCTGCCATTTGAAAATGAGTCCTAATCTGTATAGCTAATTTCAAATATGTCCAAGAATTTACGGAAACCTAAGCAGAGTCTGGCAATGTGAGACGTGTCAATGGTTTCGTTATATAGGAAGAAAAATACAAAATTAATCATTTGTTTCGGTTTTCACATTGAAAAATGAAAATATTTGATTATGTTAATCCGCAATTACACAACGTACACAGTTCGAGGTGTTACAGTTTATTTCCAAACACTAACAATACTTATATCATTTTATCTGTTTCTTTGAGAACTGTTGAATAGCTGTAGGAATAAACTAGTATACTTCCTTTTTAAAAAAGCCAAGTATTGCCAATATTTCAAAAGTTAAAATTTTTGAATTAAGACAATGTAATATTTTTTTCTCCTATAATTTACATACTATTAGCTGGCTCAACAGCAACACAATTCCTCAAATCACTTCAAAGGTATTGGCTATGGCAAACTTACGTAGTCTGTCATATCTGTAATCTGTATTATTGTTTGAGTTAGTGACTTCTGTATTCTTCTCTCCTTCCATTAATTACCTCACAAGTCGTAATTGATTTGTGCGTTGGCTTGCAAGTTTATTAGAATGTAGGAGACTGACAACAACAAAAATTCTGATTTTCATACTGGCAAGCAGCATTTCATTGCTCAGTACACTTTCTTTTTTGCTGCAGAAAACAAAATGTTTGGAAAATGAAATATTTAATTTTCATTTTCGTATCCAATATCTAAATAACATTAAATTTCGGTGATACCACTGGAAGATTTTAACTTTCAAGAAATAGGGACATAAGGTAAATCGGAATTCATTGAAACATTACGTCTCAAGAAACATTTTTAAAAAAATGCGTGACCAATTGTGTACCTACGCCTTTTCACGTTAGTTAATAGAAATTACACTCATCAGATTTAAAATAAATCGTGTTTATAATTTTTTTACATTTATTTGTCAGAAAGTACAAATAATTGCAGCGTTTACTTTCAGTCGTAAAAACGTTCTATTCATTATATTTCATATGATTTCATTATGCATTCATATATTCATTTAGCTTTTTTGTGAAGTGCGACTCCTCTGCAAGTAAAACATTCTTCTCAGATGTGTTCTTGTGAAATTTGATCTGAACCTGTGGTATGCGGCTTTTGTGGCTGCACGCAGTCGGCATTCACGTCCAACAGAATCTTCACTGGGACATCCAGAGACACCTTCGTCGGAACTTCGAGGTCAACAACCACTGGAATCCGCACTTTCATTCTGCAACTCTCTATGACCTCAGTAGGTGGACATTTTTGTTTCTGTCCATCTTTAACTCCCCTATTGTTGGTAGTAGCTCCTTGCGTGAACGTTGGCATGGGCGTTTGTGCTGTAGATGCATCACTGCTTGACTTTTTGTGGTCATCCTTAACACCGCCACGGATGATTTCAGATTGAGAACTGTAAAACACAAAAAATATAATGTAATTAACATCAAAAGACATTCACAAAATAATTAAACACTTTATTATTTTATCAATTATAGTATTTTCTTAAGTATTTTCTTCAATTCACTTTGCATATATATATATATATATATATATATATATATATATATATATATATTCGAAGTAAGCTCACTTATGTGCAATTGAGGAAGCTCATGAACATGTTTAAACACAAACCAAAACGTAATGAAATTGTAGACGAGATAGGAAAAGTACTGAATATTTTCAGTCTTATATAATGTTCAGATTAAAATCTTTAAATCTCTTAAATATTTTTCGTAATTCTATTACACTTGATAATCGCTACTGATTAATATACAATATTGACACTAATGATAAAACTTAAAAAGTGACAATAGTAATATTTGATTTGTTTCATAAAACAAAATTTATTTTTAAGAATTAACTAGGTCACTTCTTGTATTTACTAATAAAATTTGAAATTCTTTACATAACTTTCGGTTACATTTTAGCTGGTTGGTCTCAAAATATGAACACATTTGGTTTACATGCGCCCTTAGTGTTGAAACTCTACGTTCTATGCACAATGTGCGTTCAGGCAATCAAGGCCGACGAGCGCTGTTTTGTAAGATAAAAATCCATTCATAGTATCAATGATATATTAGTTCATCACTTTTATGTACTTTTCAAATTCTCGTCCTGATGAAGGTACTCTTTAAAAAGAGAAAGTTATGTAATATAGCATTGGCCGGAAAACGGCTAATTTTCGACAGAAGTACCCTTCTTGTCGGACGCTGGTAACAAAAATGTAGATAAATCCCGCATCTAAATATAGAAAAAATCCCCTAACACGTGGTGTAGCCGTAATCCATATTTTATAGATCCTTGATACCGAAAAATCGATTGACGTCAAGGCGGTAGCGCCTAAACAATTCAGTCGATTTTCTCCAGTATTGGTATTCCTCGATTGATCTGAATGAACTCAAGGCACCAGGAGTTGCAAACGAATGTTTTGATTTTAGAGCGTATTTTACATGAAGCTTAAAAACCATTTTCAAAATTTTCTCAAAACCGGCACCAATTTTTTTGAAATTTTGTCCTCAGATAGCGTAAAAACGTTTAAGAGAATGGCGCAGGTCTCATGTTCTTCATGCCCGAATATTTAAAAATTCAAAAGTGCATTTTTTGGTGGGGTTCTTGCGCACCACTATAATATTGAATATAAGATATTATTCTTGAATGAAATATGTTTCATGAAGACGGATCTTTAAAAAAGTTCATGTACAAATATTCGAAAATGTAAATAGCTTTCATGTAAATTGGCGCGAAATATAGACAGTTAAAAAAAATTATCAAAAACTGCTGCATTTTTTCATGAATAAAATAAGGGATGGATCTCATTTTCATTAAACTCGAAAATTCCAAAATTTAGTATTGATGTGAGAAAGGGTGTGCTGTTGTAGCACACCTAGTTTAAAACTTACCTCTTAAACATTGTGCCGGTTCTAGGTGGCTGCTCTTGTCAACTTGAATGAAATTTCACTCAGTAACAGCTGCAAACGAGGAGTTCGCTGGCACAGTGCTGGGCTTACGGGCGAGACCTCGTTTTATATTCCGAGCTGAAGGAAATGGACTCTCCGGCTGCACACTTGACGCAAGCGCCTCCCACAGACGAGCTGGCGGAGGGCATCCCTACGTGACGAACAGGCGATTCCGTCGCGCGAATGTCTGTCCGGGTGACGCCGCCTCCAAGGCTGCGTTTCGACCGTAGTCCTAGACCGATTTAGGTCGCTCAGTGCGCCAATTGATGTCACAGCAGTTCATGTGGTCGGGAATCTGAGGATTCTTAGTCCCAACGGTGTCAGGATTTTCGACACCGGCTAGATAGCTTGATCGATTTCAGCCGTGATCAGGAGGAGAATTCCTTCAGCCGGTTGTTCTGATCGGTATTTTTTCGTGGTTTCTCCATTCAATACTGGGCAAATGCCGGAGCAGTACCGTAACTAACGGGCCACGGACCGCGCGCGATATTTCTTTCTCCTTCCTTGTTCTATTCTCACTCATTACTTACACACTTACATGCACTTCACTATTACACTTGTCGGGAGACCAGTCGGAATTTTAGAGCTTGCCCCGGCTGGGGCGGAGCCCCGCTAGTGGGAGACACATAGTTGGGGTCGATCGGTACGTCGGCACCAACCGCCGGTTGATGGCGGTTGTTGCCATCAAGAAGAAGATCTCTGCAACCTCCCGCGATAAAAAAATTACTACACATACGGGACTAAGGACCTTAGCCGTCTGTACGCCCGGAATTACAAACCAATCGATCGCAGTCCTAGTAGCGCTGGCACCTTTCCGGAGAGGCGCCTACAATGGAAGAGATCTGGGCCTTCTTGACCCTGGCCCCGTGTTAACTGCGGCCCCGAAAATCTTCTTCATTCAATTGCAGTAAAAATATATTTACTTATAATTCAAACGTATCACAAGTAAGTTCTATTTCACGAGAAATGATTCTGTCTGTACATGGGTGGCTTTGGTTTGGAAAAAGGCGTGATATTGGCTCAGGTCTCGAATTATCTCTTGGAGTCTCTTCATAACAGAAAGTGTTTCTCCGAACATCCAAAACACTGGGGATGGGGTCCAAAATATTATCTACACAAAGAAAGTATATAATATACAATATTTTTTTAATTATTTTCAATTACTCCACGTCCAAATCATAGGTAACTAAGAATCAATAGTGAATAAATATTTGAACAAAATCTCGAATTGCATAAAAAGTAGTTTAAATGTTCCGTACACATTGATAAAATTAAATTACATTTTAGGTCTCCCATCACAACTTGTTCATAATCATCCCCAAGGTTTTTTCAACATTAGGATAACTAGTAGAATATATGAGAACAGCATGTTTTACATACACAAACATCCATGCCCGAGGCGGGATTTGAACCGGCGAACTTTCGAGCCTAGACAGCTGGGAATCTGCACGCTTTGAAACCTCCAGACCTGCAAAATTGTATTTTTATAATAAACAAAAGTTTTTTTCATGAAAAATGCAGTTTTCGGCACGGAAACTGTTTTGCCGACTGTCGGCCTCAAACCAAAATTACCGATCATTCTGACCGAAATCCGGATGATTGGGAACCCTTCGATAAAAAGTGGTCAAAAAGTCGGTTTTCCGACGACGTTATCCGTATCATATTCCGGAACGAAAGTGCGTATCTCGATTAATGACTTAATGAATAGCCTCTATTGCAACAGTTTTAATGGAAATCGGGAATTCCCAGGTGAATACGAAATTTTCAATTGTTAAATTGGTGATATTTTTATACTCAATGTGTCCCACTTTTAATAGAGGTCATTACTGATATTGATGTTACATCCTTTGAAGTTTTTTGGAAGACGAACACATTTCATTGTCTTTCCGGAGATTAGAAAGAAAGAGTATTTGTCTCTGGCTTACTTCAACCAAATGGTAACTTGAAGATTATTATTTATGTCTCTTAATGAAGTCTCTTAAATATGTCAAATATGTCTTTCACACCAAAAGAACAAAATACTTTCATTCTTACCGAGTTCCTGTACTAAGTCATTTTTCCATTCTCACAACTCGCGTCACAATACCTCAACAACCTACCCTTGTCATCGTTTCTTGTCGCCGTTTTCGTAAAAGTACATCATGACACTAATAATGAACAAGTACACAATGTGACTAGCAGGAATCGTAACAATCACTTTTCATGAAGTTTTATCAGGCACTTTTTGTGAATAAATTACATTTTATTTATAGTACTGGTAATATTTATTGGAAATTTACTAGGAATAAAAATCTTCGTGTAACTTCCAGTAACTATTATATGAAGCGTGAAATCCACCTGATTCTCGCTGAAGAAAATCATTTCATAACTATTTTAAGGGTTCATAATAATAGGTAAAATCAATATGCTAACTGTATTGTGTTTTCCACATTGCAGTTGGGGGGTTCTTACAAACGTGCAGCTATGGAATGAACAAATTTTATCAATTACAGAAACAACGGAACTGAAATTTCATTCACTGTTAACATGAGACATAAAATATATAATGAAACTATTTAAGTCGTCGCTTTACTTTCTTTTAGAAAAAGTTTTGAAAACCTACTCTATTTCCGTTTGGGAGAATTTGCGTCATTTGCATCATAACCCCTAATGTTCACTCATCAATGAATCCAAGAGTCATCAATCAACGCTCATCAATGAGTCTAAGAGTTTTCTGTAGAGATATTGCTGAGGTACTAATTTTTATGACAAAAAAGATGAAAAAGCACACCCCTCTGAGATATTCTGTCTTTTTTTCTTTTTTTTCAGTTCTGCTACAACGAAGCTCTGTCACTTTTCAATAAGACATTAGATTATTTTTCATAACTAGTAGTACTACAACAGCACATACTTTCTCGCGTTATAGGAAACAGCTACGGAATATTCAAATATTGTATTTTATGCGCTACTAGAACAAAGAAGCGAGCAATGCACTATTGCCAATGCAGCGTTGTCAAAACTTTTTTGCATTCGCTTGGCTAATAATAACAATACATTAATAAGAATAGATTCAATGTACATCAAAATAATTACGAAAATTTTGGCTGCTCACTTTTGAGTTTCCTTTCGTCATAACAGACCCAATAGAGTTTAATCTTTTTCTTTTATTCAATATGCAGTAAATTTTTTTAGGGATCAGATATTAAATGGTATATAACGTACCTCAACAGGCTTTCTGAGGAGGTTATAAAAAGGTGCTGCGGACTTTATCGCAGAGCATCTAAGAGTTCCACCACTACCAACTGGACTTAATAAAACACTAATATCTTATCACCGCCAACATCTGGACGTTCGACAACAACTACTTTCTCAAATATGAAAGCCGCATTGTTTGCGATATTTCTATTAAGCTTTGCAGATTGCTTAAAAATAAATACACCAATGCATTAATAATACAAATTGAATAGAAAGTAAAATAGAGAGAATGTATAAAATAATTATTATTGGCATATAAAATAGTAAATTATAACTAAAATTAAATTACTTATTTTTCATCATTCATTCAATTTTCCTCTTGTCCCGTATATATTTCATTGATTTCAAATAGAAATTACGCAAAAATTACACTTTTTTTTAAAACATTGTACATGACCTTTTTTAAAGGGCTTATTTTGTACAGTTTGTGTGAGGCAAAAATCACTATCTTCAATTTTGTAGTTTTGAAATACTTTTTTTGTAATTCTAATTCTAATTGTAATTTGTAATTTTTAAAAAAAAATAGCAATACCCGAGAATGAGACTAGCACTTTATTTCTTACTGTTCCATATTACATATGTAGAGTAAAGGTAAAAAAATGGTGTTGTTTTTGAGAATTTTTTTGTAAATTTCAATTGCAAAATAGGCAAACATTACTCTTTTTTTTCAAAAACTGTTCATAGCCCCTTTTATATAGCTAATATTGTACAACACTCTTTGATTGAGGCAAATATCTTTCGTTTCAATTTTGTAGTTTTAAAATGTTCCCTTTGAAATTTTCAATAAACCGAGCGATACTCCAAAATGAAACTATTTTTAACCGTCTCTTATTACATAAGTAAAAAAATTAAAGGAAAAGAATTAGTGGTTTTTGAGAAAAAAATGGGGATATCAACGAAAATGAGACATGCACAGTTCTTTTAAACGACCTTTGCATTATTCAACAACAAAATTTAATCAAAAAATGTTGACCCAGTTTTTGAAAATTTTGAAAATGTAACTTATTAGTGTCTATTACTTCTTAGTGTCAAAGGGTATACGTACGCACGTAGTATTATAGGATGTAATGTAGAGAAAGGCACGTAATGCTGCCACAAAAACGATGATTTTCCACAGAAAAACTCTCAATGTGGGAACTTGATACAGAAAAAGTTGATAAATTTTATTCCAATGCGTAATAAGTTACCACGTCTCACGCTGTCGTCCGAATTAACGATGTGGGTCCTTGTAACCTTGTATTTTCAATCATTACAAAACAATTAACATTGCAAACGTACATATACATTATAGATAGTTTTTCCTTGATGAAATTTGTTCTTAAAACTGGATATTGATGTCATGTAAATGCAAATCTCTGAATTTTTTAATATTGAAAATGCAAATAGTCAACCCTTCATTTACACCATCAAAAATATTTTTTAATGAGTATTGCGCGGTAACAATAAGAATCTACGTTTTAATCCCAGAGTGAAAAAAAATGCAGGTAGGAAACATTTTTTGGAGATTTGTGTAGTGTATTGCGCTCCCGTTACAAATAAAGCGAGAAAATATGTGCTGTTGTTGTTCCATTAGTATTTCTTTTCCAGCCTTTGTCACGTAAGAAGATCGTCTGCCCCTCTGCGGAGATAGGGAATATCATTGATGAAGACGGATATGAGTGTGGGAACAGATCCTTGTAGTATACCAACGCGATTTGGGTGTGGAGTGCCCACAAAGGTTAGATATCTTATTTGCAGGAAGCGTTGGAAGAGGTAACTTTGGAGCATGGAGTCAAGATGTTGGTCTGATTTTGCGGAGGAGAAGGTCAAGGTTAACAGAGTCGTAATTCTGATAAGAAAGTAAACATTCTACCTATTATGTATTTATTTCGTACCGTTCCAGTTGTGTCGGGTAGGGTAGTTTACAATCGAAAGTTTTTCCAACTCGATTTCCAAATACGGACTCTGGTCGGGCGGTATTCGTCAGCCAAGTCAGTCAGCTGACTACCAAGATTGTAAATATAGACGACGCGTCAGGCTTGTGACCGCCCTCCCAGACACACACTTAACTATTTACCTGCTAGTTCTAAATTCTTTATTTTCTTCGATACAATCATTTCCCTTGTAATTGAATAAATAATAAGGAATAATCTTAATTAAATATTTGGTTCAAGTGTAAATTGTTACGTATTTTTTACAATAGAATTTTAAAAATATTTTTCAACAGGAACCCTTAATTTCGGGTTAGATACATATATTATTTGAGGCTCTTGACATCGGGGGCCCCGTTGCAGTGCATAAGTTTCACCAGCCTAGTTATATCTCTGATCATAATATAAGGAACAAGAAAAATTTTACTTAAAGCTCTTGACTTCAAGTAAGAATAACGCAAAATCAAGATTGACTGAACTAGTGAATACAACGAGCATAACACCGACCCGGTGGCCGGATCGCTAATGCAGTAGTGCCGTAGCGATCTCGGACTGAAGGATCGTGGGTTAGAGTCCCGCCTTGGGCATGGCTGTATATCGTGTCATCCTCGCAGTTACCATACCGTTACAAGCAATAGTGGTCACTAACGACCTAGAAGTTGATGCGACCTCAAATAACAAACAAAAAAAGAAAGAAAATTAGCATAACAAATTGGCAGGAAAAAAGCTCTCAGCAAACGTTGCAAACAGATCAACGGATCAACGATTTCTGTGCAACTTGTTCTCTGCGCATTCTAATGCTGAATTCTCCGGTATTTTGGCGTCATTTATTTGAACTTTTGGTAAGTTATTTACATTCTCCTACTTGGATCTCTAATGAAGATCATAGGCTAAGAAACGACTCAAATCGATTTTTCCATTCAACTCCTTAATTGTATTCGGTGCCATATTAGTAATCGGGTATGTTTGGTGATGTATACGTTGACTCTAGGTACGTAAAAACATCTGTAACAAACGATTTTCCTTATTTTCATATTCTTTCTGAATTGTTACACAAAATTTACTATGACTTTTATTTATTTATTTTCAGATTATCAGCCTCAGGTCCAAACAAGAAACTATATTATTACTTGATATTTTTTGTTAATAAAAATGAAAGGGTTTGCAGTATTATAGTTTCTAAATATTACTATATATTTGATTTCAATAAATCATTATTACAAACTCAAAATTATATCACTGTAAAATCCGAATTTTGGATCTCAAACATCCAAACTGTATATTTCGTAGTATAAATATAACATTTATATTCTCTGAATATAAACAGAACGAAATAAGAGCTCCACACAAGGTCATCTCACATAGAATGGAAATCGATTATGTAAAATATTTACAGTTTTATACTTTTAATTACTTTACTTTTTGTCAAATTATTCTCAAGAATGAAGTGTGAGGTATTTTTGACTACTCTTTGCCGCTAAAACGCAACTTGAACTTTGTATCTGACTACTCGAAATGTTGCATCCGCCTCCTAAATAAAATAATGACGTTGCATTCGCAAAGGTGTCGAAAGATTGTTTCATTATTTCTACTGTCACGCGGCCTAGAAAACTGGGCGGGATTTACTATCGCGTGGTAGGAAGTGTCCCCGTGCTGGGTTTCCGTTCCAGATACTGCGTTTTCTGTGTACAAAAACTCCCTACCACATGAGACCTACGTCACGCAGAAAATTTTGCAACACATTCGTTTTGTCAAGTAAGAACATTATTTTACGTTGGAAATTTGAAGTTGAATCTATGATATTCATACTCGTAGTAATACGTATATTTTATAAATGTTTATAAGGCATAATTGTAAGTATAACATCTTTAAAATTTTAAAGATGAACAAAATAAAAATAAATAAAATAATGTAAAAAGACGTAAAAAGACTCCCACCGATTCCAGAATTACTTTATATCAACCTCTAAAGTGAAATATTACACGAAATTTCACAAGCACTCTAGAAATTAAATTTAAACAGTACATTCACTAATAGAATTTTAAAAAATGTTGTTTTTTGCATCTACAACTTAATTTATGTCACTATCGGGGAATTTTTTTATTTTAGTTTGTTTGATTTAAAATATTTTGACTCAAAATTAGATTTATGTGTGGGTCTATAGGGTAGAGATCAGAGCGCGAGAAGTGCAAAGAAGCATTTTCAAATTCACTTCGAATATAATGTAACAATAATACCGTAGTAACACGCATGCCTGTTTATACGGATACTACTCTATTGGGCTACAATAGCAACATCATGTTGAGTGTTAATTTTTAAACGTATGACTAAGAAGTTTAGCAAATCCTTGGCGTCAGGAATACGTCTCATAAGACCTACTCCACACAAGGCTTGACTGTACACCACGTCACGTCGTACGGATCTGACGTAAAAGGTGTACGGATATATTAACGTGTGTTTGGGGGAGATGTTCCATGTCATTCCCCTTTCCTTACTCACTTCCAACTGATATTGCAGTTAAACTGGCCGTAGGGGGCTAGCCCTAAATCAGCTCCCCTAAACATTATGACCCGAATGGTATTTTTTGAACCTATTCCATTCGTATCCTATTACGCGCTAAATATCAATAAAGCTTTTTATTTTCTCGAATGGAGTAATTTATGTAGTTTAAAGAAAGTTTTGTTATGCTGCGGAAAATTGATTTCACTATTTTACCAGAAATACACGTTTTGAGGTATTAACGAAAAAGGATTGTTTTAAAAAATGTTTCTCCGTCAGTCCTTTAATCTGCCCGTCGTCCGAATACAACACTACCGCCTAAATTATTTCTAGCATTTTGTTTCAAACTTAATATTTCCGGTCTAGCCCGACTCAAAAGCCCTGCAATTCTAAAGAGAGCTCTTTAACCCTTATCAGGCAACCCGGGTCCTTCGGAACCAGAAGCAAAATTTTCAATATTTTACGTGAAAACTATCCAAGATGTCAGGATCGTTTTTTGGGACTTTGTTTGGTATGTTTTTTAATGTTTCCGCAACCACTTTACGAAAGCGTCACTGAATAATAAATAAAAATGCATTTGTGCATTTAGCATTTGTGTAAATGAAAATATGCATGTTTATGCCTTTTAGCAAAAAAGCTTAAAAATGTAGCTGAACTAATATTCAACTATTAGCATCACAACCTGCAAGTACATGTTTCGGCAATTATAATTTTGAAATTGCAATAAGACCAGTTCTTATCCCGTTTAGATGTAACGCACAATACCATTGAGTATTGGGAACGTTTGAACGGGAGTATAACATTATCAGCTACTACGATTCATTGGTAAGTACAATGCCGTATACTGAAAGAACATATTTGAACAAAGTTGGGCATGAAAGAAATTTTCAACGCATGAAACATCTTTAAAACAGTTTACAGCGTCAGAGACGCCGCATTTTACTACTAAATATGGTATTGGTCCCATTTTAACCTCTGGGAAACCTTTTTGGAAAATTGCAATAGTTTGGATTTTTTCGGAGACTTCGTGTAACTACAGTATTAAAGATGGCGATACTTTCTTCAAATAAAATTGATCCTTCAGAGTTAGTTTTTAATTAATTTTTAGTACACTTTTAGTAAATATTGCTTGTTTTTCCGTTATTTGCTGTGAATTATTTTCAATATTAAAAAGATTTAAAAATAATTTTCTTAAAACGGCTATAATTTTTTTCTTCAAACTTTTTGTTCAGGTAGTACTAATTGCTCTGATGAGAAAGTATAAACACCATTCCGCATATCCTTTTGTTTCTTCAAAAAATTTTACAAATCTATTATTTATCTAATGTTGTTAATATTTACATTAACGGTGATTTATACAAGTTACTCCCTTGTTTAGAACTAATACATCAAGACGTGTCTTATAAAATTTCCCGAAAACTAAAATCTTTTCTGTGAAAATGAACTCCCAATTCCATGTTCTCACAAACTCGAACGACATTTCCTCAAAGACTGCTCGAATTTCTTTTCTTTGAACTTCTTGTACCGATAGGGTTAATATATCAATTAATATGATATCAACATTATTTTGATTTATTCTTTCGATTTTTTCAAAATTACATAAATGTTTATTTAAAATATATCTTACATCGTTAATATTTACATTATGGACGTTTTTTATGTTATTTGCACTTGTGAGTATAAGTACATCAAATTATTTCTTACGACGTTTCTCGAAAACTCTTTTAATTTCTCATGTTTAAAAAAGAACTTCTTAAGAACAGAAATTTATGAAATTCTGGACAAAAAAACGGAGGATTTTTCGGAACAAAATCACTTATTACAGAGCCCTGGAAACCAAAAATTGGATATGTTGATAAATTTAGAAGAAAAAAATACTCTATCACGTGGTGTAGCCAGAATCCTTGTTTTGTTGGTCCTTGATACCGAAAAATCGATTGACGGCAAAAGGTCTGTCCGTCATTGAACAACGCTAGCGGCTAAACCATTCAGCCGATTTTCTCCAAAAATGATATTCTCCAATCGATCTGGCTAATATTGGACGGTACTGTACATGAAGACCGTGGGATATTTTCAAAATTTTTAAACAAATTACGCCATCGATTTTGATTAAATTTTCTTGTTGGATAGTCTAAAAGACATTAAAGAGAATGGGGCAGGTTTAATGTGGGTTGAAAACTGAATTTTTGGAAATTTGGATTTTGCAGTTGGATGCTAAGCAAGTTAGAATATATATAGTATTTCATATTTCTATGTTCATTCCTTACATTAAAGCTTTGGGTTACGTTTGCAAATTAATCTTTTAGAAATTATTTAAAACCTATTTTGAAAAAAATTGAAATAAAGATTGCTAGTCTTCAGCCTCCCACTCCCAATTTACGCAGTAGGAAGCTATGTAAGTTATAATTTGAATATTATTTTATATTTCATATTATTATTATTTATTATATATTTGCATTATTTCGTTTTAAATTACGTCATTTAATTGTATTAATGTAAAAACGAATAGATGAGAAGTCATTGTTGATTGTTGTTACCCGTTGCCGTAAAGCCGCGCCGCACAGATAACATGATAATGACGGCTGCTTTTAGTTCGCGGGGAAAAAAGGAATACTTTTATATCATTGTAGAATATTACAATACCATAGAGTTTAATAATTTCTATTATATATTTTTTGATTTATTTGTTTTCCAACGCCGTTAGTATTGTATTATTTATTAATTTTAAACAATTTTATTTCTTGCATTCTGCTTATTTTTCGCATCAAATGTTCTACAAATTTTGATTTGAAATGAGTGTTACAAAAAATAATTCAGAGATAAATTGTGGTATAAATGGTATTAAAGTGCCATTATTAATGGTGAGAAAGACGTACTTAGCACCACTAGTTGTTTGTTTTTTTGTTGTTTTTTTTAAATGAACTTAAAAATGCGCATTTTTATAAATTCTCAAACGACATCTGGAGTCTTCCCGTGTTCACAATTGCATACTACATTACTTTGTGCTGGAGCTACAGAACGGCATAAAACTTTATCGTACTACTTCGTTTTCTAATTTCTTTAGTTTGGACGAGCTTTTCGATTTTTCCACACTTTCATCCCTTTAGTATCAATCGACAACTAAAAGTAATTATTTCACATTTTCTCATATTTTCGAACCCCTAATTATAAATTTGAAATACGGATTTAAGAATATTCTAGAAAAATGAAAACATATTTTTTGCAACTATTGACTTCTCGAGAAACTTCATAACAAATAATTTTAATCGCATTTGTTCACAAGTCCACTAAATATATAAAACACGCCAGTAATGTAATATATTAAGAAAGATGAGATATTATAAAGCACATTTGTGTAATATTTGAAAATATTATTCAGTGCAATAGTTCTATTCGTACAAAGTTGTAATGGACAAAAATAAATATAAATATAGTATATAATAGTATAAATATTACATTAGAAATCCAATGTAATCCAGCTTCAACTGTTGTATCTGGGTATTACAAACGGGACGTATAATTATTTCCAGCAAATAATGGACAGTAATATTAAACAGTATTTTTTTCATGGAGGGTACTATTAAATACCATTTAATAAAAAACAATGGGATGTACTATTTAATCACCGTTTTGAACAAATATCAAAATATATACACAATATAATCAACATAAGTTTAATTCTGTATAGAATTTACCAAATTGTCCATTTCACAAATACATACTTCTGGTTTGATTTACCTTAATCAGAGAATATTTACTTCTCTTAGTCATAAAGCTGAACATTTCATTCCCTTGTAATTTATTTTTCACTATATTTCTGCCTGCACTATGTTGACACTAAGACTATTGCGACAGTCAGTCCACATTTGTCCCATTATTAAAAACATTATTTCAGTAAATGCATTACTTACAGGAACCGACAACACAAACTTGCCAATTATTAGCTGTTAGGCAAAGACTGTACTCTAAATTTTGAAAATATAAGGATTCATCTTGATTCACACTCTGATTAGAAATAACTTCCGGAAGGATATCCTTAATAACGCAATATCCTGAATGGAGAGCATTCATGTCTACATGACTGCACAGTCCAAGTTTAGTTATGGCTTCATCAAACTTATTCCATTTGATGTTTTCTGTAGGAAATGGTGGAAAGGGTTTCTATTTTGAAATTAAACCACTTCTGAAGATGTTCAATTACGCTCTCAAAAAATCTGCTTAACTTTGTATGCAATTGTTTCATATGCGATGTAAGGTGCTTGAAATGCAAACTAACTTTATACTCATAGGACTCATTTACACCCATTTTCACCCATTATACCCATAGAAATCTACTGTATGTTTCGGAGCAGGCTCTTCATAAGTCCATAAACTTAAGGAGAACATTTGGTTTGCTCCAATAATATTCTATTATGAAATATTCCTAGTATAATTTCTATAATATGGATAAATAATTTCCATAAACTGGATAAATAATTTCCATAATATTCTGTACATGATTTCAAGACACGCCACAAGTTACTCCGGATAAATTTCGTTATTCCTGAACTGTCTGGAGTAGTACCGGACGAGTGGTAACCCTAGCTGTAATGTATAAAAACGTCCGTAATGTAAAAATTAATGCTGTGAGGTATTAAAAAAATATATTTGTGTAATTTTTGAGAAGTTAAACATTACATCAAAACGGCGTTTACAATGTGAGCTCTTAAGTGCAAACAATTTTTTTTTTAAATTGGAGTAGTTTTTTAAAAAAATTGGGTTTTAATTTTCCTCATATTTCACTCAAAATTACAAATAATTTTTAAAAATATGTAACATTAATGAAAGAAATAATTGTAGAGAATGATGTATGAGAAGAAAAGATTTCATTCTTCAGAAATTTACTTATGCAAAGGTGTCCAACAAATTTCAAGACAAAATTTGGATGCATTTGTGATAACATTTTGAAAATGTCCCAGAAGCTTCATGTCAAGGAACTCAAAAAATTAATGAAATCTTTTAAAAATCGCAAGACTTTTAGTAGATCCAGATAGCTTGAAAAATTTTAATTTTGGCTACGAAAAGTGTAACTAAAGCTATGGCTGTTCATCGACGGACATACAGACGGACGGACAGTTAGACAGACAGCTCATTTTCAACAAAAAAACGCTTTATCAATATCAGGGATGCCCAAAACCTTGCCCCATCCCCCAAAACGTTCCATTAAAATCACGAAATCGATTTTTTTTTGCCACATTACACAACATTTTCTGTACTAAATATACTACTCCGTACCTAGTAATTAGTATTGCTAAAGAATGAAACATACTTTCTCGTATCAATTAGTTTCCTATTTGTTTGCATCTACGATAGATTCGGTTTGGTTCCTCAGACTTCCTTGCTACCATCTAATAGCACCTAAATAAATTTTGTGAATATTTGCTTAATTTTTCGGTCCCCTGAGATTTGAGCTGAAATATTGCGACCTCTCCACTTGTCTCGATCTGATGTCACTCAAACATCAACCAGACTCTCGCAAGGACAGCATCAACCTAAGACCCTCTAAAAGGGATGGCCTGCTCCTGCACCTAATGACGTCACGAAAAGCAAGAAATGTACGCGACAGTAGAGGCGAACTCTCCACAGTTTTAAACAGAGATTACACTACGTGATCAAAAGTATCCGGACACGTCCAAAATGGTGTTATGGTGTGTTCGTGTTTTTCATGGAGGGGGTTGCACCCCTTGTTGTTTTGTGTAGCGCTATCAGGTCATAGACATACGTTAATGTTTTAAACACCTTCTTGCTTCTTCTGTTGAAGAGCAATTCGGGGATGGCGATTGCATCTTTCAACACGATCGAGCACCTGTTCATACTGCACGGCCTGTGGCGGAGTGTTTGTTTCTTGGTGACGTACGCTTGTTTACTACGAAGCAAGAGTACAGCTTGCCTTTGTTATTTGTAGCCTAACTTACTATCCTGATCATAATTAAACTGATTACTTGAAAAATGTAACAATCTCAGGGAAATCTAAAAGGAAACGAACAAAATACATCCTTACAGTTTTAATACCAAAATCACACTATAATTTTGAAAGAAAATAAAAACAATACAGGCAAAACACACATAATACAACACTTATGGAAATACGCATTGTTGTGTACTCTTCAATTTCTCAAATAAACTCTGTGCTAGTAGTGCGTAATGCTTTCTAGTTAGTTTCAAAATTAATAAACCAGGCATTAAAAGGTTAGACCTTGTAATTCTATAATTCTTTGACACTCAGTTTTCTAAACACATTATGTACACTACTATTACAATGATTCCTGTCTCATTCTCGAAAATAATTGTACAATAGTTTACCTTCCCAAACAGAATTTTGATAGTATTCCTTCCTTTCTTCCTTTTTCTCTCTCTTTCTCTCTCTCTCTCTCTCTCTCTCTCTCTCTCTCTCTCTCTCTCTTTCAATATTTGCAGTAGCATTATACTACAACAATTTTCTCTGTTCATGGATTTTAGTGAACTTACATTTCCACACCTTCGTTCTGCTTCAACACCGTAAACGTCTGGAACCATCGCTCGACCTTGGTAGTTAATCCCTAGGCGAGCAGGGAATAGTGGGTCGTATTTTCTTACTAAATAATTCTAAAATATTTTTTGTAATATTCCCAGCTAAAAGACAGAATACACTGCCTGTAGAATCTATCACTCTCTTGAATCTTTAACGTACCTAAGAAATAGTCTCTGTGTAAAATCGTCCACCTGGAATAATAACAACTGAAGAACGTTGCGCCTTATTAAACAGGAGACAGGTTGGGTTCTTAGAGCTTGTCCTGGCTGGGGTGATATCTTGCTGTTGGTAGTTACCTGAAAGAGGAAATCTCGCAAGCAGATATATAGGCCCGGTGCCAAATCTCCCGTTTTAGAGGAGGAGCTCCACTTTCTAGGATGTAATATGCACAGATCGTGTGGTACTGACTTTCAGAGCCGTTGACACGCCAGGAAACAACAATTAATCAAAGTATCAACCAATGCTTGTTGAGAAACACGACGACGAATAATTCTGTTAAGGTTATTTTTTTACATGAGGACCACGTAGGAGACTTAAACGGGCATGAGACTTCAGTTACTTGGTGGCTGAACAGCATGATGTCACGTCATTTAAGTACACTGCAGCATATTGACGATGCATGCATCTAATGCTTCCACCGAAATTATTTAACAGACATGTTTGTACTCTGATGCTTGAACAACACGATGGCAGGATGCTATTTGATGTGTATTATGACAAATAAGTCAATTAGGCCCCAGTCTGTAACATTACACATCATCGTGGAGACTTAGCACGATGATGACAGAGAGTAGAGCAGTGTTGAACGACGTTGCTTGTTGAACATCGCGATGACGCAATACGTCTACCAGGGCTAAGTCTGCAGCATGATGACATAGCTGACGGTGACGTCGGCGCTTAGATGTTAATCGCACGATGACGAATAAGTCTACTAGACTACTAGACTACTACATAGTCTGCTTAATGCTGACTACGTAGGATGATACTATGATAACGGAGAAAAGGCAGCAGATACATGCTTCTACCAGGGCTTGGTCTGCAGCATGATGACGACGTAGGAGGCGGCGGCAGCGGTGGTGGCGGCGAGCAGCGACGCGCGCAACGGCATCAGCCCGGCGGCGGACAGCACCGCGCGCGCAGTCGCAGCCTGGGCCTCCGCGTGCAGACGCTCCATCTGCGCACGCGCTCCGACCGCGCCCTCGCCCGCGTCCTCCAGCGCCAGCAGCGCGCGCCGCGCAGCCTCGGGCACGGCGGAGGCGGCCTCTTCCACCGCGCCGCCGCCCAGCGCCACGCCCACCAGCAGCGCTGCCTGGTGCAGCCACAGCGCCGCCACCTCCCACGTGCCGCCACCCTCCTGCTTCGCCGGCTGGTCCAGCGTCTGCACCAGCATGAACATGAGAAACACTGTCTCCAAGAAGATGTGTAACACTTGGAGTAGAATTGCCACACCAAAAATACGGTTCAGGCCGTCAACGACATCACACAGCAGGAGATGTATCTTCCTCATCTCGAATAACTTCACGTGGAGACTGTCATTTTCGTAACATTTCTTTATGGTGGTGTGATGGTCAGGCCACTGTAGGAGCTGTGCTCCTGCGTATAAAAGTTGTGGCAGAGTAGAATACTGTGTTGTGCCTGTTTTAGAAGCTTTAGATAAATCGATTTTACTCCTTTGTCTCTCAACAGTTGTAGAATCACAGTCACCAGATACTGATGTGCCCACGCAACCCTGAGGATAAAAACGCTTCGTTCCTACCAAATGAAGAAGCCTTCGTTCGAAGAAAACGAAGAGGTCTTTGACAAGAAGAGCCCACAGAACAAACAATAACACAACGCACGTAGTGATATAGTGAGCCAATATTAACGGCACAGTAACATTCAGTACAAAATAAAAATTACTTCCGACGTGAAAAGCCAACACTATTCCAATGAAACCAAACATTAAAATAGTGATGATAGCATTTCTACATTGCATTCGTTGCAGATCGTGTCTCGACAACAACACTTTAGCAGCGTCCTCGACGTTCCACCTGAGGTTACCCATAACGTTCTTGACGTTTGTCATGCATAGGAGTAGAGGCACCATAGCCGAAATGTGTAAACCTGCGTATTCTGCGCCGAAGGTAAGGCTCATGTACGACGTAGTGGCTTGTGTGTTGTTTGGTACGCTCATGACGGTGTTGTACGTACGAGCGCATTGGGTGCCTAAGGTGCCGGCGAGGAGTAAGCTGTGTAAGCAACAAATAATCGACATCGCTTTCTCCTTCAGAAAATGCTTTGGTTTGGAGTCTTGCGCCGTGAAGTGGGAGAGACCGAGGATACGGCTTGTGCAGATAACCAGAAACATGATGTCATAAACAGTTTTTCTACCTAACAACATTATTAAAGAACGATATTGTCTTACTTTCACTAGCTGCTACTCTACAAGTTATAACTTTGACGTAGAATCTAAGCTATAATGCCTAAGATTTAATGTATCGAAGCGTTAATGTTGTAGTGCCATAAGTGAAGTAATTGTAATAACTAAGAAAACTTAATCTGAATTCGCATTCCTGTTTCTCTGTCTTTAATTTTCATCTCTATTTCTTCCCTCTTAAGAAAATGCAAATCGATGTCAAAACACTTTATGAAATGAAGCGTGTGTTGAATCTCAATCAAGTAAATAGAACTTCGAAAATGTTATAATTGAAGTAATATCGATTATCACTTCATCATCTCCACATCTCATTACGTTTAATTTACGTAATCATTGATGGCCTAAGAATATGACCAGCTTGCGCTATTGTAATTCGTGAGCTTCAAAATATACAAAGCTTGCTTCGCGTATAAGAGAGATCGGTACTTCTCTTTTTCTTACTTTGCCGTACATCAACGAACGAGTTGCCTGAGAAACTGGCTTAGCAATGAGTCCAAAGTCCATTACTTCATCCTTGCATTCTTATTCGTTTTTACAGGTTTTTTTCACGTAACTTAAGCACCCCCTGCAATTTGTGAACGAATTTGTGCAGTTTTTGCGAAATTGCATGAGGGAACAGAGCTAATTGATACAAGTATTCATTTCGATTTTATCACTTGTAATTTACGAGATGTTGAGGTAACTTGTTTTTTTTTTCAAATGTAACTATACATATTTTGTTAATCTATCCTGACGAACATAAAAAGACGAATCCAATTATATACATATAGTCATATGTTAGATAAGCATTTTGTTAGTAATTTTCATTTTTGTCACTCGTATTTAACGGATATTTTAATGTTCCCGGGCAAGGAAGAGCTTGAATATTCGAAATGTATCCCAAATCTTCCCCAAACCGTTGCAATTTCTTTCCTCAACTCTGCTTTTCCTCCCTTCGCGTTTTCATATTTTTGTCTTAGTTAAGAATTGCTTACTTAAGAATTTATATACACTTCTCAGTGCTGAATTACACAAGTATGAGGAAAGAAATATTCCGTTTAACGTATGGCGTACCAAAATTCAAAAGGGAGTTCACAATAGCATTTCTAAGAAATAGCGTTGCGAGAAAGAGAAACTTGTATCCATCATACCGCTTGGTCATATGGAATCAGCATTTTAAAAAATATTTTGTTTTGCAAGTTAAGTGCTAATGTAAATTTTAGGGTTAAAGCAAAAATATTAATAATTTTAATTATTAATTTTTGCAATAATTCCTTTTAATAGTGATTTTTCATTGTCTTCACCCCGTTTTGTATCCCTACTTCAGCTAGAATAAATGCCTATTCACCTGCCTATTTTAGGTAACATAAATGCTTGAGTTCCCAGCTCTACGTATTGCATATAAGGAGAAATTTTAATGAAAAAAGTTGTTAGAATTTTTTTAATTGCCTATATTTTGTGCAATATTACACGAATATCATTCATATTATCAAAGAATTTCACATGACATCAAGGTCTATCTTCAGGGAACAGATTTTATTAAGGAAAAACAATACCTCTATCTTTAATATTATAGTCGTACGAAGATGTCAAAAGTTTTTGAATTTTCGCCACTATCCGAAGCATTGCGCTTCAACGCATCATTTATGTTAACGCAACGCATCATTCACGGCAACGCTTCATTCAAGTGAACTTCATTTATAAATAATTCACCGAATGTTCATGAAAGGAACAAATTGTGAATAAACAGCTTATAAAAAATATTCCTTCAGCTTCATATTTGTAAGATCCAAACTAATTAAACAATGTGGTAAAGACAATACAATTAACATTGCACTTTTACCTATTATTATGAGTCATAATTTGACATATGACATCAACAGTTATGAAATGATCTTGATTAGTGGCAATGAAATGGAGTCCATGGTGTTAAATAGAAAGTAACACGAACGTTTCTATCTCTATAAAATCTTCTAATAAGTAAAACAAGTATTAATAAAATATGATTTATTCCTAAAAGAGTGCCTGATAAAACTTCATTTGCAAAAGTGATTGTTATGGTTCCTATTCGTCACTTTGTTCTAATTTGTATATTATTAGGGTTTGGAAGGGTCATATTTGCTAGAGGAAACGATAACAAGGAAAGGTTGTTGAGGCATTGTGGCAAGAGTTGTAGGAATGGGAAAAATTACTTTGTAAACGAACTTGTTAAGAATGAATATAATTTGTTCTTGTGATGTGAAAGTGAAGGGTTAATATAATTAACGAATAACGAAGAAATTTCTTCACGTTACAAATTGCCTGAAGTAAGCCAGTGACAATTTTTTTTCTAACTTCTAGAGAGACCAAAGACTTGCAAAAAAATTTAAAAATATAATATCAATAACAGTAATATTCTCTATTAAAAGAGAAATGCATGGAGTACAAAACATCACCAATTGACCATTTGACAATTTCTTATTCATCTGGAAATTTGCGATTTCCATTAAAACTGTTGCAATATGGGCTATTCATTGTGTCACTAATCACGATAAGGTACTTTTGTTCCGGAATCCGACTCAGATAACGTAGTAGGAAGGTTGGAAAACCAACTTTTCGATAACTTTTTATCTAAGGGTTCCCACCCATCCGGATTTCAACTGACATGATCGGTAATTTTGGTTTGAGACCGACATCGTGAGAAACTGTTTCCGCGTGGGGAAATGTAGCGTTTCATGTTTTGTTTATAATAAAAGTACAATATTGCCGATCTGGAGGTTTCAAAGGGTGAAGGACCGTCGCTGTCTCGGCTCGAAGAGTCGCCGGTTCGAATCCCGTTCAGAGTAGGGATGTTTGTGAATGTAGTGCATGCTGCTCTCATGTCTTCCCCTTACTGTTACCTCAATGTTAAAATCACAGTGGTCGCTAATTGACCAAGTTGTGATAAGAAACCTAAAAAAATGTAATTTTATTTTCATCAATGTCTACTGAACATTTAACCTGCTTTTTATGCAATTCGAGATTTATTTAAAGATTTATTCACTACTGCTCCTTATAAAAATGTAATTTAAATCATTATAAAAATTTAAAACCTAAAAAAATTAATTTTATTTTCATCAATGTCTACTGAACATTTAACCTGCTTTTTTGCAATTGGAGATTTATTTAAAGATTTATTCACAGATTTATTCACTACTGCTCCTTATTTATACGTGATTTCAAAATAGGATAATTGCAAATAATTTTAAAATGTATTGTATATTATGTACTTACTTTAGTTACTACTGTAGAACCTCTCCCCGATCAAGAGGATGACCAATGAAACACTTTTTGAAAAGAAGGGGCACGAAAAAAAACTAGAGACCGTGGGGCAGAAAATCTATGAGGGACCCATTTTCAAATAAAGTTTTTGCATATATAAACAGAACTCATTTCTCATGCAACAGAAATAAATTGTGATGATAAAATCTGAATTAGAAGTAAAATGTTTCTTAAAAAAAAGATATTCGGAGCCTCAGTTAACTCGGGGTAAGGGACCAGTCCCAGATGTCACTCATTCTGGGCTCATCAGCTGAAAAGTGCCATCCTAGCACTACGGTCGATTGATTGATTAGTGATTTCGGGCGGGTCAATTGCTAAGGTCGTTAGTCCCATAAGAGTAAGCCACTTTTTATCACGGAAAGTGGCGGCGATCTTCCCTGCTGATTAGCTGGAGTTCTAGCGCTGACCTACTCGTCGGATTGCGTAGTTTTCCTAGCCACGTATTCCCACTAGTAAGGCACCGCCCCAGGCTCGACAAGTCTTAAAATACCGACTAATGTGATAATGTAGGGCATGTGAGTGTATCAGTGAAGGGTGAGGAAGGATAGGAAAAAGAAGAAGGAAAGATCGCACGTGCTCCGTGGCCGGTTTGTTAAGGTACTGCTCCAGCCATTTGCCTGGTGTTGAACGGAAAAAAAACACGAACAAATTCCGATCAGAGCAACCGTCTGATGGAATTCTCCTCCTGATCAAGGTTGAAATCTATCAAGCTATTTAGCCGGTGTCAAAAATCCTGTCACCGTTTGGACTAAGAACCCTCAGATTCCCGATCACATGCACTGCTGTGGCATCAATTGACGCACTGAGCGACCTAAATCGGTCTAGGACTACGGTCGAAACGCAGCCTTGGATGCGGCGTCACCCGGACAGACATTCGCGCGACAGAATCGCCTGTTCGTCACGTAGGGATGCCCTCCGCCAGCTCGTCTGTGGGAGGCGGTTGCGTCAAGTGTGCAGCCGGAGAGTCCATTTCCTTCAGCGCGGAATATAAAACGAGGTCTCGGCCGTAAGCCCAGCACTGTGCCAGCGAACTCCTCGTTTGCAGCTGTTACTGGGTGAAATTTCGTTCAAGTTCACAAGAGCAGCCACCTAGAACCAGCACAATGTTTAAGAGGTAAGTCTTAATTTAGTGAGGCTACAGTGCTACATACTTTGTCGAATTTTTTCTACATTTGCAATTCTCGGACCTTCAGGGAGTTCAACGAACATAACACCCACACCATTCTTTTAAACATTTCCACTTGTATCCGTTGGAAAACTTTAAAGCAAATATTTGGAGCTGTTTTTAGAAAAATATGTAAAAATTTTAATAGCCTATTATTGCGCCTAATTACACGAAAATTCGTTTTTTCGATAAATTAAAATAAACACTTTTAAAGATCAGTTTTAAAGAAAAATATTTAATGAACAGAAAATACTCTACTTTCAATATATAACTTGTAGCAAGACATCCAAGAACATTTCACTTTTGCAATATTAAAAATTCTTTGATTTCAACAAACATGATATCTGTACCACTCTGGTGCCATTTGGTGCCATTTTTGGAAAAATTTTGAAAAAAGTTTTGAGGCTTCATTTAAAATGCCCTCAAAAATCAAAGTATCCGGTTGAGACTCATAAATCCTTGAGTTCATTCAGATCGATGATGAAATACCAATTTTGAAGAACATAGGATGAATGGGTTAGGCGGTAGACAGACGGACATGCAGACCCTCTATCGATTTTTCGGTATGAAGGACCTACAAACATTAATTCTGGTTACACCACGTGTCAGATAATTTTTTTCTACTTTTAGCAATCGAATTTATCCACTTTTTCGTTACAAGGACCCGACAATAAGAGTTTTTCTGTCGAAAAAGGGCCGATTTGAAACGCGTTTTCATAACTTTTTCTTCTTACGCAGTACCTTCGTAAAGTCGAGAAAATAAAATCTGCATGAAAGTGATGAACTAATATATAACTAATATTATGATTAGATTTGTCATTTATAAAAGAGCCTTGATTGCCTGAACGCCCATTGAGCACAGAACGCACAGTGCTAGAACGCTAATTTTTGAAAATGAGGATGTATGTAAATCAATGGTGATCATATTTTTCAAACCAAACAGTGAAAATATAACTGGAAATTTTGTAAAGTTTCGGGTACTTTTTAACGTATTCCGAGAACAGACCTAGTTAATACTTAAACGTAAATTTTGTTTTAAAAAACAAAATATAATTTTATTACTATTGTCCCTTTTTTAAGTTTCATAAGTAGTTTCAAAATAATATATCAATGCTGTAGTGATTATTGCATGTACTAATTTTTTTAACTGTACATATTTAATCTCAATATCATATAAGACTGCAGATCATCAGTACTTTTTCGATCTCGTCTCTATTTTCATTACGACTTACGTTTAAACGTGTTCATAAGCTTACTCAATTGCACATTTAAAAAAATTAGCTTCTTTTGAATATTGAAGTGTTTTGCAAAGTGAATTATATATAAAATAACAAAGATTGTAACTTTTTGTGAATGTCTCTTTATGCTGATGCAATATAATTTTTGGGTTTTACAGTTCTCAATCTGAAATCATCCGCGGCGGTGTTAAGGATGACAACAAAAAAGCAAGCAGTGATGCTGACGAAAAGAAACCAGAGGTTTTCCTCAGACGTACTGGATTTTCTGAATCCGACGACGATAAAGCCCAGAAACATACTGCGCAAACTCCCATGCCAACATTCACGCAAGGAGCGACAATTAACAATAAGGGAGTTAAAGATGGGCAGAAACAAAAATGTCCACCTACTGAGGTCATAGAGAGTTGCAGAAGGAAAGTGCGGATTCCAGTGGTTGTTGACCTCGAAGTCCCGACCAAGGTGTCTCTGGATATCCCTGTGAAGATTCTATTGAACGTGAATGCCGACTGTGTGCAGCCAGAGAAGCCGCATACCACAGGTTCAGATCAAATTTCACAAGAGCACATCTAAGATAAGTGTTTTACCAGCAAGAGTCTAGAAAGCAGAAAGATAATAAATAGACCGTTTATACGACTTTAAATAAACGCTTCAATTATTTGTATTTTCGGACAAATAAAATGCAGAATATTTATATACATGTTTTATTTTAATTTTGTGTGAGTGTATATTTTTTATTAACATAAAAAGTGGTGGGTACACAATTCGTCATGTTTTTTTAATGTTAGTTCAGCTGCTTTTACAATGAATCCCTATTTATCGTACATCACAATTCCTTAAAAGTTAGTTTTCCAATGGTACCACACTAGCTTGTCAGAGATGTCAAGTCTGGAGATCTCTAGTCACTGTCTGGAGAATTCTACCGGCCGGCTGCTCTGATCGATAGTTTTCCGTGGTTTCCCCGATCAATACCAGGCGAATGCCGGGGCGGTACCCTACCAAACGGGCCACGGACCGTGGGCGATATTTCCTACCTATTCCTTGTCCTATCCTCTTCCATTTATTGCATACACTAACACGCACTACACAAGCACACATGCCGGGAAACCAGTCGGGAGCTTAGAACGTGTCCCAGCTGGGGCGGTGCCCCGCTGGTTGGAGGTACCTGGTTGAGGAAAATCCCGACGGTAGGTCGTCGCCGGATCTCACCATACAGCGAGGGAACGATCACAGCCACCTTCCGAGCAACAACATACACAACAGTTACGGGACTAATGACCCTGGTATTTGGCGTGCCCGGAATCACTAAAACAATCAAATCCAATAGTACCATCGAAATTTAATGTTATTTAGATAATTGTTCCTAAAAAGTTAATATTTATTTTTCCACGCATTTTTTTGCAGAAAAATGTCCACTGAGCATTCTACAATGCTGTTTGCGAGTATGAAAATTACCATTTTGGCCGTTGCAGTCTCCTACATTCAAATCCAAGTACATTACAAGCCAACACATACATCAATTAAGACTTGTAAGATAATTAGTGGAAGGAGAGAAAAATACTGAAGTCACTAAGTAAACAGCAATACCGTTATAGACATGACAGGCTAGGTTAGTCTGCCACAGCAAATATTTTTGACGCGATTTGGGGTATCGAGTTGCTGTTGAGCCAAGTTTGCCATTCATTTAGATATCTACAAAAAGGATGAATTAATTTCGATATTGAAATGAGAAAAGAAAATATTTGATTACGTTAATCCGTAATTTCTCTACGTACACAGTTGGATATTTTACAGTTTCTTTCCAAATACAAACAATACTTACCTATCAGTATATCCGTCTCTTTTATAAATTTAGAATACCGATAAAAATATAGTGTACTGCCATTTTAAGAAAATCAATGTATTGCCAATATTTCGAAAGTTAAAATTTTCATTCGAGCCATAAATCCCACGAACACTGGTGACAATATGATAGCGAATGTCAAACTTCGATATCATTTCCCGCGTTTAGCAACATAGCAGCAAAGATTAAGCTAAGCCGGCCTGAATTGCCGATGTCGTAAAAGCTGAAGGGCCGTAGTTGCCTCTGCGCGAAGGGTCGCGAGTTCGAATCTCACATTGGGCATGAATGTTTGTGTGTGTTCGTGTTGTTGCTACAACACCCCCTACAGTTAAAACAATCTAAATGGTCGCTATAGAACCAAGTTATTAAAAATCGACCTAAAAAAGCTTAAGCCACTCAATGACTTTTGTTCAGATTAAGCGCATACAACACAAGAACTTCTAACAGCAGCATCCTACGGATACCTCAAGCAATTTGACCGTACGTTTTCTCCAAGGAGCAAATGCAGTTCTCGCGCTTCAATTTTCGCAAAGGCCCGCGTTTTTTTCAGTCATTTGAATTATGCCATTTTAAAAAGTGCCCTGACGGATATCAACTGAGGAATCTTCTATTTACTTGCCTATTTCTGTATCTCTTTGCTTACCTCTATCATGAATAACTCTGTGAAATACCATGGTAAGAATTGCTACTAATTTACCTAAATACCTATTTGGCAGAAAGTTTTATTATTAGTGTGAATAATCAAAACAAATGTACCATCTTGTACAAAAGAAAAACTTCAAGAATGAAAGATTATTAAAAAAGGGTATTTGAAGACGGAAACGTGTGGAATAAATAGTCACTTCTGGGTGCCTTGGGCAAACTTCAATAATAAATGCACAATTAAAGTGAAATTCCAAATATTTTTTTTAAATTAAGATTATTTATGTAATCTAAAAACAAGATTCGAATGTATCTTCCCATTTTGGCGTTATTTTTAAGACCTAAAATGACGATATTTTTCTGTTTGTTCGGAACATTCGAAATTTCAGAAGGCCCTTTGTATTCATTAATTTACATACAAACTTTTTATCTCTCATTTCATCATTTGTTGCTTTAATTTTTTTCACTTTTTTCTTAATCTGAACAAATTCCTATGTCTGAGGCACCGTGTGGACACGGTACTCAGTACATTGAAATTGCATTATGAAGCAGGTTGCAAAATGTCGCGAGAAAGGTCCGTCATAGTCTCCATTCACAAATTAATACCCCAGCGGAGAAAATGGAAATATTTCCGTGACAAAGACACTTATAAATAGAAAGACGCTATTTATAGTTGTCACATTTATAACTTATGCACTTTTTTAGTTAATTCATATATTGTTTCATCAACTACAAGGTCATTACCTGCATCTTACATAATTTGAATCTTTTTACAAAATTTCACAGTTTTTTGTACTCTGGTTATTAACAGTTAATTAGTGGCTTAACAGTTATAACTTATACTTATGTATTTAAGGTTAAATGACCCAATTTATAGACGTTGTTTACGCTTCTGATGTGTGAATTTAGTTCGTTTACAAATTTCATCTACTGATATTTACAATACAGTTTTACACACTTTGTAGTCTTCAAATCAAGAAAATTAGATGAACAAAACTTTGCCAGTAGAATTATTAAAATTCATTGAGATTGTCCGACGTAAGCTATGATGGTATTCATTTAACTCATTGACTTGTCAAGTACTTGCTTCTTTCGGGCGTTGGTTTTTTCACATCCAGCGGATACAGGAACTAATTCAATGGGGAAAGGTTAATGCCACTCCTGAGCCTCCCCCACACACACACCCATAAATATTGTGGACATTAACTTTTTAATGAAACCTTTTTTGTATTAGGTTAGAATGGAAAAAAATATTGGTAATGAAAACACTCATTCGGTAAAGATACGATAAATATGATGTAATCATGAGTAAACGGAAAAGTTAAATATAAAAATGTTGGTTTTGGGGAAGAGCATGCCATGTCACAGCTGATGATTTTTTACGTCTCCTTCCTCGGAAGAAAATAGCCAATTTGCACTCCGCGTAGAAAAAAGTGTGCTTTGCATACACCAGACGCCAAATTGCCTGGGAGTCTTTCAACGACGCTACCGTGCGAGTCGTCACGTAGCTATTTAGCAATAGCGACTAAACCGCTGTGGTGGCGGCGGCTCGTGCCATCAGAAGGCAAGAGCGGCGCGTGACGTCACGGCGCGCGGGCCAATGGCGCCGCGAGCTCCCGCTCCCGAACCCGAGATCGCCCCCGCCTCTTCCCCCGGCGCGCACCTGGCCGGGGCCTGGTCAGTGCGCCCGCGACGACGCCGCGAGAGGGGCGCGTGTGTGTGTGCCGTGTGTGCTGCTTCTCCGCCGCCGCTGCCGCCTTCGCTTCTTCGCCACTAACCAGCACCACGCGCCTCCAGCCTCCGAGTTTGTTCCTTTAGTTTCTTTGCTACCCCTCACTGTCACATCTCTTCCTCTTCTCTTTCTTCTTGCTCTTCTTTTTCTCTTTCTAATTCTCCTCCTTCTCCATCTTTTTTTCATTCGTCTCTTAAGTGCCCTAGCTAGTCTTACTGCAACCAATTTTCGTTGAATGCAGAAACGTTAAGCGCATTGGTTTACAAAATAAATTGACAGTGCGCAGTGATTTGCGGTGCTGAGCTAACATTTTCACCGACTTCATTGTTCGAGTTTATCAAAACATCTAACAGAAACGTTTCTTTCTATTTCATTAACTTTTGATGCGGTGTAATACTAGAATATGAGGTTATTGCCGTATTCGTTGGAATACAATTCCCGCCATTTAAAATGAAATATTCATAAATATCACTTTGTATCATGAGCGATTTATTTTGATTTATAATTTACTATATGTTACTTCAAGTGTTTTAATATTAGATCTCGTAACACAGCGTGTGTCATACATATGTGCATGTTACAAACACTGCGGATCTCAAAATGACCCGTTCCTGATTCGTTGCAATTTTGCAATTCAATAACTAAACGTGTGTCTGCAAGTGCTTATCGCAGTGGCGTAATGTTAGGGGAACCAACCATGCTGAGCATCCCCACCTTAAATATTAATCAAAGAACCCTAAATATTTTATTGGTAATTAATCTTATAAGTGGTCCGTTCGGCGAACACGTTTTGTACTAATTTTAAAGTGATTTTGTATGATTAAATTGGCTCTTTTTTACAAGCTGGCCTCTCATTGCTTCGATGTTAAAATGTTTCCAGCGTTTGCTGCGAGATTGCGACGGTCAATGACGAATGCGTAGACGTCGAGGTATGCCCCTTCCCTCATAACTCCTGTCCCAGAGATTCCCGAGTCATTGAGGAAAGAAGATATCTCCTTCCTCTATGTCCGAATGTCTTACGCGAACATAAGACTGCGAAATGAGGTACATAAGCAATGCTCGTTTGTGCCCTAGAGGGCAACACACATGAGCTTTAGATTTAGATTTATTCAGTCAAAAAACAGTAAAAACTGTATGTGACGTAGGGGGGAAAAGTCAGTGAAATATCGTTCTCTCATTCGAGATTCTCTGCTTGGTCTTGCGCACAAACGGTAGAAATAAAGCTTGTATACTAATTTTCAATTAATAAATAAGATGTTGAACTCTTCCTTAAATATATTAAATACTATTTTCGTTTGAAATGTATAAATTCACAAGTGATCACATTCTCCTTGGCAATTTCCCATAGGAAATAAAACTGAGTCATTGCTTTATTGCTTTCAAGAAGTCGGCAGACCTGGCTGCTGTGAAGATATGGAAAGCACATATGGTAGTAAAAGCACCTACTCCGTCGGAAACAATCGAGATCGTCGAAGTAGTTACTGTGTATCTGCCTTATGTTGCGTTCGTATGTTAGATGAAGTACTAGTTCATATAGAGCGATGTTTATAAAAATTGACCGTTTTTGAAACCGAAATTCCAAATTCCAGATATAATTTTCAAGTGGTACGTCATTTATCAACAATATTTTTCAAAAAGTAACCATATTGTTATGTGTAAAAGTACAGAAGAAACTGTGATTCTATTCCTTCTTTGAGAAATTACTCTCTGAAAATCGAATTTTGTTCATTTGGGTTCCATAGATTTGCTTGCAAATATTTCCCAAATAAAAAAATAGATAAATATTATTTTTATTTGTAGGTCAGAGTATATTGAATCCAATTCTTTTTATTCTAAAATGTTAGAACAACCCAGAGCTGAGTAATTTAGAAAAGAGTACATGTTTACGAAGGCGAAAAATGGTGCACGGCGTAAAACAAAAAACGCCGCCATTTGTAAACCAGATATAATAAAATAATCAAAGATGTTTTTTAACAGTCAAAACATTAAGAAATGTACTAAATACTTTTTTTTCGCGATGGTCGAGCGACCAGTGCTGGACCACTTAAAATGAAATGACCCTTCGGTGAGAAAACGTATGGAGCATTTAGTATTACATGTTCATACAATGAGAAACGTGTAATTCGTGTAAAAATCACAGACTTGAAGAATATTACAATACTATAGTATTTAATAATTACTGTTATATATTTTCAAATGACTTGTATTGGCTTGCAAAAGCTGTCAGTGCTACTCATTGTACAATGTCTATCCCAAATAAACTGGCAATAACGTGCTGTAGTGAAAGCAGCAGCCACCCCGCCGCCGTTGTCTCCGCCGCATGTGAATCGTATCATTTATTAACTTTTCATTATTTTACTTTCTCTCATAGTGTTTACGCAGAATACTTAAAAGTAAAAATACACATTGGATATGTTCGTAGATACTATAAGTACCTTATACTCTGAATTCAAAGCCAGAAATGTATTTTAATTTTCCCCACTTTTTTAATTCACGGGATAAATTATATTTGAAGCCGAGGATCTGTATACAGATCACTGTTTGAAGCATAAGGCAGAAAGTAAGACCACATTACTTAACGATAACATAATATTACGAGAAAGTACGTGCTGTTGTAGCTCTACTTATTTATTCAGTTTTTCAAATACTGGTATTACTCGGGCAACTTTTCTTGAACGATGGATAGACGATTTCGGGTGGAGTGGGGGTATTAGTTACAAAGTCAGCCACTAGAGTATTTTAAGTAATGCCAAAGTATGTGAAATGAAAGTCAAAACTGCATCTTGTGCGTAACTTTTTCGGGAGTTTTAGGTGACTCCCTTGAAGGACCTGGACCAGACTCAGCTGACTCACTCTCATTTCTTTCGATATTGACAATAAATCTGAACAGGGGTTCTGCACTATGAAAGCTACTGGCTTTGAATAGCCTCTGTTTCGCGCCAACGAAGTTTTAATGCTTGGAAGGTTGTCATCAGTGCCCGCTGCGAGCTTTTGCCTTCAACTGTTTATTGCACAAGGGAGGGGATCAAGGTCATCGTTCAAGAAAAGTTGCGCGAGTAATATGTTAACTAGTAAAATTTTTTGTCGCCCAGGATATGTATTACGTTGTAATTTGAAAACTCGACATGTTAGTTGTCAGAAGTAACAATCGATACCCCTAAAAATGCCAAATTCTTTTGAGTTATTCTGATGATAAAAACAAATATTTCGTAGTTCTTGATCTTCTAATATACATTAAAATTCTACTTCTCCCTACTGAAATTTAGGTAATGTTGCGCGTAAAACTGTAAAACGGGCACTGGCAACAAAAAAATGGAAAAACCAGATGCTAAATTTAGAAAAAAAACATACTCTAACACGTGGCATTTCAAAACTATAAAAATCAAGCTATAGATTTTCGCTTTAATAGTTCCTTGTATCACCGCAAATTTAAATTTTTTCTGTAAATTGGTCTCTATGAATTTGTAAACGACGGCCAAATTTGAGTTGATAAAGAAGTTATTCTGATTTAAACGAATCATATGAAGATATTATCTATCAATTTTGATACCACCACTCTAGTTGGTTTTCGTATTTATATTGTACACACTAACCTAAAATCACGATATTGAATAATGAAAGAATGTAAATGTCGTTACAAATTCTGTAATATTACAAATTGCTTATTTAGCAAATGGGGAAAATGTTGAAACACGCGGTGCTATTTGTTTTGTATTTTTTAACCAATGCTTAGAAGTTGATGATGCTGTAATTCGAAACACCGTTATGGAGGACAGTTAATCCGTTCCATACAATATCAGCTTTGCAGTACACCATGTGATGCAGTTGTATTTGTTGCCGTTTGTCAGCTCATTTTACCTTGATATTTAGTACTTTCTTTTTACCAGGACGCCTTGTAGCTGATATAGACCAGTCATCGACATGCCCATACTGCCCTTTCACACATTTCTTATTCTTTAGCATGTTTCTATAATTACATTTTGGAATGTGACACTCCCGAGGTAGCCCGCTGACCCGTATCCTTCAGTGTCTAATGAGTGAAATTGACGAAGTAAACTTTGGATTCGATTTACTCGCTTTCTTTTGAGAGCACACCATTTCAGAAGAGAATGCGCGGGCACACTTTGATAACACTCCGGAACTGATTGTCAAAAGGAAGTGTGTAAATCGAGTCATAGGCCTCTCTCTCTCTCTCTGTCAATGAAATGTTAGATGGTATCTTTTTAGCTTTATGTGCCTTCTTAGCTGCAAAATAAATATTTTCATTAAAATTGTCGACTGATCAGAACTTTTTAGAAAATGGTGAATAGAATAGTTAGAGAACATTTCATTTATACGAATATTTAGTTTCATTTGCAGCAATATTTATATTTTGCCTGGCGGCTTAATTCATGTGTCAGCGTTCTGTTTTCATGACGCGATCCCAGGTTCGATTCCTAGTCAGGTAAGATTATAGTGTTCATTTTCCTGACAATTTCCCCGAATATGTTGCGTGTGTGGATGAGAAAATTCACATCTCAAGTTGAGAAGACCAGAATACAATGTGGGAATATCTTCGTGCCAACCATACGTACTCCCTTAACAATGGCCGCGTGACCGGGACGCCGCTGGTAGCCTATGGTCCATATACACGCCAAGGCTAAAATATTAATATTTCAGTTACTGAATTTTATAAAAAATTCCCACATTTTTCATGCACCATGTTGCAAAGGTTGAACAACCGTATACGATGATCGAAACTTTAGCTAAGTAGCATTCACCCAATAGAACAATTTGAACAATAGAACCTTCACATGACTGCATCGAAAGCCTAGGGGAACATCTTTATCTGTTTCCACAGTTTGGGGCAACCGTTTACGAATTTTTTCTAAAACCCCTCTAGTGTTGCGCAGACAGAATGGGAGCAAAATTGATGACAAATTTTGCACATGCTCTTCGATGAAATCCTAAAGAAATTCTTTGACGATTCTAACATGCAACAAAATTTTCAAATTTTGCCCTTGTTCATCGGGTCACGTTCACAGAGTTCGTGGTTTAATCAAAATGAGTCTAGAGGAATATTATAGATAAATATTCCATTTTCTCACCAGAGCATGCAAGAAAAACATTTCGGCCATTGTGAAGAAAATATCAGAATACATTATTATATTTATTATTAATTCTCTATTAAGTATCACAACTTGGTGGCAGAATATCTTAACTTTACATGAATTAAGCTTACATAGACTAACAATACACACAATTGACTAACAATAAAAATATTGTTTGAACGTGATTTACAACGTGACGTGTTTGGTTCACTTGTTCCCAAAACGAATGTTTTTGTTTTTGAGACACTCCAAAGGTTTCCAAACATTTCATAAACAATCGTTTAAAACAGTTGTTTACAAATGCAGATATTTGCATTTCCCGCTCGTCTGTTCTTTTCAACCCTTTCTTACTCGTCTCTGTTATCTTCTCTAATAAACTGGTGTCTTGCATGGATAACTTAACAAATTCATTCTTGCTTGCATTGTTTTCCATGTGAGCAGGTTTTGTGAACAACACTGATCTAGATTAAAACACTTGGAGTCGGTTCCACACGTACAATCTAACATTCGCATAATAAAGATATCGATAGAAAAATGTTAAATTCATTTTAGTTTTTAATTTTCAATACATTCTCGACATTATAAACAGCATTGCAGTCAAGTGATTCAGGGTTTGGGTATGATGTCGCCGAAGCCTTGAATATTGCTTCTTGGCTCCCAAAAAACGAGCTGTAAAGATAAAAGTAAATACAATGAGGATAATTGTATTAATATTCTAATTCCTTCACTTCTATTCATTTCGCTCTCTTTTTATAGTTAATCAAAAGTGAAAACATGTCTTGCAAGGAATACTTTTATTTACGTATCTTCTAAAACAAGGCTACTTCTGCCGCAGACGTCGGAGAAATGTTTGTCGATAGTCTGCACGTAAATATTTTGAAAAATCTAATTCGTCACTAAATTCAAAACACTCATTAAAAATAACCGAGTCCATATCTTTTGATTCTCTAAAATTTTATCATAAAAAATTGTGTCGAACAAATGTATCAACACTACACCAGGTTAAACTAAAAAATATAAAGTGTGAAAAAATAACATTTTTAATTCCTCTTCTATTGAATATTTCTCAGCAATCTGAAATAATACAACTAATTAAAGTTGAAGACTTTTTATGTTTTGTGTATACTAAAAATGACAAATCACCGAAATAGTGAATTAAAATGTTAGAGTAAATGAAAATGTTTCTCAATAGCAGAAATCAACTGAATTTTCAATCCGCATTCACACATTAAACAAAGTGATATTACCTTAAAATGAACTCTGTCACACGTTGATGTAGAACGTTGCTCATATCCGCATCGATTCTCCTGCTGGCCAACGACTTGTAATGTTGCACCGGAGGCCGCGACATTATCCAGAGCGACACCTGACCGACTCTGGAGGGCGCCGCAGCTCTCCACAGCAGTGAGACGTTCACACGCAAAAAGAAAAATATGAGAACAATGGAAATACAAAATATTGCGTGGAAATAACAATATAAAAGTAAATCAGAATTGTTTAGTTTACGATTTCCCTGTATATGACAAGCCGCCAGGATCCGACGTTCCCACTCACTGGACGAGCAATGACCATTCCACCCATGGTAATATGAATAATGACATCGTCTTTTGCATATTCCCGCTCTTCTCTTTATCTATGATTAACCTATATGTTCTAAGGTCTGCGATTCTTTTCCAGTGTAGGTACAGAAAAAAACGCCATTTGTAAAAAAAAAAAAGCAGACACTTTTGTCAGCACCCTTTTTTTTCTATCTGACGTCATAAACGGTTAAAATGTGATTCTAGATTATCTATTGAAAAATCTGGGTGAACAGAGTCGTCTTTTCTGAATTGCGTCTCCCGACCAGTCGCTGAGCGCTGAACGCGCGCGGGCCTGCGTCCAAGGACCGTCCAGACGAGGCCTGGAGCCCGGGGCCTACTCCGTCGTCCGGCCTGGGACAGGCGCCAAGGAGCGGCGTTCGCGGCGCAGCTGCTCAGCGGAGGAGGAGGAGCTGCGAGGAGAGTCCTGGAGGGGGACGCGCCGGCGCCCGGGGTCCGGCCTTCTGAAGGACGGCGCCCGGGGTCCGGCGTTCCCACTCACTGGACGCGAAATAGCCATTCCACCCATGGTAATATGAATAAGGAAATCGATTTCCGGAATCTTTTACACCGTCTTTTTCTCATTCTATATCAAATATGATTTATTGGAAAGATCAAACGTAAATTATTTAAAGGCCTGGCACCGATTGTTTTTTTATGAAAAGCAATGAATGGATAATATCTGTCCCAATGTGCAGTGAACCAAACAACAAAATGAACAGCGCAAAGAAGGTAACAATTATTCTAAGAAATACCACAAAGTTATTAAACAGTCGATAAATGAATACGATTAAAAGTTTTCAACATATTTCTACAAATTGCCTACATATTCCCTACTTCTGAAGCAGTCCAGGTACGTGCCCTGAAAATTTGTTGTTCTCTTTAGAGATCTGTGTTAAGACATCTTTCACATTTCACAAATATATTGCCGAAGAAAAATATGTGAGCAACATCACCCACAAAGAAGCCCCGTCCATAATCACAGCTTATTCAGAAAGCCAAGCCATGTGGGAACACCCTACATTACAAAAATAATGTATAGGAACATTTGTCCGGAGTCCGGAGAAGGTTCTTATAAAGAAGGGCGCCCGCGTGCAACGTTCGACATCATCGTTCACTCGTGGAGCCAAACAATCTGTTTAAACATACATTACAAAAAACATGGAAACAAACATATCATGGCGCCTGGGGTCCATTCCTTTAAACCGGCTGCCAAATCACCCCTCCTTCAGGGAGACACGCCATATGCGGCAACCAATCATTTAATAAATATTGTAAAGGAACGTATGTCAGCGCATCTTGTATCTTATAAAGTAGAGCGCTCGAGATATGACGTTACAAATCCCTGCTTCTCCAAGCAGCCAAGCCATGTGCAAACACCATACATTACGAATTGTAAAGAAACTTATTTCAGCGCCCGGGGTTCCTTTCACGAAGGGCGCCCGGGTTCTGACGTTCCAAAACCGTGTTTCTTGAAACGCCAAGCCATGAGCAAACACCATACATTACGAAAATGTAAAGAAACTTCCACGAAGGGCGCCCGGGTTCTGACGTTCCAAATCCCTGCTTCTTCAAACAGCCAAGCCATGTGCAAACACCATACATTACGAAATGTAAAGAAACTTATTTCAGCGCCACGGGGTCCCTTCCACGAAGGGCGCCCGTGTCCTGACGTTCCAAATCAGTGTTTCTGCAGGGAGGCATG
>BOPP01000009.1:4966908-4992079 GCA_017312745.1 Gryllus bimaculatus | reverse complement strand
GCCATTTGCGTCACCATTCATACAATGACGTAAGGGAACCTATATCAGCCGCCCAGGGTCACTTCTCAGCGACGAGGACCCGCTGGTTTGGACGTTCCGCAAATCCCTGGCCTTCATCAGCAGCCAAGCCATAGAGCAAACACCATACTTACGAAATGTAAGCCAACTTATTTTCAGTGCGGGGGTCCTTTCCATCGAGGGTGGCGCACCACGGATTCTGACGTTCCAAATGGTTCTTCTTCAAGCAGCAAGCCATATGTGCAAAACCATAAATAGCGAATTGTAAAGAAATTATTTCAGCGGCCCGGGGTCCCTTCACGAAGGGGCGCCCGGGTTCTGACGTTTCATATCGTAGCTTCTTCAAGCAGCCAAGCCATGTGCAACCATAACTTACGAAATGTAAAGAACTTATTTTCACAGCCCGCGGTAGCTTTCACGAAGGGCGCCGCGTGTCTTGACGTTCAAATGCAGTGGTTTCTGCGGGAGGCTGCCATTTGCGTCACCATTCATAAATGACGTAAGGGAACATATTATCAGGCCAGGGTCACTTCTCAGGACGGAGCCTGGTTTGGGACGTTCCAAATCTGGCTTATCAAGCAGCCAAGCCATGAGCAAAACCATACATTAGGAAAATGTAAAGCAACTTATTTCAGTGGCCTGGGGTCCCTTCCAACGGGGGCGGGCCCGGATTCTGACGTCAAAATGCGTTCTTCTTTTTTCTTTCAAGGAGATCTTCACGCAAGCCAAGCATCGTGCAAATAACCATCAAAATTAATCGAATTGGTAAGAACAAACTTAATAAATTTCAGAGGTACTGCGTGCCCGGGTTCTTTCACGAAGGGGCGCCGGGTTCTGACGTTCCAACCGTGTTTCTTGAAACGCCAAGCCAAGAAGCAACAAGACAAAAACAAACCATACATTACGAAAATGTAAAGAAATTCCACGAAGGAGGCCCGGGTTTGACGTTCCAATCCCTGCTTCTTTAAACAGCCAAGCATGTGCACACAACCATAACATTACGACATGTAAAGGAAAACTTATTGTCAGAAGCGCCCAGGGGGGTCCCTTCCACGAAGGGCGCCGGTGTCCTGACGGTTCGCCATCCAACAAATCAAGTGTTTCTGGCAGGGAGGGGCATGCCATTTTTGCGGGTTCAACTTCATACAAATGACGTAAGGGACACATATTTCCAGCAGTCGCACAGGGGTCACTTTTCTTTCTCGGGGGACGGACCGCGCTGTTTGTTGGACGTTCCAAATCCCCCGCCCCCCCTGCTTCAATCAGCAGCCACGCATGAGAGCAAAACACCTAACCATAACATTTTTAGAAAAGTAATGTAAAGCCATGAAAAACACTTATTTCAAAGGTGCCCGGTCGCCCCTTCTTCCACGAGGGCGGGGCTCCGGATTCTGAGTTCCAAATGCGTTTTCTTCTTAAGCAGTGCCAAGCCAAATGTGCAACACGCATACAATCACGAATTGTAAAGAAAATTATTTCAGCGCCGGGGTCCTTTTCCACGAAGGGCGAGCGCTGCCCGGTCTGCTGGACGGTGTTCCAGATCACAACATATCCGTTGCTTTTTCAGCAGAGCCTAAGCCCATGTGGCAAACACCATAACATTCGCAAATGTAAAGAAACTTATTTAAGGCACCAGCGCTGGCTGGCCCGGGGTCCCTTTCCCACGAGGGCGGCGGGCCCGTTTCCTGGGTGCCGGCCCACCCTGCTTGACCATGCTGGACGTTCAGATAGTGGTGTTTTTGCAGGGAGGCAATTGCCATTTTTTGCGGTCAACCCATTCATACACAATGTGTAAGGGGAAACATAATATTTAACAGCGCCAGGGTCACTCTCAGACGGACGCCCGTTTGACTGTTCCAAAATCCCTGCTTCACATCAAGCAGAGCCAAGCCATGAGCAAACACCATACTTAACGAAAATGTAAAGCAACTTAAATTTTCAAGTGGCCTGGGTCTCTTCCAGGGGGGGGCGCGGCATTCCTGAGTCCAAAATGCGGTGATCTCTTTCTTCCTTCAAGCCAGCAGCCGAAAAAGCCATGTGCAACAACCCAGTTATTTCAGTGCCCGGGGTCCCTTCCACGAAGGGCGCCCGGGTTCTGACGTTCCAAATCCGTGCTTTTTCAAGCAGCCAAGCCATGTGCAACACCATATATTACGAAATGTAAAGAAACTTATTTCAGCCCCCGGGTTCTGACGTTCCAAATCCGTGCTTCTTCAAGCAGCCAAGCCATGTGCAAACACCATACATTACGAAATGTAAAGCAACTTATTTCAGCGCCCGGGGTCCCTTCCACGAAGGGCGCCCGAATTCTGACGTTCCAAATGCGTTCTTCTTCAAGCAGCCAAGCCATGTGCAAACACCATACATTACGAAATGTAAAGAAACTTATTTCAGCGCCCTGGGTCCCTCCACGAAGGGCGCCCGGGTTCTGACGTTCCAAATCCGTGCTTCAAGCAGCCAAGCCATGTGCAAACACCATACATTACGAAATGTAAAAACTTATTTCAGCGCTCGGGGTCCCTTCCACGAAGGTTCTGACGTTCCAAATTCGTGTTTGTGCAGGGATCCATGTCATTTGCGGTCACTATACATTATGAAAATATCATAAGGTATCATATATTAGCGCCCGGAGTCCCTTTTACGAAGGACCCCCGGGTTCCGACGTTTCAAATCTGTGTTTCTGCAGGAAGCCATGCCATTTACGGTCACCATACATTACAAAAATGATGTAAGGAAACATATATAAGCGCCCAAGATCCCTTCTAGAGACAAGCACCCGGGTTTTGCGGTTCCAAATCCTTGATTCTTCAGAGACTTAAGCCATGTGCGTCACCATACATACACAACTTTGAGCCTGATGTTTTTAAAGATCTACTTTCGTAAAACAGACTTTGAAGCGAAAATCTCTATTTTCAATTTTGTGGTCAAAAATATTTTCAATGTATGAAAAACCGAGCGATGACCGTAGTCGAGACTAGTGCCACATATTTCTTACCACAAAAGTGAAAAAAAAAATATTTAAAGAAATAATTTCTGCGAGTTTGGATCAAAAAATCGTTAATTACAAGCACAAATTACGCAAAAATTACTCATTATATTTTAAATTGTACATGACATTTTTTAAAGACCTAATTGTGCACAACAGTCTTTGTTGCAGACAAACATTTATATCTTCATTTTCGTTTTTACAATTTTTGAAAGGCCGAGTATTTCATTCAATATTAGACCTGCTCCAATTTCTTGTACGTCCTTTGCACTAATTAACAACAGAATTTCATCAAATAATTAGTGTCATTTTTTTAAAATTTCGAGAATGACCGATGGGCTTCGTGTAAATTACCCTCCAAAACTAAAATATCGGTTTCAAATGCCAGGGGACGCTACATCAGCCAAGACAATTAAGGAATATCAATTTTGATTATTATATGAATGAGGTCGAATGTGTTTTAATTTATCTTATTTTTGCCCTAATTTTTTATTTTATCATATTTATAAGTTATCTGTCTAAAAATCCAAATGGACAGAGTCGTCTTTTCTAAGTTGCGTCTCCCGACCAGTCGCTGAGCGCTGAACGCGCGCGGGCCTGCGTCCAAGGACCGTCCAGACGAGGCCTGGAGCCCGGGGCCTACTCCGTCGTCCGGCCTGGGACAGGCGCCAAGGAGCGGCGTTCGCGGCGCAGCTGCTCAGCGGAGGAGGAGGAGCTGCGAGGGGAGTCCTGGAGGGGGACGCGCCGGCGCCCGGGGTCCGGCCTTCTGAAGGACGGCGCCCGGGGTCCGGCGTTCCCACTCACCGGACGAGAAATTAACCTTCCACCCACGGTAATATGAATAACGAAATCGATCGAATCATTTCCTCATTCTTTTTCAATTCCTATATCAACTATGTTTTATTGGGAATATCAAACGTAAATTATTTAAAATTCTGTCATTGATTGGTATTTTTAATTAAAAACTATGAATTGGATAATATCTTTGCCAACGTGCAGTGAAACTCAAAACTAACGGCGCAAAGATGGTAAAGAAATATCGTAGAAAAATAACAAAAAGTATTTAAAAATCAAAAAATGAATATCATTTAAAAACGTTTTCAATATAGTTCTACATATTGCCTATATTTTCCCTTCTTCTAAAGAATACGACCCGGGTTCTTGCTCCGAATATTTTTTTTTCTCTTTAGAGGGCTGTGTTAAATCATCATTCATATTTCACAAATATATTGTCGAATTAAAATATGTGAACGCCCTTGGTTAGTCCTTCCAAAGACATCCATACCATCCATCCGCCGTCCCAAATCACAGCATTTTCAGGAAGAAAAGCCGTATGCGGACACTCTACATTACAAAAATTACTTAATGGTACGTATATCAGAGTTGGGTTAGGTTCTTCTGAGACAGTGCGCCCGCGTTCTGACGTTTTATATCACTGTTCCCTCACGGTGACAAACAATCTGCGACAAACATACATTACAAAAATGATGTATATCAACGCACGGAGTGCTTTCTTTTCAAAAAAGGCTTTTTTAGGTACCCTAGCCATGTGTGGACAACATACTTTACAAAAATGATGTAATGGAACGTATTGAAGATCCCGGATTCCATCTAAAGAATTACACTCGGTTCTGATATTTAAATGTCAGTTACTTCAAGAAGCCAAGCCATGTGCGATCACAATCTATAACGAAAATAATGCAAAGAAACCTTTCAGGGCCCGGGTTCCCTTCTCAAGAAGGGCGCTCCGATTCTGACCTTCCAAATCACTGCTTCTTCAGGGAGCTAAGCCATTTGCGGACACCACAGATTACAAAAATGATGTAAAAGAACGTATTTCAGTCCCCGGATTCAATCTAAAGAAGGACACCTGGGTCCTGACGTTCCAAATCCCTGCTCCTTCTGGGAGTCGCCCCATGTGCAGTCATCATACATAACCAAAATGATGTAAAAGTATTTGAGTGCCCAGAGCTCCTTCTAAGGATGGGCGCTCCAATCCTGATGTTCCAAATCACTGCGTCTTCAGGGCAACACGCCATGTGCGATAACTACACATAAAGAAAATGATGAAAATGGATGTTTTCAGCGCATAGCGTCCCCTCGAAAGAAGGGCGCCCGAGTTCTGTGTTCCAAATCCCTGCTTATTCAGGGAGCCAAGCCATGTGCTGACACCACACATTACAAAAATGATGTAGAGGAACTTATTTCAGAGCCAGGGTTCCCTTCTAATGAAGAGCGCCCGGGTTTTGACATTCCAAAACCCTACATTTTCTGCGAGCCAAGCCATGTGCTGTCACCATACATAACAAAAATATTGTAAAAGAATGTATTTCAATCCTAGGGTTTCATCTAAGGAAGGGTCCCCGAGTTTCTGACGTTCAAATCCCTACTTCTTCTGGGAGCTAAGCCATGTGTCGTCACCATGCATAAGAAAAATTATGTAAAAGAACGTATTTCAGCGCCCGGGTTCCCTTCGAAAGAAGGGCGCCCGGGTTCTGACGTTCCAAATCACTGTTTCTTCAGGGTGCCATGCCAAGTGCTGACACCACATATTAAAAAAATGATCTAAAATGATCTTCTGTGAGACAAACCATGTGCGGTCACCATACATAACGAAAATACTGTAAATGAACGTATTTCATTCCCAGGGTTCCATCTAAGGAAGGGTGTGAAGTTCCAACTCCCTACTTCTTTTGGGAGCTAAGGCATGTGTCGTCACCATGCATAAGGAAAATGATGTAAAAAGGAACATATTTCAGCGCCCGGGTTCCCTTCGAAAGAAGGGCGCCCGGGTTCTGACGTTCCAAATCACTGTTTCTTCAGGGAGCCATGCCAAGTGCTGACACCACATATTACAAAAATGATGTAGATGAACTTATTTCAGCGCCAGAGTTCCCTTCTATGGAAGGGCGCCCGGATTCTGGCGTTCCAAAGCCCTACTTCTTCTGTGACTCAAGCCATGTGCGGTCATCATACATAGTGATAATGATGTGAAAGAACGTATTTCAGCGCCCGGGGTCCCTTCTAAAGAAGGGCGCCCGGGTTCTGACGTTCCATATTTCTGCTTGTTTTGTGCCCAATCCATAGGGTTTATTCATATAATACCTATGTGTTTACAAAGAAGCGTATATCAGCGCCCCGGTTCTTCCTGCTCAAGAAGGGCGCCCGGGTCTGACGTTCCAAATTACTGCATCTTCACGGATCTAAGGCATGTGTGGACTCCATTTATTACGAAAATGATGGAAACAAACTTGTTTCAGCTCCCGGGTTCCCTTTTAAAGAAGAGCAACCGGGTTCTGACGCACCAAATCCCTGTATCTTACTGGAGTCAAGACAACTGCGGCTTACTTTACGAAATGTTGTAAAGTTTATCGGCACTGTGGTTCTAATGATCACAACCTCCGTTTCTTCAGTCAGACAAGCCATGTGCGGACACTATGCATTACAAAACATATGTAATGGAACGTATTTCCGCCTCCGGAGTCCCTTCTAAGGAACGGTGCCCGAGTTCTGACTTCCAAATCACTGCTTCTTCAGGGAGATAAGACGTGCGGACATTATATTTGCATTAAAAAAATGTTGTTCAGGAACCTATGTAATCGACTGTGTTCCCTTCTAATACGGCGCACGGGTACTGACGTTTTTAATCACTGTTCCTTCAGGAATCCAAGATATGTGCTAAAATTATGCATTACAAAAATTATGTAAAGAATCGTATCTACCTCCAGGATGACCTGCTCCTAAAGAAGAGCGCCCGTGTAATGACGTTTCCAATTACTGCTTCTTGAGAGAGCAACAAGGCAATCCAAAAAAATTATACAAAGGAATGATGCCATTATTGATATCCTTTGGCTATAGATGGGTGCTTGGGTTTTGATATTTCAAATTACTGTTTTAACCTAAGTAGCAGTTTCTTATGCGTTATCCATAGATTACAGATATTCTTTTGAAGAAAAATATGTAAGCGCACTATGTTTATCAGTCTAAGGGTGATCTTACCTCTTTTGACGTTTATAATTACTGATTTTAATACTGACAAACGTCCTTGACGATTTACACAATTAAAATTGCAGGACGTATGCTTGTACTAGAAGTTCCTTCTTCGAAGGAATGTCTCCCAAATTTTGATGTTCCAAATTGTTATTTCCGTAAGGGATCTGTGCCAAAATATGTGTTTATATTGGTTAGAGCGCTTTGGAGAATTTGTGAGTTGCAGGTTTATTAATTTTCCCAATTAATAACGTAAGGATGACGATGTGAATAATCGCGATCGCTAAGGCAATAGTGTCGTGGCGATCTTGGATCTGCGGGATGGAATCCTGCCTCGGGCATTGATGTATTTGTTATCGTCTCCTTAGCCATTATCATCCTATAACTTCATTAAAGAAGGATTAATAATTCCCTGCGCGAGTAGAAGACTCTCGCTCTTAATGGAATGTGTAGTCTAATAAAACAAAGAAATGTAAGAAATATTGCAATCAGGCGTTGGAAAACGGCGAATTTGCGACACAAAAGGTCCTGTTAACGAAAAAATTGGTAAATGAAGTTTGAAAAATTTAGAAAAAAGTCCTCTAACACGAGTTGTTGCCAGTATCCATGTTTAGTTTGTCCTTCACTCCGAAATTATGCAAAAAATACTTGTTTTTCAAAACATTGTACATGAGTTTTTTAAAGAGATACTTTTGTAAAACGGACTTTGAAGCAAAAATCTCTATCTTCAATTTTGTAGTTAGAAATTTTTTCAATATATGAAAAACTAAGCGATACCAGAAATTGAGACTAGCGCCATATTTCTTACTACATAAGTGGAAAATACTATTTAAAAAACAATTTCATCGGGTTTTGACCAAAAAAAAAAGTTAATTTCAAACGCAAATTACGCAAAAATTACTCGTTTTTTCAAAAAAGTGTACATGACCTTCTTTGCAAGAACTAATTGTGTACAACAGACTTTGTTGGAAACTAACAGCTGTACCTTCATTTTTGTTTGTTTTTAAATTTTTTTTGTAACAATTATTGAAAAGTCGAGTATTTCATCGAAAATGAGACCTGCTCCATTCTCTTTTGTACAATCCGACAACAAAATTTCTTCCAGCAATTTGGAGCCTTTATTTTCATATTGAGAATGTCCCAAGGGCTTCGTGTAAATTACCCCCAAAACTAAAATACCAGTTTCAAATCCCAGGGTCGCGACATCAGCCAAGACAATTAGGGAATATCAATTTTGATTATTATATGAATGCGGTCGGCTGTGTTTTCATTTATCTTATTTTTGCCCTAATTTTTTATTTGATCATATTTATAAGTTATCTATCAAAAAATCTGGGTGAACAGAGTCGTCTTTTCTAAATGGCGTCTCCCGACCAGTCGCTGAGCGCTGAACGCACGCGGGCCTGCGTCCAAGGACCGTCCAGACGAGGCCTGGAGCCCGGGGCCTACTCCGTCGTCCGGCCTGGGACAGGCGCCAAGGAGCGGCGTTCGCGGCGCAGCTGCTCAGCGGAGGAGGAGGAGCTGCGAGGGGAGTCCTGGAGGGGGACGCGCCGGCGCCCGGGGTCCGGCCTTCTGAAGGGCGGCGCCCGGGGTCCGGCGTTCCCACTCACTGGACGCGAAATTAACCTTCCACCCACGGTAATATGAATAACGAAATCGTCTTTTACATGTTCCCGGTCTTCTCTTATCTATATGCCTAAATGTTCTAAGGTCTGGGATTTTTTAAAGTATAGGTGAAGAAATAAAAACGCCATTTGTTAAAAATAAACAGACATTTTTGTTTTGTGGGACAAACAGCAGCACACTGCATCTTACGATAGTATAGCGGCTTTTGTGGCAGTAAAGTGTGATTTTGATTCTAGAAATTGTATCATTTTCTTCACATTAACAGTGAGTACTTATTCGATTTTTCCCCTAGCGTGGTGTGACACCCAGTTATAGTAATTGCTAGTGGATGGAGACAAGTGATGATTGTGTCGTGAATATGAATAATTAACGTTCGTGAATATGATATATTAAATACGACTAACGTCATATGACAATGAGCTAGAACAACTTCAACGGACCAGTGGAGACAGTTGTTTAGAAGGGCCTCCACTTGAGAGTGTACGTTATCGCTTCAAATGTGTCCATCTCCCTAGGATCTGATCCACCAATCCTCCATGATCCTCCTATAAATTGGGAAGTGTACCCTAAGTGGTTCCAGGATATCTGACGAATCTGAGATTTCACGATTTCAGGCTGTGCGAGTCATAACTTCGCAGTTCAATGTTCATACGTGATAACATTAATAGAATTTTCTTTGTTAATTCTTACAGTGCAGCATATGTGTATGAGCGCATCGAACGTTTGAGTTTCTTCGTGAAAACATCTTTGAATTTGTTTTGCCTGCACCCTACTCACATCTTCACTTGTATCCGAGCGTTCTTGTTTTTTCTTAGGATAGAAGATTAAATTGAGACCTTAGATAGCATAAAAGACGCTTACGAGAATGGTGCCGGGGTCCTGTTCGTCGAAATGCCTGATTTTACGAAATTTTTTAAAAAATTAAGAGATTTCGTGTTGTTTCTACAACTACAATTGTAAAGAAACATTTTTTTCTTAATAAAATGTTATCATAAAAAACGATCTTCAAATAAGATCATGTTGCTTATTTTGAAAATGTATTTTTTGCGTAATTTCGCGACAAACATAATAGCCCGCTCCCAATTGACTGCTCACTCACATTCACTTTCGTGAACTTAATAGAGGTGATTTTGGCCAGTGTTGCCAGATGTGTTTAGAGAGATTCCGCCATGTTCGTTTCAGTTTCCGCCGAAAATCCGCTGAATTGGTTTTAAATTTCCCTCCTAAATCCGCTAAACGTAAAATAAATTATTTTCCCATATTTAAATGTTTTATTAATTTATTCTATTAAAACAAAAATATGATTGCGAAATATAGTGGCTTTATTGAACCTGTAATTCAATTTTTAGATAGTATAGAATGTGTTACATGGATGAAAATTTGCAAAATAATATCAATTGATTTCAGGTAGTATATAATTTGTTGTATAAGTATTATATTATTTATTCTTGCTAGTAACATGGAGTTAGAAATTTTCAAAATATACATCTGTGCAAGACAACTTATTAATAGAGGTTAATGAAAACTGATGCTTTACAAACTTTATGAATTCCCGCCGTTTATTCCGCTGTCCGCGAAACTCATTTTTTTCCGCTGTACGAGTTCAAAATCCGCTGAAAACGGCGGGAATTCCGCCGATATGGCAACACTGATTCTGGCAGGATGCTTCGTAGGTTAGAGTTTGTATATTATTTCATATTTCTTTGTTTGTTTCCTACATTCGAGCATTTGTAATGTCTCAAGTTATTTTTTTATAATTGATTTAAAACCTATTTTAAATTGCGGGCTTTATTTGAGTTAAATGTAAAAACGAATAGATAATTTCGCTTTGGATAGTAAGATGTAGGAATGAAGAGTAATGCTGGTAAAAACAGATTGTTTTTTATGAATATAACAAAATTATGTTTAATAATTAATTTTATAATTATAATTTAATAATTCATTTTCGTGCCAGGGGTATCAACAATAGTAACTTGCAAAATGTTGTGTCCCATACGATTTAGCGGTCATTGTTGCGTGTTGCAACACGTTATGCCTCAGTGATAACTGAAGGCGATAACGACGGCCGCGGTTCGTTCGTCTTAATATAAACTAATAATTTTATTTACGGCTAAAATACGCATCGTGCATGTAGAACGTGAATACATTGAATTCAATGGCAGAAAGATGTTTTCGTTTAAGCATTTGATTTAAAAATACATATTATTTTACACGTTTCGTTTGTTTAAGAATTTTTCAAATGGTGATGGAAATGTAAGACAGAAATTGTCACTCACTTTGCTGCTATAGAACTATTTTTTTTAAATTATTGATGAAATCGACCATTATGAAATTAATGATGCATGGGTTGATGGAAATTATTTTTGAAATATTATTGGGTTATTAAATTGAATATCTTCCGGATGGAATGTAAGCTGAGTGTGGTTTTGAGAATTTTATTTATTTGGGTATTTGATATACGGGTGAAGTTTTGATACGTCAGGATTTCAAACAATGTTGGGAAATGCTCTTTTGATTGGGTTGGGAGATGGCATAGAAATTTCTGAGCAGTTACATTTATGAAAGTTTTGCTACGTTCCCTGTTTTTTCTTTCGATTATATTTTTAAATTACGAACAGTTAATTGATTATGTTATCCCAGTTATTCTGTGTATGATCATAATCTAGGCATCTCTAACTCTGACCTTGGGGTTTTCTGTGTCTTTATCTATTTTCATTAATTTGTATAGGCATTAAATAATGTTGATTTAATATTTTTTCTGTGTAGGGCAAGAAAAGAGTAATTTAATTACACTTCCTCTCAGATGATCTGCAGTGTAACAGGGTAAAATGTCGGGTGATAATTATTGAAATGAATTAACACAAACGTATTTATGACTCCTTGGTTAGCGTTCTCGCTTTCCAAAGCGCAACTCCAAATTCGATTCCCGGCTGAGGCAAATTATAACTGCGCGCTTTCCTTACAAATGTCCCAGTATTGATTGTTGTGTGACGATGAGAAAGCCCATCCTAACGTTAAGAAGACCATTATATACGGTGAAGGGAGGTCTTCGTGCCACCGCTGGTCGGCCAAGGCCCGAATCGGGATGTCGAGTCAAGAACAGGAACAGTATATATCAAAAGTCTATGTCTAAACCTTTAGACTTATAATTGTAACGTGGAAAATTTTTAAAATTCCTTTAAGAAAATTGGAAATTTTCAACATGAGCTGGAGGTAATACGCGATTAAGGCAGCATATGAAAGTGGGCAGGAACGTTAGAATCAGCGCTCGATTCCTTGAGAAATGCGACGGAACGGTGTTCCTGCGCCTCGAAAATAATCATTCAAGTCTATTATAAATATATAACTGTCCTTTCACCCCTCATTATCATCATCATCATATCATCTTTCATACCCCGAGGGCGAACAACCCTGGGGAATAAAAATCGGACTCGGCTAAATACTGGTCCCCAATTAAAGTTACATGCACCTGCCACCGCGATAATTATACTGAGCCACGGTAAATGCAGGATGGATGCATGCATGCGTGGTCCTAGTTGGCCTAATCGCGAAAGAAAGAAATATATAACTATTAAATTAATCTATTAAATTAATAATTAACTTGGGGCACATTCCGGGACCTAAAATTTTGTAAACCAAGCACTGATTAGAATGTCCAAGAATACTCAATATTTTATTTTAAAAAATGCAAATGCATTTCAATTGTATTAATATTGCTTACTTGTCAATAAGGTGGTATTGCCAGCACGCCAACATATCGTAGCAGCGCATTTGTTTAGGAAATTTTCTGAGGAAACTCTGCGCCTACTCCTTTCTCCTCCTCACCTGAACGAAGAGGAAATGTGTTAGCGAATCAAATCAAATAGGATTCGATTGATTACTTCGTGGTTCAGGACGCATCAACTGCTATGGTCATTAGTTCCTCAAGTAGGGTACATGTTTTTTACATGAGTATCTTCCCCCGTTGGATGGTGAGATCAAGATTCGACATACGATATAATATTACTTCTGTATATACGAACGTATATGAGAAAGTTAAACTTCGTAATTTATACGTTTTTCTTTCTAAAATATTGAAATGCCTACGATTTCAAAATAACTACAACTTTATAAGCTCGTAAGTTTATTTACACAATTTAAATTTCAAATGCCTTTACAACAAACTAACTTTTGCAACTGTCAGAACACTAGGGTAGAAGTTAAGCAGAACCCATAAACTGAATTATCATATTATTATCTTATTAATCACACTAATAAACTTCGCAATGTCAAAAAGGAATTGATGTCATTGCTCATAAAATTAACTACACGTCTTCACCAAGGTTGTCCAACACGTGGCTCATGCCACTTATTGTGGCCCGCTAAAGGTTATTAGTCAAAAGTGAGTTGCATCAATGACACGCGAGAACACTGCGCACCTAGCGCACGCTCCTTGTCAGGATTAACACCCCCTTTATGAAAAGTTAAGTTGTTTGGATTTAAGAATTTGTTCTATTAAATTCAGAAACACAAACTCATCCCCATGTGTTTCACTGTGTTATGCTTGATATCACAAATGGTTCCCGCCCCTCCCCCTCCCAACTTTGTCAGAGCAGCCGGGGAAACGGCCGTGATCACCAAAGTCATGAATGGATTACTCAAGTAATGTACATGGCCCGCAAGCATACTAATTCCTTGCATGTTGGACACCCCTTGATTCCTTGCAAGTTGGACACCCCTGTTCTACACAGTGTTGTGGACACTATATCTCTCGACAAAGACAATGAGAGACGAAGTCCTTCTTACCATTTATTAAAAGGTAGAGGGTCAACAGTAACAAAGGTCTACGAAGAACCCAATTTTTTTTTTTAAATTGTTAGCCACAAAATTGTAAAGTTCTGCGTCTTTAACATGACATTAGTCGGCGTATACCCCGCCTAACGGCAGTTTGGTAAGCATGAGGGAATACAAGCACTAGGTTAAACGCCAAGGCGTAAAAGAATTGCTGACGGCCCTGGTTGTTTTTCAATTTTATTATTTTATTAAACGTTTATTCATCTTTCAACTATTTGTGGTTCAAATGTTGGAAAGAGATTCTGGAGCTCAAGAAAACGTGCGCAGTTGGTTTTCTCCCCCATACGCCACATACAGTTTTCACTATTTTTGACTAAATAAATAAAATCAAATTAATGAAAATTAGGTTTCATTAAAATAACACCTTTTCTCCTTTCCTGTCCCTTAAAGCAATATTTAAGTATATTCACTTTCAGTTCTTTAAACTTACTTTGAAAACGGTAAGGAAATTCTCCTATGTAGATTAAATGTCTCTGGAGGTCCTTAAAACATCTCACTAAATGCATTTTGATTCCGTTAACACAATTAGATTTAGAGTAATATTGGAGATCAAAATTATTACTCAAATTTTGCAGAGAGTATGCAGCAATCCATCTACCAACCAACAGCGCCCCCTAGTAGTGATGCCGGCAGCAACAATGATCGTATTTATCATAATGGAGCAGGGCGGGACCGGGCCGCGGGTATATGTTCAGGGTAATAGAAAGATGGAGCTAGAAGGTTGGAACTGATGGGATTTGAACGAATGGGGTGGAATGGGACAGGACAAGACGGGTCAGGATGGGGTTACGCTATTTATACAAATCATTATTTTTCCTATTTTTCATTTACAAGGTTGATAATTACAGTGATAATTATCTGTACCTATGAAAGTATGCATTATTACTTTCTATGATTGAAATTCAATAATGCGACAGTCGGCTGACGTTACCCATTGGGGACCACTAGTCGAAGTCAAGTTAAAGAAATTCTTAAAGAATATAATAATTTGAAATTTATTTTGAATTGTATGTAAACGGTTTCTGCCGAGTGTGTAATGAAATGATAAATATTTCTTAAGGTTATGACATTCAGTCGATACAAAAAAAATTGTGTTCTTGCTAGAACACGAGAAAAAATAAACGATATTGAATACAAATCTCAAATTTTCATAAAATCCATCCGATTTTACCTGTAATAACTGATGCGTTTAACCCTGTGAGAAAAATGAATGATTGTATTTTTTGAATGAACATTCAATATTTCTTTGCTAATTTTATACACATACAGTAATTTTTTACATCAAAGTTTTTATTATCTATCTAGAAAAACACATTTTGGTCGGAATCATTCCAAATAGCATTTTCAAATTAATTTTTACTTGGCAATTAATAAAAATGCACTTTCATATGGATATTGGGTAGAACTGTCGAGTACAGAATCATTAAGAGATGTTTTGCTTCATAATCAAGATTTTTGAAAGAAACTAAATTTCAGTTGGTCATTTTTCATTCTAGACTGCGTAGAATGATAATAAGACTGAAAAACATTCGCCAAAATATTCACTTCCACGTGGCAAAATAATTCCAAATCATATTTGGTTTCTGTGCAACATACCTGAAAATTGTAATAATTTGTGAGCCATGTATAATGAGGTCTTTCCTTTTCTGCTGGTCTTTCCTACTTTTTTAAATTTGTTTCTTCCCGTCCGACTTTTGTCTTTTCTGAAATGGATTCTAATTCCCTGCTTCGCGACTTGCAGAATAAAATGTATCCTAGGTAATGACTTCTGAAAAATTAACAAAGGATCAAATAATTAAATCAGTGCTGCCAATATAATTCAAGGTATAATTAAATCATTTGTTTCTTGATTCTTTTACAATATTAATACTTTTTTCGTAATGTAAAAAATCAAGCAAGATTATTATTGAGATTCAGGCCATTGCGTATGACATAGGGAATATGAAATATGAGAAATGTATATGAATATTTTCTTTAAATTTCTCTTCCTTCTTATTTTCTAAACAATTGTTTATAGAATTAAAGTACTGACTGGAAAGGTCTGCTCTTGTTCGCTGGTAAAAAAAAGAACGATGAATTGGTGCAAACAAAGAGTTTCGATGTCATATTTTGCCGGTTTTGAGTTAAGTGAGTTAAAATATACATTGAACTCTACGCATAAAAGTTCGTTGTCCGTGAACTCTATGACATCTGTAGAGTAACCTTTGATTATTAATGTTAAAAAAGTCATTGATGTCCGGAACTTTGCTCTTCAAAATTTTAAGCTCCAGGACATCAAACGTCCAATTGAAAGTAATATGAAAAGACGAATTTAAAATAGAAAATCAGTTTTAATAATAAAGCTATCCGATTCACATTTAGTTACATTTTAATAAGAATAACAGATGTTTCGGGAGAAAAAAATTTCCATCATCACTGTCACCAACTATCATGGATTAAACACAAGGATAGATGAAATCAACGCTGCGCAATCCTATGTACTAGAACTGAGTGTCTGAGGGCAGTCACTCTCGGTACTACGTATTTCTCAGGACCATAGTCGCTTTCAGTACTACACAAGTTTAACTCTAGTAGATTTCATCTTTCTGTGTGATTAACTATAATGTACTTGGTGCCTAGGATGAAAAACAAGTGTTTTCGTAACATGTCTAGATATTGGTTCAAATATTAAGTAGCAGTAAAATAGTTGTAGTTGATATCTCTTATACCCAAGTAAGTAATTATAGATTTAAAGATATTTTGTTCAACACTACTAAATCGTAACAGCGTTAATGGAGGTAAACGTTGAAAAATGGAATTTGTTTTCGTTTACCAGACCAATGGTGCTAATCTACTTAACAGGTTAGAATAAGAATATACGAGCTGTAATAGCACCTATTACATTATTTTCAAACACATTTTGAGCATTATTGCCCGAAAACGACTAAAATATGAAGGAGATTTTTTTCTCGTAAATCTATCGTACGTATATACGGAGTACGTATATACGTCCGTGAACACTAGCGTCTAAACTAAAAGGCGCGATTTTTCCAAAATTAATATTCCCCAATCGATCTGGTCTGACTCTATGCTCTGCGATTTTTAAAAAAAGGATTTAAATTTTGCTGCATTCTGATTCAAGATCAATTCCAGTCGCGTTAGCTGAATTATCTGATTGGACATGCATTGAAGACAAACCCAAATTTTTCACACAAATGATCTGAAGGATTTGGTCAGATATTTAAATATGTCAAAGGATGCTATTGAAGTTTTAAATTTGTGGCTCAAAAAAAGAAAACAATCTGCTAGCTCCAGGAATGTATGTTACATTTTATAGTCATCGAGAAGAAAAAAGTCCTAGAACCCTTTTTAATCAGGAGGACTCCATAGTATATTCTGCTTATGTTACAAACCTCATAAATAATTTAGGAGCTGAGTAGAGAATGCAGCAAGAGTCTGAAAGTGTACTTCCTTCACTCACATTTAGACCGCTTTTCAGAAAATGAGGAGAAGCAAATGAAGAACAAGGTGAGAAGTTTCACCAAGATATTAAGGACAATGAAAGGTAGTACTACCAGGAGTGATGGCATACATCCATAATGGTTCACTACTGTGGGTTACTGCAACATTACAGCCTTTTTAGAGTGCACAAGACAATAGGCAACACAAGTCTTTTTTTATTTTTTTATCTCGGCAATGTTTCTATTCACTGATCAAACATGTGAACACAAATAATGATTTTTAGGCCCATTTTTTGAAACGTATTAATTACAATATGACTTTAAATTACACGTTTAATTTTCACGTTCTTAGCTTACTCTATTACAAAGAAACACTTTAATGCAAACTGCATTTGATTACAGTTTGTGATTTATTTTGTGGTCAGTAGGTGTTTGCTGCTTTTCAAGTTGAAGAATTTTATGATTTTTACATGTAAATTTTATTAAAAACATTATGTGATACAGGAAAGTGTAAGTCATTTCTGAAACCCTTGCACTTTAAATATATAAAAATAGATATTGAATCAGTAAAACGCCACACAAATTTAAGTAGACCTGGGTTACTAGTTATTACTGGTAATTTTAACTTAGACGTAATTATCAAATGCTTTCCTGAGTGTTAGAGACTTTCAAGATGATTATATATACAGTTTAAACATCAAAATCAATATAGTGAATTATATGAAACTCAACACTGTATCTTTTTAAATTAAATTTAACATTCAATAAACATCATTATCTAAAAAAAGTGTTACACTGAAAATTTTGTAACCCCTCCAAAATATAGCTACCTTAGGCATACAAGCCTAGGTTTGCCTATTCATAAAGCTGCAACAGTCAGTTATTCTTAAATAACTAACAGTGGTATAAACAGCCACTTTGAAGTAAATCAGCAACTCTTATTGCTGGGATACTACAAAAAATATATATGTGACAGGGGCGGATCTACAGACAAATTTCAGGAGGGAAAATTAAAAATGTTTTGTTCGAATGTGTCATTACAGATTTTGTAAAATGTCACGGGATACACTCTGCTCACGCTGTGATATGGTTTTATTAGTTTTAATGATTATCCAAAAATATTTTGTCTTGAAAGTTTTGTGACAAGTTAAAACTAATTGTTACAGAAAAAATGTAGGTGGCAAAATTTCTGTAATTTCCCTCCTTGTAGATCCATGCCTGCATTACGTGATGAGTTACAATAAACTTTAATAATTAAATTGACTATTTATAAATCTGCCAGTGTCAGTTATTAAGAATTGCTGTGATACTACAAAGATACATATGTGATGAGTTACAATAAATGTTAAACCCTATCAATAAAGAAAAACAATGTGTGATTAGATCAGTGAACATTCCTGAAACACACATCTTAAATTAGAAAACAATTTCTGTGTAAATATGCAGTCAGAAAATTAACAGAATATTAAAACCTTTTTTTCATAGTGCACAAATGAGAATTTTATGGATCTGAGTAAGATGAATCAGCCTCCACACTTGCCCTAAACCCTTGACATTTAAAGAAAAAGAGAAAATACACCAAACTGCAAACTTACATGACATGTTATAGCATCAATGACAGGAAGTTAAAAGTTATTTATGTTAGTTCTGACAGTAAATTTAGTAAAAACCATGCAGCCAAAGAGAAACTACAAAAGGTAGTTAATTACATCATGGTTGCCACTGTGTGATACTGTAAATTACTCTATTATTTATTTATTTACTTATTTTTGTCAAAAACAGTTAAAAACTATGTGTGACTTGCTATGGAGAGAAGTTAATTGAAGTTACATTTTTGTCAAGAAGCAAAACAAGGGAGCATCTCAGCATTTGCTCAAGGATTAGGGAAACTGGACGAAACCTTATGGAGATGGGGGTCATTGGCCCAGAAGCTGAAGTACAATTCTTGTTACAAGTTCTTTAGAATTATACAATACAATTAAATCATACACTAAATATTGTTGTTAAAATTAAAATTACACTCCTTTTGAATGCTCAGTATAGTCTCTAATTGTGTAGAAAGAGTTGTGCAACAGAAAAGATTTTACTTGGGATTTAAACTTTTGTATCAAATTTAATCATTTAATGTCATCTGGCAAGATGTAAAATAATGTACATGTGTTGTATGTGAATTTTTGTAGTGAGGTGTTGATACTATCACCTGATGAATATGATAAATACATTGAGTGTTGTAGTTATAGACATCAGCATTTTGCTGAAAATATATTCCTGCCCTTAGATAAGTTATTTTTGACAAAAACCACTGATTCATATATCAAGAGACAAGGTAACTGTAAGATATCTAGATAAATAAAGAGAGGCTTACAAGAATTATGTGGGCTGGATTTGCTTACTATTGATGCAATTCTTTTTTTGTAATCTAGAAGTCTGGGAGCAATAAGATGTATTCCCTCAGAATATTATGCTGTATCTCAGGTGGAAATTAACATTCGTGAAATATAGACAACGAACAGTATAGAGGCTGACTGAATTTGAAGGAAATCTGAAAGCGTACTATAAAAAAACTTAATTTAGTATTCAATTCATTTAAATGGACATTCCATGTAAGGTTCAACTGAATTCAAAGACCTAAAAATTTTGTTAGGGTAACATCAGTCAATGGCACATCATTTCAATTGAGTACAGAGCAGTTTATTTGAAATGAAACCTGCATTGAAACAGTTTTCTTTTCATTTAGTATTAATTTGCTGTTATGGAACCAATTTGAAATATCTGATATTGAACTATTTATGGTTTCTTTATTACAAAGAATCTTCTTATCGTCGGCAAAGAGAACTGTTCTTCCATTTCTAATCATTGCTCAAACAACAACTTAAAGGGCATTTCACCAAAATGTATAGTACATTGGAAAAAAGATGATTAATTGCAAAATGTTATAGGGTTATATATCATCATTTATGTATTTTCAAAAAAATCTATATTCTGAAAAAAATTAATAAATTTAAATTATTTGCTAACCTACATCTTTTCTAATTTTAGACCATGATTTAAAATTGAATGAGATATAGGTTAGCAAATAATTAAATAATGAAACACTTAAAAATATCATATCTAATTTTAAACCATGGTCTAAAATTGGTTATGATATAGGTTAGCAAATCTGATAACTATAATGACAATTATAGTTATCAGATATAACAAATCTGTGGGCCTTAAAAAGTGGAAGAATAATAATACAGGCTAAAGATGATTTAAAATGTTAAAAATGAAAATGAATACATAACTACTGTGCTACAGTAATGTCTTTTGAAATAGCAGGGGTTGGAGAAGGGTCTACGTAAGGAAAAAGAAACTGATGTACTTAATATTAGAGATTTATAGATCTTTCAACGGTGAAATTAGAAACTTTATCACTCAATTAAAAGAAGGTTAGGTAACCACAAAGGTTGTACAAATACACTCATTTAATATAATTATAATAATATAACAACCCTCAATGTAGATTAAGGAAACAAAGTACCTATAGACTTCATCCTGAGTTTAACTTTCATTACATACATTTAGAATCTAGATGGCTTCCTAGTAATGATTCTAGTATCTCCATTGATCTATATAACTTCACACCAAAATATTTCTCTACAATTAACTTATTTTTTTTATAAAATTTGATGTGATACAGGAACCCTTATATTTTAAATATAAAAAAAGAGTGCCATGAAATATTTCCTTTAATATTTGAAATTATACTGGACAGCAGGAGTCCCTAGAGAAAACAAGAGACCTGTAAATCCATAGTGACCCCTTCCCATGTATATTTTATTATTATTTCAATATTTGATCAATGACTATCTACTACGTATCTCTTAAATCAATCTGTTTAGGCAGTGGCACTCAAAATGTTCGCCCTGGATGATTTTTAAAAAGAACGTATCACATAATTTAATGACACCTTTATAGAGTAATTAATTTTTCAGGTGAACTGACACCATACTTCAAAATAGATTAAACACAATTCATCTCTCCACACAACATAAATAACTTATAGTGTTTAATTTTAATTACAAGTAAATGTGGCATATTTGATTTTTTGATTGAAAAATATTTTCAGGAGCCCTATTTAAATCAGGGCCTGGAGCAAGTTGCCCCAGCTGCCACCTCCTCTCCCTCTGGTTAGCACTGCTAGGCAGATACTTCGTTTTGCACACAGTTCACTGAGCCATGAAAAATTGAAATTCAATGAAGAAGTGAGGGATAACAATAGAATAGAGTTCTATTAACTTCTGCTGAATGTTGAATGGGAAGAAGAATTTACTATATCAGATTCGAACAATGGAAGAAATTATTTTTCAAATTCTTTAAATTTCTTCAACTTCATGTACTACCTTCTGACATATATCTATGACATGCAAACATGGCACAAGCCATTAGCACCACTCACAGGAGTGCTATTTAGGGTATACTCATAGAGTATTGATATGATACCTCCTTCGTCTATGATATATCCACTAAAACAAATTACAAAAACCCTAATTTGAAGTATTCTGACAGGGGTGCAAATTCTATTTTTGCCATTAGCGCCTGAATACCTAGAAGAAATTCAATAAATACTAGAACATTAAATATGATATACAAAATAATTTAGCAATATAGAAGCAAATTCTTTAAATGATAAAATCAATTAAAACTTTAAATGCAAAATGTGTGGAAAATGGTGAACAATGCCAGAAAAGAGACTTAAAAACAAAAATATACATATATCTCAGAATGGTGAAATAATGCAACCATTGTGAAACATTTAATAACTTCTTCATAATGAGATGAGAAAAATACCTTGTATCAATCTCAAAATATTCTAGGATATCTTAACTCAGTTGTAGGCAATACTTGTCCCTGGGACGTTTAGCCTCTTGCTGTACAACACAATAGCATATCATACAAATTTGTTCTCAGAATGAAGTACTTCGAAATTTGAAATAGCTGAGCTTACCAACAAAATATTGAAGAGTGTGTAACTGGCTAATCACACTATCAAAGATTATCACTAGTAAAAGATCAACAAACTAAGACATTCAATATTTCCATTTAATAAAATCTCAAACTGTATTAAAGCAACAATTGCAAGTAAGTGTATTACTCTGTTGAAAACTTATTCTCTAAGGAATCACACTACATGCTAAGTGAATGTCTATGAGAAGAAAACAACTGTATATTATAAAGTACAATTCTTGAATATTACTGATTTGTATGTGAAATGAAATTGTATTGTGGACACAAATGCTAAATACTGATAATGCAAATTGTAGGCTATACAGCCCATTATTATATAAATCTAAGGCATAATATAATTTGTAGTTGACTTTGAAGCTTATGTAAAGACTACTGCCCAGTTTTACAAACAAATTCTACTACATCGTCATCACTATCACCAATAACATTTACCTAATAAAAAATGAATAGTAAATGAAGAGAAAACAGTTTCAATGCAATTTTCCATTTCAAATAAACAAATATGTACATTGAAAATGAATGGTGTGCCATTGTCTGATGTTAAGGTAACAACATTTTTAGGTCTCTCAATTCACTCAAACCTCAAATGGAACATCCGTTTTAATTAATTGAACACAAAATTAAGTTCGTTGTTACGTGTTCAGATTTCTTTCAAATTCACTCAGCCTTTATACTGCTCATTGTGTACATTTCATGAATGTTCATTTCTGAATGAAATATGCCATAATATTCTGAGGAAATACATCTTACAGCTCCCAGACATCTAGATTACAAAAAAGAATTGTACAAATAATAACCAAATTCCACCCATTTGATTCATATAAGCCTCTCTTTCTTAATCTAGGAATTTTACCACTACTTTGTTTCTTATTTTAAGAATCAGTGGTTCTTGACAAAAATTATTTACTCAACTGCACAAATATATTTTCAGCAATTGCTGAGGTCAATAACTTAACACATGACATAATAATCATCTTCATCAGGTAACAGAATTAACAGCTCACTACAAAAAATTCACATACAACAAATGTATGTTATTTTACTTTGCCAGATAACATTAAACAATTAAATTCTCTGTTCATGGCTTCTAGAATTCAGTGGGAAATAAAGATATTCAAATTATTGTTCTCCATGTTGTCATAGTAGGAAATATTATTTCTTCATGAAGGACATTATGAGGGATAAGAGCCCGAATCTATAGCTTATTTGCCCTTGAAAATAGATTTTATTACATCAGAGCAAATTTTTTTGTTAACTAGTCTTATTAACAAATGCTCATTATTTTCTGTATTTAGAATTCAACTTGTACACGGCATATGGTAGGATTTGCAGAATTTAAAAAAATGCACACAATATACTTCTCCCCATAGCATGTCATGCAAACTTTTCAACTGTTTTTGATGTAAAATAAACAATCACATTTTTGAAGAAAAAAAAATTTCTTAAAATGTATATTTTATAATTTGCTCTCAATTATTTTCACAATTCCTGCTTGCTCAACTTTATTACAAAGGTTCTATATTTAAGATCTTAGTATTAATGCCATCACATTGCCAGTTCAAATTTCCAAGGCATTGAATTATTAATTTACCAACAAAAAATTTAAGTATCGAAACTTCACTGATTTCCAAAACTCTATAGTTCTTATGATATTAATTTTGTGCAATTGCATATTGGAGAGGAAAATCACCACATTTATCAACACCTTCAACACAAAATAAAATAAAATATTAAAAGTATACAATGACACTTAATTTTCCTTTAAAGTGTTATGCAAACTGTTGTGACACACTAGGGATAAGTTTTAATAATTTATTTAAGCCTTTTTTTTAAAAAAACTTTTTCTTTCTTTCTTCCCAGCTTGAATAGCTGCATGGCCAGGAAATGTGCTGACTAGTACTAACTCAACCTTGTTTTGAAGGAGTATGATCATGGGTGCATTTGATTTTATATTACAGTAGATCACATGTTCCAAAAAGTAATTCTGGAATATTCTAGATCCCTGGGTATGGATTTGCATCTCCATCTGATATGGATATCAACTTATATATTGTTGAGTGTCTAGTATTCTTCTGATCTCAGATTCAAGAAGTCCTCAAGAATAGGGCCCTTTACACGGGGTTTCTTAGCCGCTCGTCTGACCGGGAAGTTCCTGTCCACGAGCTAGAGCGCGCGGGCAGGACCGTGATGCGCAGATGTGCGGTTCTTATTTCTGCCACGCTTCTGCGCGCCACTCAAGAACGTGTCGAGTAAAATCGTGTAAAGATTCCAGCTGCGTTCTAGAGCGCGCTCTTGTGCGGCGCATGGAATTTCCGAGATCTGACGGTCCTCACCAGATAGTGCGTTCCACGCTCCTCGCTGCTGCTGCTACTCTTTGTTGGAGCAGTTATATATGTTCTGATCGTGTTGCGTATTATCCCGTGGTGTTTATATAATGTATAGTGAATCAGATTACTTTTTTTTCGATTAGTTTAATCAGAAATGTTGCCCGTTCACAATTATCGTAAAAGGAAAATTGTAGCAGTGTTTGGAATTAGAGCCACAACACTCCACTCCCAGAGGAAATGGAGAAGAAAAAACGCTTTGTTTTGGGTAAAAAGTTACAGACAAAAATATGATCACATGCCGCTGTTGAAGGAATTAAAGGAGAACTATTCTGATGGCTTCCCGTACCCCCCATTTTTAAAATTTTTATTAGTATACACAGAACTCTTCAGCTCTTCCATAGACTAGGGCATTCCCTATATATGGATGGAAACTCCCTCACCACATCCCAGCTCCAACAACGAATATCCGTCATTTCAAAATACCGCTCGGCTGGTCACTGTCCACTCACAACAAAACTCGACGTGTAAATGCCAGCGACGCTTTTGCTCGCAGAGTTCCACACCGCGCTCTTGCGCGCAAACCGAACTCCTCTTTAGACGCGCGTTCTGAAACGGGAACCTGAGTGGTTCGCCGCCCGGCGCGGGTTCAAGAACGATGGTGTAAGGCCGCCTAATGTCATCGAGTTGTGCAAGGATCAACACCAATGATGTCAAGAGCCAGAACAGTTGGGACAACTTGCCTCTGGCCCCAATTTAATAGGGGCCTGAAAAAATTATCTTTTTGTATAAAAAAATGTTACAAATCAATAATATCATATTTCAAAACTAATTGTGAATCAGTTCAAACATTTAATTGGGATGTAGTAGGTAAATGGCTTTGTTTAACAATTATTATTATTATTATTATTATTATTATTATTATTATTATTATTATTATTATTATT
>BOPP01000009.1:4945351-4966899 GCA_017312745.1 Gryllus bimaculatus | reverse complement strand
TATTATTATTATTATTATTATTATTGTTGTTGTTGTTGTTGTTGTTGTTGTTGTTGTTCCTCTACGTCACGGCTTAAGATGTTATGAGTGGGCTGAATATAAAATCTCCAGGTTGCAACCTACCTAAGAAGCAAATCTGGGGACTGTCGGTGCCTCAACAATACTTTGCGCAAATTAGAGTTGGAGTTAGCCCATGTTCTTACACAAATTTTGTGGAACAAGTCCCAGAGATCCTCTTATAATTAGCAGTATGACTTTTGCTTTTACGCACCACATTCTGCTGATCTCGATTTCCAAACTCTTGTATTTAAACGTTTCTCTACCTCCTTGGTTAAGACATTTTGATGGCAAGGCACTGCCTCATCAACAAGTGGGCACGATTTTTTCTCCAAATCCCTTATAATAATATCCGGTTTGTTTGCCGCAATTGTGCGATCCGTTTGAAATTGTTGGTCGTACAATATTATATAGACTACAACAGACATCTGTTTTGGTGAGTGTTCGTACTACTTCGTCCTACTATATCCTATCACCTTAATATTCATAATTCACTTCGTAGCAGCATGAATTAACAACAACAACAACAACAACGTTAAGCTTCCGCGGCTCGAATCCATGAATTCTCAGCTAACCGGGAGACGCCGCGTCGTTGGCTGGGGTGCCGACGTTTCGCCTGACATGTCGCAGGCTTCCTCAGGGCAGTGTCGTCACATGTCAGGCGAAACGTCGGCACCCCAGCCAACGACGCGGCGTCTCCCGGATAGCCGAGAATTCTTTTATTCATAAGTGTTCACGTGCAATAATATTGTTAAGCAAAATGGCAATTAGAGTACACTGACTTCTTATATTACACAATAAAAATATTAGAGACATAGGAAAGATATCTAACCAACCCAAAACAGTAAAATAAGTAAATGATTTATGAAATAATTTAATGGTAATATGAAATAAAGTAACGTTTCAAAAATATGGTAATTCTAATCTAAAGAAAACGAAAGTTTTTAACCTCAACATTTCCAGCATCATACCATTGTAACACTTCCGTGAATGAAAAACATTAAATTCTTGCAAAATAATTTGGTTAGGGTTACAATGTTAGATTATCATAAATTATTCTAGTTATTTGCCATCCCATGATTCCTTATATATCTTAATTTAAGCACGCAAAAACACATTCACACACAAGCGCGCGCAAAGTTACATGCATTTTCATATTCCTTAAAAAAATCCGTGTTTCAATATCAAGAACTTCGTAAAACAAAAAATGTAATTTCAAGTTTCAGCATGTAGTTTGACTACGAAACGTGCGCGAATTCTCACTTCCATAAATTGAAGACCGTGAGATAAATCTGAAAGTCAGTTTGTACGTAACATTCGTAACTCAATTCATGAACCTGCTTAGAAACTTTTGCAGCACCCGAGGATGGACGGATGGGATTATTCTTATGCCATCATTGTAACAGACGATTATGTAAATTAAAGGTAAAGGAAAGTGAAGTGGATAAAATGATAATCGATATTATTTCAATTATAGCATTTCCGAAGTTCTATTTACATGATTGCGATCCATCACACGCCATATTTCATAATGTGTTTTGGACATCGATTTCAATTTCTTAAAGAAGGATGAAATATAGATGCAAATTAAAGGCGAAGATATGGGAATTCAAATTCAGATGAAGTTTATTTAGTTATTACAATTTCTTGTCTTCTATCACTATGACACTGAACCTTGGGAATATTAGAGCTCTAAAACGCAGAGGAGCGGTTAGTAAAAATGCAGCAGGGCAATATCCTTCTTTAATAACGCTCTTACACGGAAAAACTGTTTATCATGTTATGTTTCTGCTTATTTGGATGTGCCGTGTCTTCGGTCTCTCCCACTTCACGGCGCAATACTCGAATCAAAAGCATCTTCTGAAGGAGAGGGCGATGACGATTATTTGTTGCTTATACAGCTTACTCCTCGCTGGCGTTTTGAGCACCCAGAGTGCCCGAAACTTCAACGCCGCTGTGAGCGTCTCCAACAACACACAAGTCTCTATATTATACATGAAACTTACCTTTGGTGCAGAATATGCAATTTTACACATTTCGGCTGTGGTGCCCCTTCTTCTGTGCTTAACTAATGTCAGATACGTTGTTGGCAACCTCTGGATGAAGGTTGAGGAAGCTGCTAAAGAGTTGATAATGAGACACGATCTACAACGAATGAGGAGTAGAAACACTTTCATCACCATTTTTGTGTTTGGTGTCATTGGGACAGTGATGGCTTTTCACATGAGAAGTAATGTTTCTTTTGTACTGAACTATAGAATGCCGATATTACTGGCTCACTTCATTACTACGTGCATGGTATTATTGTTTGTTCTGTGGGCTTTTCTTGTCAAAGACCTTTTCGTTTTCTTCGAACGAAGGCTTCTCCATTTGGTTGGAACGAAGCGTTTTTATCCTCAGGGTTGCGTGGGCACATCAGAATCAGGTGAATGTGTTTCTACAACTATTGAGAGACAAAGGAGTAAAATCGATTTATCTAGAGCTTCTAAAACAGGCACACCACAGTATTCTACTCTGCCACAACGTTTGTACGCAGGAGCACAGCTGCTACAATGGCATGTCCATCACACTGCAACAAAGAAATGTAACGAAAGTGACAATCTCCACGTGAAGTTATTCGCGATGAGGAAGCTCCATCTTCTGCTGTGCGATGCTGTTGACGACTTGAACCGCATCTTCGGTGTGGCGATTCTACTCCAAGTGTTACACATCTTCTTGGAGACGGTGCTTATGGTGTTCATGCTGGTGCAGACGGTGGGCCAGCCGGCGAAGCAGGGCACGTGGGAGGTGGCGGCGCTGTGGCTGCACCAGGCAGCGCTGCTGGTGGGCGTGGCGCTGGGCGGCGGCGCGGTGGAAGAGGCCGCCTCCGCCGTGCCCGAGGCTGCGCGGCGCGCGCTGCTGGCGCTGGAGGACGCGGGCGAGGGCGCGGTCGGAGCGCGTGCGCAGATGGAGCGTCTGCGCGCGGAGGCCCAGGCTGCGACTGCGCGCGCGGTGCTGTCCGCCGCCGGGCTGGTGCCGCTGCGCGCGTCGCTGCTCGCCACCATCACCGCCGCCGCCGCCTCCTACGTCGTCATCATGCTGCAGACCAAGCCCTGGTAGACGTACTGCGTCATAACCGTGCTCAACAAGCATCTGTCTGCTGCCTACTCTGAGTAAACACAGTAGCACTCTACGCCGCCATCACTTTGCAGACTGTGTTCCGGTACACTCATTCGTCATCGTGCAGTTCAAGCAGCATTTAGCTGATGCCTAAACGCCGTTGTCTCCGACACCTGCTGCATACCATGCCCTGGAAGGTGTATATCGTCATTGCAAAATTTAACAAGACACGTATGTTCAACAAGCATCTACCTGCTGCCCGTTTTTTGGCATCACATTATCATCCTGCGTCGTCATCACGTTGCAAACTATGCCCTGGAAGACTTATTCGTCATCCTGCAGTTCAATAATCATATTATAGCCGCAGACTAAACGCCATCGACTCCTTCACCTACGTCATCACGTATAGCCGTTGGATGCTACAGCCTAAGCCCTGGTAGGGCTATTCGTTATCGTGACGTCCAGCATGCAACCCAGTTTTACACTAAATACTAGTTGTCAAATCTCCGCTGCCAATGCACCCTATTACTTGGTCATCATGGAGCAGAACCACCTCTGGCGAACTTATCCATCATCGTGCTGTTCAACTAGCAACGCAATTCAACGAGCTTCTATATGGTGTCTAACCTCTATCGATGCAATCGTTTACGATAACGTCATCATACTTCAAGTCAAGCCGTCGAAGACTTATTCATCATCGTGTTGTTCGACAAACATGGCAATTTTACAAGCATCGACCTGCTTCCTGTCTAACATCCGCAGCCATTGTAGGCCACGAGTATGTGGTAAGTCCGAATAGGTAGCCAAGGCCAAAGGAAATAGAAAACGAATTCGAGAAAGTCTGTCCCATCTGTAGACCTACTTGTTCAAATTGATTTGGCACACTTGCAATACGTTTTAACTGCTTGCATAATCCTTTTTCTTGTATTTATTTATTTTTCTCTTTCCAGCCTGGCAAGCTGTTTGGCTAAGAAACACAATGGCTGATACAGAGACTTGTTTTGAAGTGATATGATCTTGAAAGCATTGTGTATGCTTTGAAAAGTAATTGTGGAATTTTCTGGAAGTACCAGCACAACTGCATCCCTGGGTGTGAGTTTGCATCTTCATCTGATATAGATATTTTATATATTGTTGTTGAGTGCCTACATTCTTCTGATCTCAGATTCAAGGAGACCACAAGAATGTCATGTAGTTGTGCATGGATGCACCATATGCATTGATGCTGTTGTCAATGCGCGTCATGAGCGTCAATGACATCAAGAGCCAGGGCAGCTGGGACACTTTTTGTAATAAAAAATACATAATTTTTTAAAATTTATTTCTTATATTCATTACTTTGGGTACGAACTCACAGGTAATATAGCATGGTCAGCTGATGTGAATGTTCTTAGATTTCGTATCAATTTCATGTCAATTCCCATATATATCATAGAACTACACTAGTAGCATAGCTCTACAAAATGAAACTTATTGTACTTATTAGAAATATAAATATTTTTTCTAAACTGGTTTTCATCACAGATTACAGTTTTGCATTCAGATTTGTGCCATTACCCACCATTTTTCTGCAAGAGCGAATCCATTTATTGGCCATATTCCATTTCCTTATAAATATCATTAGTAAAGCATACTCAGAAATGTGTTGAACTTCCAGGTCACTTGTGAACTGCTTCAGGATCTTCTCTGTATAACATCCAACAGAAATCTGCTATCATGGAGTCATTCCAGAAACCTGGATAGTGTCGTTCCTTTATTCTGATGACCTGGTGGAAACACTCACCTTGTTCAATACTCACTTTTCCAAGGTTATCAGGAAATAAATCTAAATGGAAGTGTAGAAAGTGTCACTTAAGTTACACTTTCTATGCTATTGTACAGCCCAGATTTTGGAATGTGCACAAAAGTGTCTTGATTTCATTAACAAATATGAAGATTTGTTTTTCACAAGGAATAATCACCCACTCACTTAAACACACCAACCAGGCATCTTGTTCTTCTGAAGTCATTGTTTGTGTGAACACATCATCTTTTAAAATCTCTTGGATTTTGAAGATTCTTTCCTTCATTTAACTGTGTTAATTTTGGAAATTTTTCACTGAGATACTGAAGTGCTCCACAGTTTGCTTTATACATCAAATAATTGATCCAAGCTCTATGTGAAGAGGAGGGAGATATATCATGTTGAAATTAATGAGAGGAAAATTGAGAACACTGTGTTTTCCAGGTTCATAAGAAACTCTTCTGTTTCTGTCCCTTCTTTATCTGTTTTGAGAAATGTTAGTCAAAAGAAGAGGCTCATTTCATTACCAGAAACGCTACTTAATGGAGGAATTTCTTTGCTATTTTGGATTCGCAGTCACCACATGATAACCATCCTATCTCAGAAACTATTCATCACAGAAAATCTAAACATGTATTTGGCATCAGGGCGTGACATTTAGTAAATCTCACATATTTGATTTTCTGATGATTTTTAATTGTTGACTATGTGAGTTCATATTTTGGGGGATAATTTGCACATCCACAATATTAAAACCATCATATCATGAGAATGATTTGTGCTAATATAAATTGTAAATATATATTTGACATCAGGACATGATACATAATAAATCATACAGAGTTTTATTTCTGATGATTTTTCATTGTTGACCTGCATAATTGGGATGCTACATGAATTCACAAAGGTAAGGAATATGATTTTATAATGAAGAAGTTACAGAATATCACAATGCTTGTCAGGTAATGAAAGATTGATGTTCTCATTCAGAATAACTTCAAATAAATGTAACTTCAAATTAATTTCTCTCCATAGCACATCACACACAGTTTTTATCTTCTTTTTACGTAAATAAAAGAAATAAAGTAAAATAAAAAAATAAAAGAAATACCTACCGTTTTACACACAATTGTCCAAGGGTTATTCTCTGGTTATACCAGTTTTCTAAGTATTGTTTTTTCCATTAATTTAGTTTTGTTGAATTTCTTGTTTTAAATATGTTTAATTTAATTAATGTTCTTGAAGACTGTTTTATTTTGTTTCAACTTTTTCACTTTTCAATTCCAATTTCTTATTTTAACTACTAAAGTTTTTTACTCTTCACAGTAATTACCATATGCTACTAATATTTTAAGGGCTTAATAATTTTATGATGACTTTAACATTATTTATTTAAAGTATTTACAGGTAACAGTACAACTCGTGTAGCCTGAATCATCGCTAACATGATTCATAATTGACATATAAATATTCTTACATGTTTTAGTATTCTTCTTTGATATGAATGTTTGTATTTGGTTCAATAGCCTCTGACAAAGCCTGGGCCTACCAGCAGCATTCCAGCCTTGCGGCCATGGGTTACTCAACTTCCTCATCATCACATAGCAACATATACTGGGACGTTGCAAGGAAAATGCCCACTATAATCTTGCCCGACTGGGAATCAAATCCGGTGTTAGGTTATGGAAAGTGAGCATGCTGACCAATGAGCTTCCTGTGAGGGCTTCTTTAATATATGCATTGTGTATTCATATGTTTCTTCTTTAAGAAATAGGTCCTCAGTAGTTATATTCTAGATTGTTCATCTTTTAAAACCTTTAGAAAATAATATAATTAAACTTTATGTAATGTAAAGTAACAATGTATGCATGAAAAACATACTACTATTCAAGTTTTTTCTTATTATTTTTTTATATGTGGCATCAACTGAGATGCAGTGCGCCTCCAAGCCCCTTGGAGGGCATTGAGCGCTTTGTGCTTTTGGAGTAATTCTCCATTAACTATTGCATGCAAGTAATTCTCCATTAATTAACAGGATCTGACACATCTCGTCCCAGTCAGTTGTCAAGAAAACTGCCAGATAGCATCTCTGCCTGCACACGTTTCTCTTACGCGCACCTGCCTCACTACCCAACAGCCAGAATTTGGAAGAAATAAGGATAGGGTTAAGATTTAGGATGCTTTACAGGTGTTGTACTAGCCCCTGTGAAGCATGCAAACTCATTTGGTTGTAAAAAATTTCACATGAGGTTCTATGGGAATTCTATGGGAATCGGACCCAGAACCTCAGTAGTGAAAGGCAAGCGACTTTGCCACTGAGCTAAAAGAGCGTTATGCGTTAAATTTTTTTTTTTTTTTTAATTCAAATAAATTTAAATAAAAAAGTTAAAAAGTATTCATTGTTATCTCTTCAGAATACATTCAGGTGTTTGCCTGCACTGACCTTTTAACAGTATCTTTCCACTAGCTTCTAGGACATCCCACATTTTTTCTTCTACCAAGATCATAAAACATAAGTGCTTCAGAAGAGAAGCTATCTTTCATTCTATCGGCATGCGGCTTGCCAGTGGATATTATACTGTTCTTCTTTATTGCAAAGGAATAATATGTTTAGATTTTACTTGATGTACATGTCTATTTTTATCATTTCTTCTGTATTTTTTCACTCTTCTCAGAAATTGCATTTCAGATTCGTGACAATGACCTTTTTCTTTACCAACCTTTTATCTTAATGGCCCATGTTCCAATTACATTTGTGGAGGTGGAAACTAACATTTTTTGATAAAATTTTTGACCTGTGTCCTTCCTTACTTTGTTGCCTATTTGCTTAATTGTTTGGTTGATTTAGTTGTTGTTTAATTAATTGTTTAATTAAATGTTTAATTAATTATATCACATCTTTTGGAATTTGTAAATCTTTTCTTTAAGGACTTTATCACATTTGTAAGTTAACCTAAGGAGCTACCCATAAATTATGTAACGCAAATTTGACTATTTTAAATACCCCCTCTCTCCCCTGTAACACACGCTTCAACCCCCCTCTAATAATTACATAATGCTTGCAACAAGCCCCCCCCCATTCCAATTAGTAAAGGTCAATTACTAAGCAGAAATTAGTTGTATTAATTGTATTTGTGTTATACTTTAAAATTTATTATAATTAAATGGGAATTAATTGGTGGTGCGAACTGTGCCTAACAATAAGTTTGGGGACAATTTTTTTAATGAAAGGAGGATGCCTACGCCAGAAAATGTTTGACAAGCTGTGCACATGCCATTTTGGATAAGGCATAGGTTCTGAGTTTACTGCACCAACTAATTGGATTCTAGAATATACTGTAGATCCACTTTGAATATTTTCTTTGAAATCTAAAAGATTTAATCAATGTATCATTGATGAAAAATATTTTCATTTATTGTAACAACTTGTAGAATATAACTTAAGAATATAAGACTGAATAAAAGGAATTATTTCCGAAAATATTGAAAGATTTTAAAAATATCAGCATCACATCTCACTAACCTATGACCCCCCCCCCTTCCCCTATGTAATGCAGCATAATGCTTCTTCAACCCCCTCCCCATTCTTCAGCCTTACATAATTTATAGATGACCCTTACATATTTAAAGCTCAGCACCTTTTTCTTTATGTCATTTTCTAAAACAATTTTCAACATAATTATGTTCTTTCATCAGAATGACATTACTATTTTGCCTTGTAAGTAGAGATTTCAAATTAAAATTCTCAGTTGAAGTAGATGATCCATGAATTTTTTTAGGTCTTCTTCTATTTGTTGAATATTTATTCTATCATCAGCAAAGGTCAATATGTCAAGAATAATATTTGTATCCAAATTAATCCTTTTTTAACATCTTATCTTTCTAAAAGTATATTTCAAATGTGTATTAACATTAGTAGGAGACAAGCTACAGTAGATATTGGCCTTACAATAGTTATAATTTCCAATCTCTTGGTATTTATGGCACCAAGGACATACAACTCTCTCCATGAAATAGTTAATTTAATTCATTTATTGTGAAAATGTCATTCACACTTTGTTTTCCTTTTCTAAAGTAACTTTGGTTTTCCTGTAGCGTGTCTACTATAACCTCCAAGCCCTGATTATTGATTTTCCATTTATCTTATAACTCACATTACAAGAATGCATCTACAATTTTTACAATTATATCTTCTACCTTCTTTTTATAAGTATTATCATAGCATTGTTCCATGCATGTGGTTCAAAGGTGGTTTTCCAGCATATTATCAGAAAAGTTAGCATTTTTCTCAGTGAGAATTCTCCTGCATATTCCAGAAGCTCTGCAATTAAAACATCAGAACCAATGGCTTTTTTATTTTTTATGATTTAAGAGCTCTATTTAGTTCATATTACTTGAAGATTTCATCTACTTCCAATGCAGAAGACATTTTTTCTGGTTTGTTAGGGTTTTGTGTATTTAAATCTAATCTAATTGAAATTATTGCTAATAGGGAGTTTGTGCACACTGTACTATCAGCACTATTGATGGTCTGTGTATGTCAGGTGCTCGAAAGTGGTGCAAAATTTCAACTGTGCATGCGCAGAAGATTGATAGTGCTTTAACATTTGAGGTGGCACAAACTCCCTTTATGAGCATCATACAGAAGGAGACAGAGATTACTGAAGAATTAAAACTCTCCCATTGTAATAAAAAAGCAGCTTTTGAGTAATTCTCTGAAAAGAGAAACCAAAACCAAATTTCATATTTGAACAACAATTTCTTATTGTTTTAATGTGTTAGTTTCTTATTGTTGTCTTTATTGAGAGGAACACACTTTAAATGTTGTGACACAAAATGACGACTGATATTTTCCAACTTTCTATGAGATATATTCTTTGTAAAAATTGTTTACATGGGAGAAATGAAAAACTACAACTAAATTTGAACATTTATAAAAATGTATCTAATTACACCAAATATTTTTAGTTGCAATATTATAAAAGCTCACAAATTAAGTATTCCATTTCATATATGACATTTGCAAAAGCTGTATCATTGTGCCTCAAATATTCAGATTTTAACGTCCTTACACTAGTGTCCCATGCATCACAAAAAACACAGATATTTTAATATACTAAAGAACTAATGACTGCAATGAATTTGCAAACTGTAATACACATTTAGTAACAGGTACCACTTATTTGATGATAAATAAATTACGAATTGTTTTGTTTACTACGTACCAGTAACATTAATTTATATGTCCTGCGTGTCACAAATCAAGTTGAAACCTGTTTAAACTTGTAGTGTTCTCTGGAATTTACTGACCCAGGTGGTTTTATTACTTTAAGAGCTTCCTTAGGTGAATATAAGATCTTCTTAATCTTTAAAGACCTCTTCAAAAGTTAGTTTTTCCTGCATGCGTCATCACGGGCACTTCAAATTTATTTTGGACTCTCCTTACAATTTCTCCTTGATACTGCTTCCTATCTGATAATACAACTACCCTGTCACCTATATTGTAATTGCCATTTCTTTCCTTCAAGTAGACTCGTGTTTCTGGAGGCAAGCTATTCTCTTGAATAAAGAAGCTTTTGCCTGAAACAGCCTTCATTACATGGATCATTTTCATGCCTGGAATTGGCAATGAATATTTCCATTTTCTGCCTCTTCTTTAATTAGTAATACTTTTGTTTTTGGCATTAACTTCATAATTAATTGTCAGTCTTGAGATGATATCACAATTGGAGATGAACTGGCTTTTCTCATAACTTGTCTTGTAATAAGAGATATAGCTGGTCTACCAATACCGTCAATGATTCCTTTTCCAAGCAAAGTACTTCCACATTAATGTCTTATTAAATTTGTCACTGAACTATTTCAAAAATTCAGCCATGAATCTGTTTTTAAATTCAGAATACAGTCCATCAGACCATATGACTTAATCAACCTTTCGAAGTGATTCTGCACTTGCTTCTACAATGTCATACAATTTTGAATGAAAGGTCAATGCAGTATTTTTTCTTTAAATTTTGAATCTGAACATATGATATATGTTTGGGATTTTCCATTAAATGTAGAAGCTGCAGTGATTAATGTTACACTTTCCCTGTTCCATAGAGCACTATATACTACACTTTGATATTCACAATCTATCTGTATTGTGCATGTCATTTCTTTGTTCATGTTGAACTGCTGTGTTTGAATTCTTTTGGTGTTAATATGTTGCACCATATGTTTGAAACTATCATTAACCTTTTCTAGTAATTCACCCACACATACTTCTTTCACAAAACACTGAGTCTATTTTGTTTTCCACTGTGCAAGTGGTCACTTTTACCCAATGCAACATTTATTGCATTGAGAGTTCATTACATTGTTGCAAAGAATGTTAACCCAAAATGTGCTGGATTCATATTTTATTTTTAGTGGGTATAATTCCAAAAAAAAAGTCACATGTCTTACATTTACACTGATCAGTTGGTGTTTCATACAAGAGAACGACATTTCTTGGACAAAGCTTACAAAATGTGACAAAATGAACTTTGAGTTTGTGAAATTGATCACAAAACAGCTGATCAGCTTCCTTTAGAGAAACTGTCAAATATTACATCCTTTCTCTTATTTTCTTTCCATCCCTCAATACAACAAAATCATTCTCCAAACCAGGGGCAATACATACAAGATCAGGTTTATAATAAAATTGAATAATTTCATCTTGTGCATCAGGTCTAGAACTAAAAGTCAATTTTTAATGCTTCGTCAAATTCAAACCTACTTCTTTTACAAGTTAGCTACTGCTTAATTGCTTTCTTTTGTGAAGTTGTAGCTACTAGCTAAATTGCTTTCTTTTGTGAAGGAGATTTAGGAAGAGAGATAATGGACATTTTAAAAGTTTTTCCAAGTCTGTGAGGGGAGCAAGAAGTTCTTACTGGTGTAGAAGGTCCTTGATCAATTCTACTAATGTTATTGATTAGCTTATTCCTTCTATATTCTACTTTTCTTAATCTCTCTTTTCTTCTGTGCATTTCGAGTGTGACTGGATCTCCTTTTCTTTCTTTTGTTTTTCTTGCAATATCCGCTTATTTTCCTCCTTTACCTTATCTGCATGCTTTGCCTTGTATTCCTTAGCTCTTTCACTATCACTCTTCTTGTTCACTTTTGCTATGATAATCTGAAATTAGGATCTATTATTTATCAGTAAGGACTATTTTAAGGTACTTTTTAAGAATACTAAGAATTTAATTAATATTCTTATCTTTTCAAACTTAGTTATTGCTCAAAATTGCTATAAAAATTTTAACCGATAGCACACAATTCAAAAATATAACAAATCTAAACAGAAACAATTGGGAACAGCAGGTATCTTTTGTTAGTCACATGATTTTGATGTGCGAATAATTTCACAGAAAAAATGTCCCGTGTGTCACTTTTCAAATGTCCTGTGCATCACAAACTAAACAAATAATAACAAATTTAATTCAAAAATATAATGAAAGTTGTTTAGTGCATTGGCACAAACTATGAATATACTTAATATTTTTATTCCATAACTTTCAAAAATCTTCTATAATTCACAGAAAAAATACATAATGTTAATCAATGTGAAAAATACTGATTTCTCTGAGTCCCATGCATCACAAGACATTTCTGGTTATTTTTGCAAATAATATATGAGGTTACATATTTCACTCTGTCATATTTTGATTAACTCTTAAATAGTAAAGCATTAAAAAATTATGGAAAGTAGCTACCATCAAATCTAATAAAAGTACATTGGCATAAATATCTATGGATGTCATATGCATCACACAGAGAATTGCCCTTTTACATTAGAGGCTGAAAATAAACTAGTAACTATACTGTCTTTGACTAAATTATGTGGCACCCAAATGTAATATGGTCATAAAATAAGAATTTGATTTGTGAGTGATTCAGAATCTCCTTTTTTAGTTGCTTCAGAGAATGATAAAAGTATTGCAATTATCCTATCACTGCCTGATTCTATATTTACCACATACTCAGTCAGTAAAAAAGTATTATTGTTACTATTTTCTTGAGATCTACAGATAACAACATATCGCCATTCCCAAGAACACTACAGCAATCAGTCCAGGTTGAAATACTCTTGTAAACTTGTAAACGTTTTGAAGCCCATCAATGGTCTCTAAAAAGATACCTGCAAGTCAAGGGACCCAAGGATGAAATAGGTGGAAAAAATAGTAAAAAACTTAAAAAAGAAAATTAGAACTTGGGAACTTTGTTATCATAATTTTTTAAGTCTTGGTATAATAGTTTGATATTTCATAAAATTTTCAATTGATTTTTTACCATAAATATTTAATTGTAGTCAGTACTTATAAGGTAGGAGTCCATGAAATAAATCAAATGGCACTAACATTAAAATAGGTTCCATTGAAATACATATTATTATTTCATGTGTTTAACAAGAAGTAATTTTATTAAACATTAACTTAATACCAGTTTTTATCGTTTTAAGATCACTGTGGAAATTGTATTATTTGAACAATAAATACTTCACTTCAAACTATTAATTAAAATAGATTTCCAATTATTTTAGCTTAAACAAAATTTCTCTTGTTTGTTGGAATATAATATATCATATTATCTAGATACAACTTTCACATTTTATATTTGTTCCGGGGACGGCTACGTTTCAGAATTACCCAAAATTGTGTAGATCCGGTACTGGTGAGGGTAGTACAAGGAAGAGAAGAAAAAAAGTTCGCACGGTCCGTTTGTTAGGTGTAGTGCTGCAGCATTCACCTGGTGTTGATCGGAGACATCACAGAAAACTACATATTAGAGCAGTCTATAGCTAGAATTCTCCTGTAGGTAGCGGCTGAATTCGATCCTGCAGCTAACGTCGAAAATCGACATCAGTTGATGCTCTGAGCCACCTTTGCCGGCTGGAAGAGTGGGATAAGCAGGAGGAGCGAACGGAGCAGGCTTGATGGATTGGAAGAGAGGAACGGGCTGGGTGGAGCGTGTAGAAAGGATCGGACAGTCCGAGCGAAGCGAGGTCGGCCGGGACGGGCAGAGTGGGCGGAGCAGGTGTGGCGGGCTCGGTGAACGCAGCGGGCGGGCGGAGAGGGTTGGTATGGTGTGGCTGAGATGGTGGTAAGGGTGAAGCGGGCGGCACAGGCAGAGAGTGCCGGGTGGCAAATACATAAATACTCTTTGAAAGTAAGAGCACACTGACCGGCTTACGTAGCCCAGAGTATCAACTGACACCTGTCTCGGACCGGGAGGCTCTGAGGTTCGAGTCATGACAATGGCAGATTTTCTTCACTAGGTCTTAGGTTTCTGTGCTTTCTCTGGTCAAAATCAAGTGCATGCTGGATCAGCACTGTAAAAACCGGGCCGACGACCGCGCGCGATCTTTCAGTTCTCTTCGTTGTCCTATCCTCACCCCTTACTAACAAGAACGCTCGCGCGCGCACACATGTATACACACACACATGCACATAAGTCAGGAGACTACTCCGAAGATTAAAGCATGTCCCGGCTGAGGTAGTGCCCTGCACGAGGGAAACACTTTCTAGTTCGGCGTAGGTCGGCGCCGGATCTCGCCATCCAGCACGGGAAATCACTGCCACCCCCCGAGGAAAAAAAACTGCTTGCTGAAGCGGTTAGCGTCCCGCTGCCTGGCGCTCTTTAAAATAGAACGCATGCTGTCTCGTACGCACGCGCGCGCCAACTTCAAAGGTGGCTGAGTACCCAGCACCCGTGAAGACCATTTCTCAAATCCTTGTATGAGGTAAGTCGATATGAATTGTAGTAAGTGAAGTTTAATTAGATAATAGTAATAGTATTATTAAGTTCTACGTATATTCATTAAAATATGAACTCATATTCAATTGACAGTTTTACTTTCTCGCATAGTCCTTATGCACTACAGAGAAAGTCTTGTAATGCTGAGGCAAATTTTTCAAGAGGAACGAATATTTTCTGAGCCCCTGGTATCGAAAAAGTAAATAGTTTTTTTATTCTTAATCATAGCAAAGAACTTTATCGAACGTCTTGTGTAGTGGAATCTACGATTTGAGAGTCCATGATACCCGTCGGTTCGTCCGTTCGTCTGTCCGTCCGTCCGTTCACTCATCCGTCCGTCTGACCATCATTTTAAAATATACGTATCTGTTGTGTAGAAGAAAACTAGCGCTAAGAAGAAGAAATATTTTGACTTTCGAAGCATTTACATAAGTTTCTTTAAAATGTATTTTTTATTACGGTGTCGTTATATTTGATCATAGAATTTGTTTTTCAGCTGTCAGAGCTCTGATGAAGAAATAATACATTTTGAAACGTTGGCAAATTAAAAACTTTATTAATGTAACCAACAACTCATTATCCTCACACATTATCAAAACATGATCGTGATTTGCAGTATATTTTATTTGGTAATTTATTTATGTTTTAACCGTCTAAGGTTCCGCTCTCTTTACATATTTCGCAGCTTCTATTTACGCATTCCCAGACCTTCCCTAGAAATTTTCTTAATTCTTTCATGGAGTCCGTTTACCTGCTAGTACATGCCCTGAGCAAGAGTTACGTCTTAATCTTAGCGGAATTAGTTCTCCATTCCATTTTCCTTCCTATGTTTTGGTGGCACGGCAATTTAAAAGGATATGTATTCAATCTTCGGTATCACCGCGTCTCTTTCACAATCCCGCACATAATTAGTTAGCCTCCCTACACTGTAGTATTGGGATGAAAAATATTGGAATAACCTCAACAATACGTTCTCATATTTTCTTCTTAATGACCGTTTTTATTTTATTGGGTTGTAACTTCTCTCAAATCTTGAAGTGTGATATCTAATACGTTATATCAAAGATGGTTGAGATCGATGTACGTGAGGAGATGATACATCCCATGTTGTACCAGCAAATCGGAATGTCTGTGTGGATGGATGAAAATTACGTGTCACTCATAGCTCTCTCAGATTAAAAGATGTTGAGTTGAAACTTGTTAAATGGGTTAGAAGTAAGATTAATCGAGCCATTCCAGAGATCATTATGATATTGTACGTTTGGGGTTAGTTTGTATGAAGCTCCTATGATATTTTCAATATTTTCTTAAAAATAGCTACAAATAGTTTCTTTAATTTTTTGCTCTTCTAGAATAAAAATATGTTATAAATATTTTACAGTTTCGATTTTCATTACAATTTTGACCTCATACTACTACGCTACAGAAGCGCCGTCTGGTTCAAACTCGTGCCAACACTTAAAAACATGCAATTTTTGAAATTTTCGAAAATACGAAGTGTTCGCCGAAAATAGGACTAACACTATATTTTTAACCATCCGTCGTAACAAACTAAAAAAAATTTAATGAAAATGTTAGTGTGCTTTTGGAAAAAATATTTGTTTTAGAAATTGCTTAAGTTATAGACACAAGTTACGTGAAATCTTGTTATTTCAAAAACTTGAATAAAATCTTCCTTAAAGAGCTGTTTTTTTACTACAGACTCTCTTTAGGCAAAAATCACTATCTTCAGGTTTGAAATGTTAACTTTCTGCAATCTTCGAAAATACGGTGAGTTCTCCGAAAATGGGGCCAGCACCATATTTTTTACCATCTCACTTGATACATATGAGAAAATTTACAGAAAAAACAGGAAGCGAGTTTTGAGAAACAAATTGATAAAAAAATAAAATTGCTTATACTTTGTGCAAAGTTATATATGAAAAATCTTCATAGGTTCGAAAAATTGAACTTGACCTTATTTCAGGATCTACATTTAAGGAAAAAGTCTCTATCTTCCAACATATTGTTGTGCCAAGTCTTCTAACAAATCCGCAAGCAATTAGCGTTTCAGTATAAACGACACGTCGCTATTTGCGAAATATATTTTAGTAAATCTGCAATATAACAAAAACAGAGCCCAATGGGCAACGTTTGTTGTTGTATTCGTTTGTAGCATAGTAAATTACGTAAGACCCCAAAAAATTGCTCTTTTGCAATTTACAGGCACTTTTGCACTTTTACAGAGACGGACGGACCGAAGATTTGTCGTCAATAGATGTTTCGTTATCAAGGACACACAAAACATGGATTCTAGCTACATCACCTGTTAGAGGAAGTAGTTCTTCTCGGCTTATATTTCTTACGAAATAAGTGCAAGAAAATAATATGTAGAAAAGTATATTTCTCTTAAACGCTAAGCTTGGAATGACGAGTCTAAAAATGTCTCATTTTGTATATTAGGGTACAGTAAACAAAATTCGTGTTCCACGGGCTACGAAAATGATTTTAGGCTCTAAAATGCATCGTCTCCGAGTTAAGCATCGTTCAAGTTCAGCTTCGGAAGACGCGATTAGTGTGGCCCGATCGGCGCAATTCCCACCGTTTTCAGTGGATTTTCAACTTGTACTGTGGGAGGAAAAAGTTCCGCAGACAGCGGAAAAAAGGTGGAAAATAATTGAGATATCAGAAAATAAACGAATTTTAAATATTCACATTCACGTAATTAAATTTTACAAAAACTATTTTGTTCTAGAAAACTAAAGTTTTAACAGAAATATGTTCGAAAATTTTTAATAACATTGATGTAGATTACTGTGAAACGATTTCATCGGCAGTATATTTACATCTATTACATGTAGATGATACAGATAGAAAAGTCCAAAAATACTTGCCGCAGAAATCATTGTAGTGAATAATTTTTCAGTCTTGGTATTTTCGCAAATAATTCACAGAAACGATTGTTGGGGATATTTACTGAATTCACATGTAGTTGCTCAGAAATTTCCAATATATTGTTAGAAAATGATATATTGACCAAAAATATTCATTCAATGGAAAAATACTCGTTACATTAAATAATTATATAAAAGGGATGTAAGCACAATTAGAGCATTTTGTTTGAATTAATAAAATCATCTCCTATAGTATTTCAGTAGTATACATACCTTTTGCTGATACCATATGCAACAGATGATTTTAAATGTCTCTGAAGAAAGAGAATTCACTGAGGCGTGACGAATTGCACTTTGACTTCAAAAATTTGAAGGATTTGTTATAAAACGCATCTAAATGTTCATGTCAAATGCAACCCGCAGCACTCTCAGCTGTATTGGTAAATAGCTCTTTAACAAAGCGTTCAATGCTCCTAAAAACTAAACTTTTGAGGTGAAGTCCTCGAAGAAACGTTCCTCACACTGTAATCTACAGGCAGACATATTCTATTGGATTTTTCCTGGTGCGATAGTTTTTGATTCTACCAATGCCACTAATATTTCAATCCTTGGTAATAGTAGCCATCTTTGAGACGTCACGCTTTGAAGGCTTAAATTCCTCTGACTTATACTATTTACACTTTCTGTGTTCACCGTGATTGGCCCAGACTGACGAGGTTTTGCAAAATTATTAATTCAAGATTCGCTCTCGCAGCAACAACTAGAACTACTATAAATAATTGCTTGATATCGATGAAGATTGTTTCTTATACGTGTAGTGAAAACATTCATTTAACGTTTTGCTGAGGTCTACAAATGCTCTGAATCTAATTGTGGATGAATGTAGGTGTACAGTGAAGAGTGAAGACGTGTCTTGTTAGATATGGTTTGTGTTTTACCTGTACCCGTATTTTCGTTATCAGCAGTGATTCGGTGAAACTTTTAAGTCAGCGTGTTCAGTCACGTATTTTCTCAAAAGTAAAAAGATTTTTTAAAATATTTTTGTGATTAACACGAAGAGCGAAAAACCATATATCAAAGAATATTTAATAATTACTCCAAATATTTTTAAGTGTTGTGAATTGTTTCAAGAAATATTTCAATAATACTGAATAAATCATTTTTGAAAATTTATTTTCAACATCAATTGCATTTTTCTTTATTTGATATTGTGCTAGTACATTGGAAGTTACCTTTATACATTTTAAACAAATAAACAAGTTTCGTTCACACCTTTCCCACTTAGAATAGAAATAAAAGGATAGGGAAGAGTGTGGGCTTTAACATGCAAGAGTTCTCGCAAGAGTACGCGGAGGTAGTGGGAAAAAAATGTGATTTGGCACCACACAAAAAACAAACTTTTTAAATTAAATAAAGTAAAATAGCTTGAAATAAATAAACAACAAAAATAAAAACGCGCTACAGTACTGCGTGAATTAATTTAAAAGGCAACCAAATTTACAATTATAGGAAAAATAGCGCAAGTCACTCAACAACTGCCAACGATCTCAATCTAGAAGCACGATTTAAATTTTGGCGGTATCTGGAAGTCAGTACATCAATGCCCAGCTGGTAAATGATATTGTAAATAATACACCGTTTGATATTAAACTTACGGTGTAGGTTCGCTAAGATATTCAATACGTAAACATCGTTTGAGCAACATTCCCAAGTACTGAAGTGAAGTCAAAGCTTATTGAAATGTTTCTAATAGTAACAAATAGTATTTATTACTCAGGGTGAAAATATTAGTTTTATTATTTTTTGGCTCGGATCTTGAAGTATGTAAGAACGCAGAAAATAATCCAATACTTTTTAGTATACAAATACAGTAATTTTACAATTTTTGCATCCCAGCAAGCTGGCGCCCTGCCGCTCCAAAACCCCATCTGTTCCTCATAACATATCCGGGAAAGTTAAATAATATTGTAAAGGTAGGGTTCTACTTGCCCTACAGTCAAGCTAACTGTCAAGAAAGATTGAAAAATTATTTCAAAAGTTTTTAAGTAAGTGTGAATTGTTCGAAGAACATATCTTCAAATACTGCATAAACGTTTACTGAAATTTGTTTCCAACATCAATTGCATTGTTTTTATTTTTGTTTGATATTCTGTAAGTACGAAGTTACATTTATACTTTTCTTAACAAATAATCACGTTTCATTAACAATTTTCCTTCTTAATGGAAAGAAAAGGTATTTACATGCAAAATTTCTTGCACGGGTACGCTGGTGTTACATTTATGTTCTACTTTTTTTCAAAAAATTTCGTCGTCCTTTTAATTGTAAAAACTAGTGGTTCTACAGCAGCACATACTTTCTTGCCTTATTCTAAACAGCTACGTAATATTGAAATATTGCATTTTCTGCGCTACTGACACCTCAGATATTATTTCCAAACGTCCAATTCAAGAAGTGAGCAACGCACTGTTACCAGCGCAGCGTTATCAAAACTATGTGCATTTTCTTGACTAATAATATCAATACAGTATTTAGAATATATGCAATTGACATCAAAATAATTAACAACATTCGTGAGATACCTTTCATCGTAAGATGGCATTTCATTTAATCACCGACTTCTAGCATCCACACTTCAGATACGAAAAAACACTATTGCTTTTCAACAAAGAGAGCGCCCATGGTTTTTCGGAAGAGAGAAAATGATATAAAGAAAACAAGTGCTACTCAATCGATCCGGCATTGTTGCGAAATTTTTATTAAGCTTTGCGGATTGTTTAAAAAGAAATACATAAATATGTTGAGAATACACATTGAGTAAAAAGTGAAAATACGGTAAAGTAAAAACAGAATTAATATTGTAAAAACAGAATTATATTCAATAGTAAATTATAATTAATATTAAATTAATTATCTTTCATATTATTCTTTCAATTTTTCTCGTGGCCCGAAATTGATTTGAAACCTGTATATATTTCATTAACTTCAAGCAGAAAGAATACCAAAACTACTCATTATTCAACAAAAAAATTGTACATGCCCTTTTTTAAATAGCTTATTTTGTTCAACAGACTATGTCAAAGGTAAAAGTCTCTGTCTTCAGTTTTGTTGTTTTGAAAGATTTTTGCAATTTTGGAACAAAATCAGCAATAGCAAAAAGAGACTAGCACCATATTTCTTATCGTTCCTTAAACTACTGGTTTTTGCAAAAAATTGTACTTGACCTTTTTTAAAGAATTAATTTTGAACAACAGATTGTCTGAGCTAAAAATCTGTATCTCCAATTTTCAAGTTTTAATTTTTTTTCAAATTTTCGAAAAGTCGGGGATGTCAATGGAAATGAGACCTCCACCATTCTCTTACACGTTTTTTGCACTATTCAACAATTATATTTAATCAAAGGATTTTGAGCCATTTTTATTAATTTTATAAATGTTCCAAGAACTGCATACAAAGTACCCGCAAAATTAAAATTTTGGTTTCAAAATTCCAGTTTCTGCGACATCAGCCAGAACGATTGAGAAATATCAACTTTGGAGAAAATCATCTGAACTGCTTTTTGTGCTAGCGTTGTGCACACAGAGACAGGACAGACAGAGGTTTTGACGTCAATCGATTTTTCGGTACGAAGGACGTATAAAAGATGGATTCTGGCTACACCACGTATTAGAGGATTTTTTTTTCTATATGGAGCAACTGGGTTAATCCACTTTTTCCTTACTAGCGCCCGGCAATAAGGGTTTTTGTGTCGAAAATTTGCTGTCTTCAGGCGCACGATTACAACTCTAAAAAGAAGAGACACGGCAATATTTAATCACGGCAATATTTAATCACGGCAATATTTAATCACGGCAATATTTAATCACGGCAATATTTAACCACGGCAATATTTAATCACGGCAATATTTAATGCAATCTTACGCCTAAATCACTTCCCAAATGCATGGAAAACCGCCATCAT
>BOPP01000009.1:4890733-4944417 GCA_017312745.1 Gryllus bimaculatus | reverse complement strand
ATCTATTGTATCCAAGCCCTTGAAAGGCCACATGGCCGAACAAGAAGAAAATAAATGAAAAAAAAATGACGTTAGTAAGAAAGCAAAATTGATCACCTTAACACTAATCTACCGATCTCGTTAACTTACTCTTCAACCCACAATACTAAAACCCGTGTTTACTTCAAAAAAGTTCTAGTTTGACTGAGTATCTCATACGTAGATAGGAATTGAACACTAAGCAAACTGGCTGTCAAGAAAATAACGATAACTTCCTACTTCGGAATTTTACTTGTCTTCTTGTTACAAGTTATAGTGATAATCTGGCGCAAGTACTAAATGTGTTAGTCTAGTACAAAGCAATATTTGTGAGGTTTGTAGAAAAACATGAAACAATGTTTTAGTCTAATAATTTGGACCGGACTGCACTTTCAAAGCGTAGGGTATGACTTGATCCAGGTAGACTACGACTATGCCCTGACAAAGGAGAAATGTCTACATAGTCCAAACCTTGCTTTTTATACAACTTCTAATGATAATGTTAATGTTATTTATGAATAATACAATCTTAACATCCAGTGACGTCTCTAGGAAGCATTTGATGTGCTGATTTCCCTCGAGTATGACCGATAAGATTTTTAAGGCTGATAACACAGTGCTTTCGATTTCCTCATTAGAGATTCAGAGTATCCATTTCTATGATTTCGAGGAAACTTAAATAAAAAATAGACTCATGTGCCTTGATTAAATGCCACGTGTTCTTTGCAATTCATGTCCAATACAACAGAACATTGGCCAACACATCGATAAAAAATAATAAAATATCAATATTTTCTGAACCAAAAAATATTGGAAATTCTTATTCCGCATCATTGCTTCTGATGGCATTCTCAATATATAGGTAAGTTAAGGAGGATCGGCGAATATATATAGCTTTGACTAGCTTCTACGTTGATTGCTTCTGATAAGAACTAGCTGTTAATTTTATATTATGGATTCTTGAACATTTATTGATACCCCATCTCAATCAGGCTTTTGTCCATTTTCCCTGATCCATTGAGCAAATGATGAGATGGCCCCTTGTTTTGCCTTTGAACGTAAATGTAGCTTCACTATGCGCACGTTTTGTGGAACTCTCCTTTGGCTTGTAATGGTGGGAGAAGTAAGGGCGAGTTACTACTTTGTTAGCAATGCAGAAAAATCATACTTGCAATTCGTTTACCGATGCATGTTTTCTATGACTCGGAAATGAAAATGACTATTTTTCAAATATTGCCATTCTTACAATTTTTAAAATTTATTTTTATTTATTTATGTTAAACTTTTTGTCAACTATTTATAGTTAAAATGACAGGAAGAGATTCTGGAACTCAGAAAAACGTGCGCAGATAATCTTCTCCCTACGTCAATACAGTTTTTACTGTTTTTTGACTAAATAAATCCTCTTTCAATGCAAAAAAAGAACCAACAACTTGGTGTCCTACGATATTCCAATGATTTTCACATTTCATTGCGCGAAAGCCTTTTACAGCAGCAATAGTCAGGGGATGAAATTTACATTTGTGTTTATCTCAAGTGATTTTCTTTAAGTTTTTCTTCGAAGTCTAATATTTATTCGCATGGAAACGCCTACTTCTAAAACGGTATAGACATAAATTGCATATCGAAAAGTGCTAACATACCTTCCCAACTAAATGTTTTTAATAATAATGTTAATAATTATATTACTCTTACAGGAGAAATAAGAAATTATATTTATTTGGCTCGTAATAATTCATAAAATTAAAAAAAAAGTCTCCACTGTAGTCGTCTCAAAGTGACATTGCAGGTCTATAAATAGGGCTTTTGGAAATTCATAATATCTCAGGGAGGGATCCTGACTATTTCTTCAGTGTTTTTATTTTGCTAGGAAGTGGTGTTGCGATTATGATACTCTCGTTATTACAAATTGAAATTTTGGCGTTGTTTCATAATACTAATGTACAATGTGAAGAACGTAAACGTCACGTCATCTGTCTCTTAGGTTTCTCGTGGCACGGCTATATTCAAGCGATACATTCAAGAAAATTTAAAATATAATGTCCATGAATGCTTCCAGAATTCACTCCTTTTTATATTGTCTGCGTTACTGAACGATTCTTGAAGGAAATATTTAAGTTTCATTTATTGTGAAGACAAAATATTTGCATAAAACATTGCATCGCGTAATGTATAGAATGTTAAGGAACGCAAAATAATCTGCAATAATTTGAGCCTACTTCCTATCGTAGAAAAAGTTCATCACCCGCCAATCTCTCCCGCTGTGTCGGAATGCCCGCTTTCTTCCAAATTCCCTGTTTCGTCGTAGTGCGTGACTGCCCCGTTCCAGCCGCGGATATCACCTGGCGCGTTAGCGCATCAGCGGAGCAAAGATAGCGCGCGGAGGCCGCGGCGGCGGCTCGTGCCATCAGCGGGCAAGAGCGGCGCGTGACGTCACGGCGCGCGGGCCAATGGCGGCGCGAGCTCCCGCTCCCGAACCCGAGATCGCCCCCGCCTCTTCCCTCGGCGCGCACCTGGCCGCGGCCTGGTCAGTGCGCCCGCGACGACGCCGCGAGAGGGGCGCGTGTGTGTGTGCCGTGTGTGCTGCTTCTCCGCTGCCGCCTTCGCTTCTTCGCCACTAACCAGCACCACGCACCTCCAACCTCCGAGTTTGTTCCTTTAGTTTCTTCGCTGTTCCTCACCCGCCATGCGGTGACCATTCTGCCGCGTGAGGAAGCGTCGGTCGCGGTATGGAAGACGACAAATCGTAGTTTCGAGAAGAAAGACGACAGCACAACACACGTAGCAGCCTGTTTTGTCTGTGGAGCCAGCTGATCGCAGCGTGATGGTGAGTGGATGGGACGGTGCTGTGGTGGTGGAGGAGGCGGGGATTTCGCTTTGGTGCAGGGAGGCGAGTGGCATGCAGCTGTCAGAGAGATGGTCGACACATCAAATATCCTAATTCAACATGATCGTGTGTTCGAACTTCCATGTATTGGAAACATTAACATTACTGGCATTGTTAAATATGGAATACCCCTGTGGATTACAAAGCCAAACCACCACATAACTCAAATAACCCTCTGTATATCATTACTCACATCATTATCCAAGTTTACCTTAAGAAGAAAAATATCACTGCTCTTCACATTAACGCTCACAATATGTCAGAATCACGACACTGGAAGCGTTTCCTTTTTTTTAAAAAATTCCTATCACGTTTCTCAAAATATCTGTGAGAGAATTGCAAATACGTCGACATGAAAGCTAACGTGTTCCACGCACGATACTACTTCATAAGTTCTCATAGACAACCCAAACACCTGAACATCCCAATAGAAGAGGTAAAGTTTTCGCTTAAAATCTCGTTGGAGTAGTGGCATCTGCGTTGTCTGACAGATGAGCGGAGGCGGTCCCGAGTCAGGCGCGGCGCGGCGCGGCTGCTCTCACATGGCAGCCAGGCGCGGAGCAAGAGGCTGGCTCAGACGTCGGCGCGCCCGCGTGCATGTTCCCTTCCTTTCTTCAGTGTTTTTATTTTGCTAGGAAGTGATGTAGCGGTTATGATTCGTTATCACGAATTGAAAATTTGGCGTTGTTTCATCAAAATAAGGAACAATGTAATAAAATTAAATGCCATCTGTCACACAGGATTTCCGTGGCATTCAAGGCGGATACCATTCAAGAAAATTTAAAAAATAATCATAAATTAAATTATCTGTGCGTTGTTTCATCAAAATAGCGGAACAATGAAATACAACTTAAATGCCATCTGTCCAACAGGATCTCTCCGTGGCATTCAGGCGATAACATTCAAGCAAAATTTAAAATATAATCATACATTAAAATGATCTGGCGTTGTTTTCATTCAAAATAATGAACACATCTAATAAAACATAAATGCCCTCTGTCACACAGGATTCTCGTGGCATTCAAGCGATACATTCAAGAAAATTTTAAATATAATCATAAATTAAATTATCTGGCGTAATTTCATCAAAATAATGAAATTACGCCAGATAATTCAATTTCTATTTTTATTTTCTTTTATATTTTCGCCCTTTATTGATTGATTGTAGCTATTCTACGAGAATTCAGTCTGGCAGATGACGTTCAAGTTCATTTTCCTTTTGTGTCCGACTAGATTTTGGCCCAGTTTCGGTGGCTACGAATTCCGCATTGATCAATTGTCCACGGGCGCGCTGTATCTCATTCTAATCCTTCGGCCTTCTTTATCTCCTCGCGTCTCTTTCTGTCCCCATCCCTCTCTCACCCGCGCGTATTTGGAGTTATCTCGCAAATGTGTTATCAGATATTTTGCCATATGACACTGCTCGTGATCGAGGGAAAACAATTCCTCTGTCGTTTGCGTCATGCCCTAGAAATCAAAAAAATGTCATATAGAAAAATATCACTTTTCTATTCACTTGAAAAAGTGTTTCGAAATTTTATTTACAATATTTACAATAGCATGGTTTCTGTTTTAATGGAACGAATTGTTATATTATGAAATAAATTCTTTTCTTTTCTTATCGTGCATGAATATAAGTACGTCTCAAAGCATTTAGACCTTCAACGAGATTTTAAATGAAAGATATAGTTACTATTTCGAAATAATTTGACTATCGATCATTCCTATCAAATGAAACAGAGAAAGTTTTATTGAAAAATCACACCATATGCCAATATTGTACCGCTCAGTTCTTTCTCACAATCACTTTGTAGCTATAAAATGGAATTGGAAACAAAAAAGTGTATCTGCATGTAGTCATACTAATTAGCATACCTCGTAACTCCAGATTGAACAGTTTCGCAATGTAAAGAATAAACATAGCCGGGAAGCAGAATATTGGTTTCCTCTCTTGATGAATTACTTTTAAATACTGGGGAACTCAATTATTAAAGATGTGTGATTTGTTATTTAATTTTATTTATTACTCTTATTTCGTAATTATATTTTATCATACAGTAAACAGAAAATATAGGAGGGAATATGGAGTTACGAGGTTTGCTAATTACATGACAATAAGTTACGAGAAACAATACAAATATAACAGAACGCAGCTAAAGGAGATGGAATTCACTAAATAAGGAATCAGTGGCGAAACGTTCGGCGGGCCCAGGTAAAAGAGGGCCTATTTTTAGGTGATATTTTTATTATTCAAGTTATTACCACTACTTGTGTTTGGTATACACTTTTATAAAGAGAGCCCGGATCAAAGGCTTGCGGGCGGGCCCGCACTTATTTCGTTACGCTACTGCAAGGAACGTTTTGTTTTTGCCTACCGCACGCCCTTAACACACCTTTGTTGATTAGTTGTCAGAGAGTGTACATAAGAATGCGAACTGGGTGGCCTGGATGAACGACCTACATGTCTCATTCGCTTCTGCTTTCTCCGCGGCTGGCGCCTGAACGCTGACCGGCACCCGATCAGTGTCCGCTTTCAGTTACTCTCCTCCCGGACCAACCTACTGAGTCCCTTCTGTACTGTTCTATATGTACCAACTAAAAAAGTAAAAAGTATGCAACTCATATTCTATTATTTAGATCTCACATTCTAGTTTACATACTTTCATGGGGTAGCATGGAAGGTTATCAAACTACAGCAGGTGACGAATGTTTATTTAAATATTAATGAGAAAAGAGAATTAAGAAAAAGAAGTACCTAAACTGCTATTTTTATTAGTCACGCCACCTTCCACCCGTGAAAAATTAGATGTTTTATCTTTTTGAAGATTCGCTTCTTTTCCAAAATCACACTTGAAGTGTGATTGGTAGACAAGGAAAGCAACACAACACAAATGTCATCAGTTTTAGTTACGTGAAAAAAATGTTTCAAAACTGTATATTTTTATTTGTAAAAATGTCAAAACACTTATTCTGTGGGCATGAAATAAATGGTTCTGCTCAAAATGTAACTTTTCTCTTCAAAATGGGAATTGAATGTTTTAGATGTATGACATTCATTGTGCCCTGTCAATATGTATTCGTGATAATTCAAGCGGTGTCTAAATCTTAGAGTTGCATTTATTTCCGTAAAAAATCTCCTGTTGGGCTCACCTACTCATATTGGGCGGAAGTTCTTCTGCAAAAAGGGTCAAGCGTTCCGTCGTATTTGAGAACTAATCTTTAATACCTCCTAGGTTTTGAATGAAACTGCAAAATTAAGGTTCATCTAAATGTCTGTACGAGTAAAGAGGAAAAAATGTCTTTTCTCGGAAACGTATTATATACTTTTTTAATTTTGTAAAATCGATTAAATGAATGTATTATCACTAAAAAGCTATATCAGTTCATTTTCCGGTAAAGGTGTTGATACTGACTAAAATGATCAACTCCCACAAGACTTTCACTTAATTTTCACACCGTTCCTCCCATACACGCCCGCGCGATGGTTAGCTAAAGGTTAATCAAACTGTATCATATTTGAAGGTGGTTGCTAAGGTCATACAGACAAGGCCGCACCATTTCCGGTCTCAGCTTAAGGGACCAATACCGTGCCCCGAAGGTTGACTGCCCCTCGGAGACGCCTAATTGACTCCAGAAGGTCATTAGAGGGAGGTCAATTAGGAGAGGGAGAAACATTTCCATATCCTATTTATTGATTGAGTCAGTTGTCAAAATTTGTAACCTAAATAGGCAGATGACAGTGTATAAGTGTTGTCTCGAAAAGTCATCTGAAATTAAATTCGATCATCTCTTCCGCGGCGAATGAACTGCTAGATCCTCAACAGCAGTTTTGTATTAGCTGTGAAGAAATTCTAAATATTGTCTCAGCTGACCCTTCACCAAATTTTAGCGTAAATCACCATTTATAAATTGCCCATACTCTGGCGAATTCAAGTACACATGATATCGTTCTGCTTATCTGTTTCGTGATAAGGTACAAAGCCAGTGACTTTGTCTTTTATATCTGATAAAACCAGACATTATTTTACGACACCGACAACGTTAAGTGATAATTGAAGATTACATGAAAACGAAGCAGTAATTTGTATTTGGACGAATATTTCTTAAACAGAAGAAAATGGTAAAGGCAAAGAAACAACCAGAACTTACTGAATTATTCTGTTTGTTCTTCATTCCACGTCAATTAAGTCCAATTGTATATAACTATTTATAAATAGTAAAATTAAACATTTCAGTAAATTTTAGTATTTGCTGATTCTCATAATGAATTGTTTAAGTACGTTTTATAAATCTTTGAAAAGACAAAGAATTCAAGATTAGGACGAAGATTAGTTCACTTATGCATATCCACCCGTCTTGATCGTCCGTATACAGCACCAAAGCAGGACCTCCGAATTAAGTTGTCATCACACTAAGTGAGACTAGTAGATATATAGGAAACACTAAAAATATAAATATTCCGTTAAAAGGAATTAAAAAATCACTGGTCATACTGGTAATTCTCAATCATTCTACATCTCAATCAGCTCTTACGAGTTTAAATGACAAGCGTTATGACATCTTATTTATTGCTCAATGATTTATTTTTCCAATTCCAGCCTTAATGAAAGTATAAAAACAAAACGATCTTCTTCGAAATGTCACAACTTTACTTTCTGTTTCTATGAGGAAATATTTCCAGGTTTCTAGGGGTTGACGAACGCGATAGGTGAAAGTAGCTTTCTTCCTGAAACAGTTGCTCGCAAGTGCTACGAAATCATTGCTCCGGACCGAAAACATCGACGGTCTGAAACAAATTAGTTCACGCTTTGTATCACGTTACTTAATCATTACTTTCCCATAAAATTCATTGTGAACTATCTTTACGCAATTTCAAAAAATGTTAAACTAGACTATTTTCTATACACATTTCTTGACTTAACTCAAAAATGACGATTTTTTTGATGCGTCACTTCTCTTGAGCAACGAGGATATCAGAATAGCAGAATTGTTATAAATGATACGATTAGTTTAACTTCAAATATTGTAATAAACAATACCAATGTGAACTAATGTTGATTTAGTTTCATGCATATTTTTATAATCAACTATTATAGATTCCAAAAAATGTTGTTGTTGTTTGGGATACCTTCCACATCTGAACTAGATGTGTTATCAAATAACTCCAAAAATTATTTATACCTAACTCAGCAATACGCGATGAAGGGAATTGTGAAATTTACTTTAGAAAATTCAAACACGTAATCTATGTGTTGTGCTTAATTATAAACTGTATGTAATAGCTCTCACATATTATATGAATTGTAATCGGTATTTATGAAGTCCTGAATCATTAAGAATACTTTATGTTTTAATTTGCAATTGTACAGAGGTAGATGCAATGCGTCAGACAGCAATAGTGCTTGGCTTAAAGCGCGTTTCATGGACAACAAAATTTGGAAGTTATTATTATCTTAATCGTTTAAAAAATAATTTTTAATAAATAATACGGAAAGAATACGCTCTAAGAGAGTTTCGGAGAAATCATGTCTAATCGTGAAAAACGCTAAACAAATCTACGCGTACAAAACCATTCAATGATGTTGACTTATGAAGAAACAAGATGATTGATGCAGTATTTTTTTCAAACTATTTCAAATATAAACATTTAAACACTGCTTATAGTGAGATATTAAGATAGGTGTCGCTTTTGGAACTCATGATTTGTCCTTTTTATAAAATCTGGACAAAATTCATGAATTTCATATATTAAAATAGCACTTTAGTTTGCAATGCTTCTGAAAACGTTCACCGCCCCAGTGAACAAGAAGGCATCAGAGATTCCTAGCTAAAGCAACAATACCTTTTCTTTCCCGGAGAATCTCTTACAAATGGCGCCCATCCCAAAGCCCTTGTGGATCTCCGTGTCGGTGCCGGGCCTTCGCCGACGCCGAGGCCGCAGTCGGCGGGGGCGTGTGTGGGAACGGCGGAGGGTCTCGCTCCGATTGTCGGAGGCTCGTTGTCCGCTTCCGGCGGACACGGCGGCTGCGTCGGCTTGCGGGACCGTGTGTACGTGCGCCTCCTCCGCCGCCCCCGCCGCTGCCCCCGCTGGCCGCTCCGTTGCGCAACTCTCGCGCCGCCGCCGCCGCGGCCCACCTTCCGCGAGAAAGCTGCAAGTGGAGCGCGGGGGTGGGCCCCCAGGCCCTCAAGAGGCTCCGCCAGGGACTCATGGGCAGCCGACCCTTCCTAAGGTTTCAGTTACTGATTCATGTTTGCGGCCACGTCAGCTGCTATGGATATTAGCCTCGATAGTGTCGTGAATGTTTTATCCCGGTAGGTGGCGGTGTTTCTATCCTGCTTGTTGGTGAGATCCTACACGTCAGCTTATGGGGGGTTTCCATCTCCAGGTATCTCCTCCAGCAGGGCATCGTCTCACACGGAACAAACTCTAAGCTCCCGACTGGTTTCTCTATGTGTGTGGTAGTGTAGTGCATGTAAATGTATGTGCATGTGTAAGGAAAGAGAAAGGAAAGATCGAACGCTGTCCATGGCCCCTTTGTCAGGGTACAGCTCCGGCTTTTGCCTGGTACTAATCGTAGAAACCACGGAAAATATCAGACCAGCCGGCCGCTGGAACTCTCAAGTCAGCGTCTGAATCCGTCCTACTAGTTATGTAGCTAGTGTCGAAAATTCGCTATGTCTGGACTCGAATCCTAGGATTTCCTCCTATTTATTTGCATACCATTGTAGCGGTTTAAGAAGATGAACAAGCTAAAAGAAAACGGAAAATGCTTTTTAAAGAAAATTGTACATAATTAAGTTCTAGAACATTAATTGAACGTTTCCCACCCCATTTTCTACTGTTTACAAGTTTATAATTGGGAAAACCTTTTAAAAGAAATATCTATTTTTCTAGAATAAACTTCCAACTGCATATCTCTCGTCACTCAATATCCATTCCAACAAATAAAATAATCCCAGAAACCCGAGACCATAAGTATGGGCATTTTCGCAAATAAAACGTCTCGTAAAAACACGCTATAGCATTTTTGTCAAGGTTGAAAGCAGTCGACACAGAAAGGCACAGTATATATTACTTTACAACTCTCTACTTTTATGTTCCACTCACGACTAGCCTCGAGGTATATGGCACTACTTTTCATTGTCGGTAACATGTGGTGAAAAGCGGAGAGAAACTAGAAGACTGTGATGGAAAGCTGTTATATTACGTAGTTTTTAATCTAAAATTTCGCGTTCATCTATAAGTTACTGGTAATTCAAATATTTATCGAACGTATGTGCCAAATTAAATATAGCATCCGTTTATGGTCATAGTATCAGATTTATGAATATTATCAATTATAAATAGTACAAAATTATATCAGATTACATTCATATGACTGACTACTGAATGACAACGTAAAGTAACGATTTTTGTTAAATATTATGCAATTAAATCAGGTATTATGGATTCAGTTCTCCAAAACTTACATTTCATCGTAAGCACGATCTTTGGATTGTTAACGAACATGCGCCAACGATATACTAATAAAATTAAAATCCTATTTTTCTCAAATCAACAGCTCTGTTATCTTAATTGATTCAAATATACATACTATATGTATATATATTTAAACTAAGGTTAACATTATTATATTACACAGTATTATATTACAGTTAACGTGCCTGTAACTGAGAATGGATGCGATAACATGGGAAAGGTTCGAATTTCTACTCATACAGAAAAGTAGTTATATTTCAAAACAAAAATATTTAAATTATATCTCCAGTACGTAATATATCATAATAACAAAATCACAATATTATGTACATATTTCATTTATTTCCGTTTTTTTCATGATTGCTTGGGCCGATCACACTTCCTTGACAAGTAATTATTCAATAACAGTAATAATAATAATAATAATAATAATAATAATAATAATAATAATAATAATAATAATAATAATATCTTTATACATGAATTAAACGATCACTATCGAATGAAAGTCCTACTATTTTGTCTCGCCATTTACAGCCACTCATTTCTTATTCGCTATTACAAAACCTAATGTAAATGCGGGTGTAGAAGTGGCCTCTCCCGCTCCGAACAGGAAGAGACCGCGTGAGTCTCGCGCGGAGAGCCGTTGCACGTGCGTGCGCGCGAGCGACGCGTGCCGACGCGTGCGCGGCGCGCCCTGGGCCCTGCGGGGCGGTGCCACCGTCGCGACGCTTGGGAGAGGTCGCGGCGCGGCGCGGCGCGGCGCCCCACGTGCCAATCTTTGACCCCGCGCCTTCAAGAAGGCAGCACTTTCTGGCAGGGACATTCAATGGTATTTGGAGTCGGGAGTTTTCTCGTAACTTTCGAGTGGATAGAAGGTTATTGATTCCTGGAGAGTAAAACTCTTTACGTTATTAATCCCGAAAGTGTAGTGTATGTTGTGGGCCAGGAGCTGGCGATGTTCCTCCCCCGTTCGATAATGAGATCCTCACGTATTTCCTCGCCCGCTTGCTGGAATTTTCCCTCTTCAGGTTCCTCTCCCAAATGCCACCACTCCAGCCGGGACGAGCTCTCAGCTCCCGACTGATCTCCTGACATGTGTGGTAGTCTAGTGCATACACGTGTAAATGGGTTTGTAAGAGGGAGAAGGAGACATGGATGAGGAAGAAAGGAACGTGCGCGGTTCATGGCGCGTTTCTTAGGGCACTTTTGCGGCAGCAGCCCGGTATGTATAGGAGAAACCACGAAAAACTACCTCTCAGAGCACACAGTCTCCTCCAGACTCCGGTTGAATTCGATCCAGAAATGTCTATTTTCTCCTATTGTCAAAAATCCGTCACCGATGAAACTCGAACTACAGAACTTACAGCCAACGATGAGTAGGATTGCCGTTGAGCTGTATCCGGTAGTACGTTTGTATTTTCAATGCTTGGGAGGAATTGTAGTATTTAAGAAAAATATTACTATTCTTAGAATCAAATTTTTATATATAGAACGAGTACAGCATGGATTATTCGAGTCTGAAAGGAAAAGAAAACTAAATCTAATTATCGATCATTCCCACATATCCAGGTTCGAAGTTTCGAATTTTGAATGTGAAGTGAAGTGAATGCAGCGGAAAAAAATATACGATACCAAAGAATTCGATTGATCAAAATTTGAGAAATAGATGTTCTTGTGTGATTATATTAGAGCAATGTGCTACGTATCATTTTCTTTTTTTAGATAAAATATAACTTAATACTATGAATATTAATCTCAATAATTATTCGAAGATTTTGAGATAAACGACTGCCCAGATTTAATATTAACTGGCTTCATGAAAAACTCGTAGGATTCTCAATATTTTTTATTGAAATATTCAAAATTGCAAATTACAAATCTACTTCACATGTAGTCCACTTTATTGTGTAGTTTGTGAACTAAAAACGTATTTTCAAACTAATTATTTTACACATCAATTTTTAAAAGTTTGATACGTTGTGAGTAGACATAATTTATTTGTTGTCCTGCCGTATCCGTGTGCTCATTACTGTCCGCCGGGTAGCCTAACCTGGCGTTGCAAACTAGGCGCTAGACAAACTGAAAAAAGAAAGAAAGAATATAATGTATTCTTAACGTTAGTAATACATTTCTAACTATCAGTAACAATAAGCTTTGTTCTGTTCTTTTCTGTATATCACAGCATTCTACATACTCATTTAATGATGAGTTTCCTATTTAGTCGACATCAACTTTAAATAATTATGTAGTTTTTGAAATTGAAAATCATTTAGTTTTGATAAAATACCAATAGTATCTTTTCAATTATATTTCGTTGATATCGTACTCAATGACACATAGGATAACATGTGTATGTTACAATTGATTGATGAGTGTTATTTAGATATTTTAAGGGGACAGTTGTCTTTAATAGATGGATCTTCTTCCAAAAGTCTTTGTTTCCTTTATCATATAACCTCTTGACTGGTCTAAGATTTCAACCGTTTAACTTTGAACTGCATATTTAAATTTATAATCAAGTTAATTTTCATTTAAATATTTTTGTATTTATCCTAAATTTATTCATATATCTCTGGAAATGAGAAAACATCTGAAATACACTTTAAAATAAATGCGTTATATATTAATTTAATTTATTGAATGATATTTATTTATAACATTTGCATTAACAATATAATCTCGTATTCCGAAACGTGGAAAAACTACACAAAAATTAAACATTTTCGACTGGTGTTGCGAAATGGATTATTTCAATCGTTTTTTCTCTGATTCTCATACTGCATGTTCCGAGTCATTAACATACTCAAAGCGTCACTGCTTACAACGTCATGCGATAAAAAAGTCCAAGGAAGAGGTGGCTCTTACTAAATATTTGCTATTGACGGGTTACGTTTTGGGAAAGATTTTTTTTATATTTTTGGTACGCAAAGGAAATAAAATTGAGTGTTATTGACTCTATAATATGTTATTACAGTTTTCATGAAGATTGTTTTTGTTAAAAAATGTAATTTATTGCAATGTTATAGGAGAATATTTTATTTGTTGTTCGTGAGCAGTGTGCTTGCCTCTTTTTGGAAAACAGTTTTGTGTAGTTTATGTCTGCAGCATTTTTTCTGCCACTAGCCACTAGCATTTACCAATTTTCATAGTTATAAATAGATAGAATAGTTTTCATAGAAATAAAGCCCGTAAAGGTTTAAAGAAAACTTTTACTGCCTTCTTTCGGAATTGTATCACTTTCTAGACCAAATCCTTTTCATTATATTACCTCTTAAATCTTACGTACCCGGTCGTGGTTCGATAGCCACGTGGCCGTTACATCGCATTCAGTAGCCCCCATAAAGCTGCATTCACAGCACCCTATCGGCACGCCACCCGAGGCTTCCACAGGCGCAGCGAACTTGCGCAACACCGTGGAAATCTCTTCCCATAACTCGTAAATCGTGATACATTTCCAACGTAACGACGTGTTCTGCAGGCATTACTCAACCCAGGCAGAGGGCGGTGGGCGCGGTGGTGGGGGGCGGGCACGGGGGCAGCAGTTGAACCCGGACGTGGAGGCGGGTGCGCGACAAGAGGAGCGACGAGCGAGATGGCGAGAGGGGGGCGAGTGGACTGGCGAGAGGAGGGCGGGCGGGTCGAACTTCTCATGCGCTCGCGAAATCTGGACCGCAACGGGTCACCCACGCACGCGGGCGTGTCAGCCAGCTCGTGTTCGCGTGCGTCGAAGAATACGCGAGTGGAAGCGTGATTATTACGTTTTTTTTATTATTCGTCTTTTTTATTTTTCCTTCCTCATAGAGGAAAAAGTGTTACTTCAGGATATAGTTTATTTTATTACTTTTATTAGCTTACTATTGTCATTATTATTATTATTATTATTATTATTATTATTATTATTATTATTATTATTATTATTATTTAACATCATCGTATTAGACGTTTGGGCACATAGTAAAAAATCATATTTTTTCTTTATTGAATGTACTTGAGAAGTGACTGGTAGATTCCACTATTTGCCGTCACGAAATCTCTCAGACTTCAACGGCAACACTTGTTCTTATTACGTTACATTATTGTTATTTACGTATTGAATGCATATTTTTCACCAACTACATGCTATTTACAATGATCTCAGTAAGACGTGGAATTTTAAACAAATTTGATGGATCTATTCGGAAATAGCATAGAATAGTTCCGAACTGAATATTTTGATGTCATCAGATTGCTTTATTTGGCTGTTTTTGAAACGACATAATTTGTTAAATGTAGAGTGTTAGGAGCCGCTGTGTCAGGGTCAATATTACCGACCTTACAATTTCCAAGATCCGTCAATCTCTACAACGTAATGCTGTCGGCCGTAGCAAATCGAAATGTAAACATCAAAATGGTGTCTTTCGAACTGCTTATATATTTTGCGAATTCCAAACGCCAGGGTATTCGTGAATTAAACCGAGGAGAGGGCATTTACTCTTTAAGTCATAGGCTTTCGGTGGTTGAGTCACGTGTTTGATACCCAGGTTTGTGTTCAGGGGGCTCATATGCAGGCTGGCCATCATAAGGACTGTGTTGTCTCATTCTTCAAACAAATCAAAGTTATGTAACCAACACGCCACTTTGTTTGGGCAGTCGACAACAAATACTTCGGATACATCTGCGTCTCCGAAGAGCCGAAAGGAAAAGATTTGGATCTTGTCTCCCTTCTAGAAAAGCCGAGAGAAAGATTTGTATAATGTTCCCGAACCCAAAGAGTCACGCGCAATGTCTTCTGATTGTGTCCTCTTCTCCAAAGAGCTGATAGCAAAGGGTTTGGATAATGTCCCCGTTCCCGATAGTTGAGAGCAAAGGAATTTGATCACGTCACCGTCTTCGAAGATCCGAGACCAAAAGCTTCGGATCATGTTCCCGAACACCAAAATGCCACTCGTGATGGCTTTAGATTCTGTGCCCGCACCCGAAAAGATCAAAAGTTTTGGATCATGTCCCCTTCCTCGATAGCGAGAGAAAATAATTTCGAGTCTGTCCCTGCTTCTGGAAAGCCAAGATCAAAGACTTTCGACCATATCTTCGCTCCCGAAGAGCCAAGATCCAAAGCTTTAGGTCATCTCCCATCCACAAAGAGCCTAACACCAAGGATTTGGATCATGCCCCCGTCCTGAACGAGTCGAGCGCAAAGGCTTTGGATCATGTTCCCGAACACCAAAATGCCACTCGTAATGGCTTCAGATTGTGTGCCTGAATCTAAAGAGATCAAAAGTTTTGGATCATGCCCCCTTCCTCGATAGCGAGAGAAAAGAATTTCGAGTCTGTCCCTGCTCCTGGAAAGCCGATATCAAAGGCTTTCGACCATATCTTCGCTCCCGAAGAGCCAAGATCCAAAGCTTTGGATCATCTCCCATCCACCGCCTAACGCCCAGGATTTAGATCATGCCCCCGTCCTCGACGAGTCGAGCGCAAAGGCTTTGGATCATGTCCCCGTCCCCGAATGCGCGAAGGTCGTCCATTCCGCGTGCGGCTCGGCGTTCCGTGCTCCGACGCGGGTGCGTGGCCTTTGATCCCGCGATACGCGCGCGTCCCCTATCTCACCTCCATCTCTTTATCCGAGCAGGGGGAAGTGATTCCAGATAAGGCGGATTCCGCGGAATGTGATGAGCCTACTCCGCGAATTACTCGCAGAAGGAAAAACGCGAGCTCAATGAGAAGTCTGGGCGATTGTGAAGACATTAGAGGTCTAAGATGACACTGCCCATCTGAACTCAGCCATTAATTCGCAAATACACAAATCTGCTATTGGGTACATTAATATAAAACTATTGTCAAGCTACGAAAGTACTACAATGAAATATATCAATCAGTCTTCATTTACATGCCTTATCTATGAATGGGAAGTGCTGAGAGAGGACAACAATTTATTCGTTCCGTTTTATTTCGTAAGCATTCACGGAATATTAATGTTTTAAACAAATTATAAATAAAAAATAAGCAAAAGAAATTATCGAGGATTCATTTGACTACACATATTTGCATGTTTTAAGTTTGTTTCCTTGAAACGTGGGAATTTTTAGTCAGATTCCTCTACGTGATAAGGAGTTGGTAACAATATAAAATTCATTGTTTGATCTTTAGAAGAAAAAAAATCCTTTTGAGCATAAGAGTATGCTATGTATTTGTGTTTGGAAGGAATACAAATAAAACCTGTGTGACACAAAATTATTTTAAAGCTCTCTAGTGATTATTTGTCAAAAAAATGGCTAACTTAATCGCTTGATGTACAAAGATTGAGTGGCGCAAGCAAATACTTTTCAGTCCATTTCAATATCTCCCGAGAAAGAGTTAGTCGAAAGTCCTACTCTTGCTGATATGGCCAAAAGATTTCAACATTGAATAATAACCTCAAGAATGAGTATTCTTTGAGATAGATATTGACATAGTAAGGAATAAATGGCAGGTGTGTAGCCAAGTACTTTATGACTAACTAATTTTATAAAATACGTGTAAAGGAAGGGAACCAATAAAAATTCAAGGTGATATCTAGAGTACTTAATATACACAAACATTCATATACACATATGTCAAGATATATTATTACTGCAAACCCACTAAAACCGCGTGTAAACCACTTACAATGCTTTGAAACACTTTTCACGATTGCAGTTAAAGAGTTATATCTGATTTCGTAAAAACTAATGCCTTTTCATATTATCATAGTTTTATACCACCAGTAAAATTAGCGACTTGTTATTATCAAAAATGACAAATGCACATCTTTTATTCACGTTTTCATTATCAAGTTTCTTACCACATAATGTTTAAGAATATCAGAACCTTCGGACACGAGTACTGTTGTCTCTTTTGACGTTGATCCCATCTTCTGCAAATAGGAAAAGATATTATAGTGATGGATGAGATATTGATACATCTCCATATTATCTTGAGTTCGTTCTAGTATTGTAGATGTATTGTAGTATTACGATATTGATGTATCTAGTATTGTAGAATTACGAAAACCATCATGCATTGCTAAATCATATTTGTAAAGGTAATGAGATGAATTACAACCGTTGTTTTGGTAATTTCTACTTAATTATCAAAAGCATTTTCATCTTTAAAACGTGTTTTCCTAAGTTTATTAAGTTTAAGTTAAGGTTTTTTATTAAACATAACTATATTTTATTGAAAAATAGTGATATAATCATCAAAATTGGCATAATATTACTTACACGTTACGTACTGACATATTCACGATGTAATTTCTTTGCATGAACGACTGATAAATTTCTGGTTGATAAAATAACTTGATCTTTTTATTGTCAGGGGAAAATCATACAGATTTTCAAATTATTCAAAAAATTAAATGCCTTTGTCATACCCATAAAATGATTGTGGGCAGCAGTATTTATTGCAGAAACTACAACAAATAATTGATAACAAGTAAGTTTCAACATAACAATCACGCATTTCACTAGGCAAATCTAATTGGATCAAAATCCAATTGGAATATGATATTAGTAAAACAAAGAAGACAGACTTCATGGAATCCTTTTATTACTCGATAAAACCTTATCAACCTTTAAATAAAGTTACAGGTCGGGAAAACACTTTTGTATTTTGATATCTACAATACTACTTGTATTTTCTAGCTATGATATAAAAGCGTACATAATTTCCCAAACTCTGATTTTCATGTGGTTTAGAATTAAATGCCTGCATTATTTCACCGATCAATGGAATCTTCATTTTTATGTTGGAATCAAAAAGAGAAAAGTGCACGTGAGTTTATGGATCTCTCTGGGAACTCAGAAAAGGAAAGGTCCTCCGCTGCAAGAAAGGCCGGACGCAACGAAGGTGCTTTGTAGGATGCCGTCAGGGCGAGTCGGCTGACTCCTTTTAAGGAGGCACGTGGGTTGGAGGGGCCTCGCCTTCCTCCAGAGAGCAATGCACGCGAACACTAACTCACTAACTCACTTTATCCTTTCTTCCCCTTACTTTTTACTCTTCTTCTTCTTCTTCTTCTTACAAACGGAGGTTGCTCAGGACATCAACTAATGTGCTTCTGACCGGGAGGTCCTATGGTTAGGCTTCTAACGGTACACAATTTCGATAGCTAGGTCGAGTTCAGTCGCTGTCTGGAAGAGAATTCTAGCGGTCGGCTGCTATTAATTTTCTATTAATAACAGGCGAATGCCGAAACAGTACACTAACAAATGGACCGCAGACAACTCGCGATATTTTCTTCTTCTTGTTCGTCTTCTTCTTTGTCCTAACCTATTTACACACACACACACACACACACGTACGTGCTTAACACTACCACATAAGTCGGGAAACCAGTCAGGTGTTTAAAGCTTGTCTCGACTGCAGAGATACCCCGCTGATAGATACCGCTGTAGATGATACCCGCAAGCCGACATGTACTCGTATATCGACTCTGTATCTCACCATTCAGCGGGAGATCTCCGCCATCTTTCGTGATAAAATATGACCATAGCAGCTGTCGCGCACGGAAACAAGAAATAATCAATCAATCCCCGGCTTTTTTTTCTTTTTTTTTCTTCGGCTATCGCAACATCTATGTCGTTCTCTGAATTCTGCTTGTTTCATTTTACAACTCCTATTTTTATTTTCTAGCCTTCACTTTTAGCGGACCGGGTGAGGTTTATGAGGCTTGTCGCCGTTTGGGCACAACAGCTTTCAAGATTGCCACCATCGCCGTGGTGATTGTGTTTCGCTTGTTTAGTACGACGCGTGAACTCCACAAACGTTCGACTCTCGATCGTAAAATCTCAGTCTGAATGGCATCTCAGTCCACTTTTTACAGACATGGAACAACACAGCTTGAATACAGATGATTTCCCATTTTCATTCATTAATTATTGCCGCTTTCTATCAATAAATACAAGAGGTGCAGATTCAGTTATATTTAGTCTGCAAAATATAACAAAAAAATTGTAAAATACATTATGAAGAATATTATCAAAAATACAAAAACCGATGACCGACAGTTTAAAATTGAATAATATATTTAACTTTTTGTTTTGTTTCTTTAGTTATTTGATTCCTCTTATTCCAGTTTTTTGAATTCAAGTTCAAATTTTCAAATCCTTACCATGAAATATTTATCCATTCAAATAAACAACTCAAATGGATTAACATTGAACATAAACTTAATTTATCGTTACTTTCCGCGAAATATGTAAACACCATTTTATTTGTACAACACGCAATCCATTCTTCAAAGTCACCATCATCAAACAGACATTTACTAAAAATATCCAGATTCATCTTGTTGTCGTTGCGTGTGTCTGCTGCGTGGTCCACAAACACTAGCGAGGAAAATTGCGACTCTCTGGAAGTCGAAGATGGGAGACGCAGATGAGGCAGAGGCGGCACTTAGCCTGGCCTCGCGCTAACGACAACGGCCGCGAAGGCCGGGCAAAAAAAATGTCGATTGTCCAGAAAGTCGAGAGCTTTCACTTCTTAAACGAAGACTCATCGTTTCATTCTTGGGGAGGCCCCGACTTCATTTTGCACCCGTCTCCAAAGCGGGTTCTCCCGACCCGGAGATTTCAACGCACCGTAAGCCTCCAGACGGGAGGCGGTTACTTTCTGCAGCCTTGAGGCAAGGACGTGCGATGCGTCATTGGGCTTGACGATGTGGTCGACGAGTATTTTCGAGTACAGCCCAGTCACTTATAATGCACTTTTGATGTTTCTGTGATGAACAAATATGCGTGAATGCGGACGGCTGGCTAGCGTGTTTGGCACTGCACATATGAAAATACGACAGAATTGGATTTTCCCTAAATATGAACCAGGAAGTATCTTTTTCTTTCGAATGTTCCATCTTCCATTTTATAAGCGACATTTACACTAATTTTTAGCTACATACAAACTTCCTGGTCGGAAATACCGAAATAATTAGAATCTTTTGTTAGCTAATTGAATGTTTCAATACAATTTTTTTCAATCAGATTGTGAGACGCCTTTCTGATCTCATACCTTCTACTTTGAATATAAAATAAATTGCTGTTTCATATACAACAATTTCACATACCTTTCGTATACTAGCAATTTCCTCTGTGACCATATAATGATTCTCTTACTCAATATCACAATTTGAACGAGTATCATTTTTCTGTACTGATAGCAGTGTAGGTTCTATGCCCTTTAAACCTATTAAAATATATAATATTTCATATTAAAATTTCTTCAGCGATGTTTAATTAGCGGATGCACTTATCGACCTAGTTTCCAAGAAATTTAAATTATAAATCGTTGTTCACATTGTCTTCTCGGTCTTGTACCTACTTTGAATGAGTGTGTGTGGGGGGGGGCGAATTTCTTCGAACGATATGGACGTTTCCCCGATCCGCGAAGTACGAGACCGTTAGTGGCTCGGCTCGCGTGCTTGGACCCTGACGTGCGCGCTGCTTAGCAACCGGAGACGCTTACACCACAGCTGCTGCTGCCTCTGGCGGCCGCCTCTGATTCAGAGCTCGAGGAGCTCCGGGTGGCAGTTGCCTAATGCCATCGACGCCTGCTCCAGCCCGAACACAACCGCTCCCACAGCCAGGGAAGCCAGCCCCTGCTGAGGATTGGTCTACCACCAGGCCGTCGCCACAATTCTATCAAACCACCTGGTCCTTCCTGATCTTGCTTTTTCTCAACTTTGCCAACTAATTCTTGACCGGATTTATCCTTACCATCTTCATGATCTTCAACCTCTTTATCATCATCTTATTCCTTATAGTGTTCATCATCTTCATTATTCGCATCAATCTCAACATCTTCACCATCCTAAAACTCTTCTCCAAACACACCACATTCCCTTTCTTCTTATTCTTACCATTACACCATCTTCACAATCCCGGCTTTCTTCCCATTCATAGTATTCTCGACAGAGTTTTAAGCTTCAGCTAGTGCAACGTTAGGTGATATCGATAGAAAACCCTTTATACTTTATCACATACTACGATTTTGAACGTTTGTAGATCTATCCATCAATACTGGACAAAAAGTATGTCGTTGGTATCTATCAGCTCTGTAATTATGATCAAATATTGGAACTTTCGGATCATTTGTCATTAAAGTTGTAAAACCATTCGCGTAAATCTAAATATTCATTCTATTAACAACAGAACAGCGAATGCGAACCATTTGCAAGTATCTTCCCAGCTATCACTGTAGGCGTCTCTTCGTACGAGTTGCTTTTCTCATCACTGATTCTTAACTTCTTAATTTCGAAACAGAACGTGAATGGATTAAAACACTTCAAGAACATCAGTAATGAGAACAGAATTGCATCGTAAAGAACACAGTAATGGTTATTTTTTACGTTAATGAGTGTTGTACATTTGAAATCTGATATATGATGTTAAATATAAGCGTACTCAATATTCATTTCTGGGAAAATCCCTGAAAAATATTACCATCACTTGACTTCTCAGAAGTATTTGCATAATTCTTCTGGGAATAATTACTCTTTAAATCTCTTCAATTACGTATAGAAAATATACTTCATGGTGCTCAGAATTAGATTTTGAAGGTTTCTTATTTCCTTCTCTTTCTTCTCTCATGGTCACTTTTTCCAGAGTTCTTCAAAATGTGTCAAAAACATAACCAGGATTTCATTTTAAAGAACAGTGAACTTAGCCCATTTACATAAATCTTCGTCTATTGGGCAATGTCTGTATTTGTTCATCTTAGAGACAGGAAGAGGACAAAAAAGCGCCAGTGTTAAAATTTTCACCTGTGCTTCTTCTTCAAGTCGGGTTTGGGACAACAAATGTTTGGTTTGTTACGACCGATCGTAGTGAGTATGTTAATAAAGAATTCAAGAGGTAGTTGAGAAACAAACTTCGTTACAAACTGATTGGACTTATACATATAAATATTTTATTGCATTTATTAAATTAGGAATATTTTAAAATTACTACTCTTTATATTTTTATCTTATTTTCGTTCCAATTGCATTAATCATTAAACTTATTTGTGTTGTTATTGCCAATTAGTGCAAACTGTATAAATTAATGTACACTCACTTACATTGACACTTTATTTCTTCTCAAATTCTATAATTAAGAATCGTCCATTTGTATTGATCATAAGCATCAAATGAGGATAAAATAAACATGTGTATTTACTTCCTTGAAGATTGACGCTCTTGAAATCACGGACTGAGTCTCTACTCACTTAGCACAGAACATCTGTACGTGTGTCAATCTGAAAACCCCTGAACGTGGGAATGTGCGACAACAACTTATTGTTCCCCTTCGGAGGCCGAAAACAGGAGTTTCCCTCACTGTCACCTCCCGCAACGGAAGAAGAGGCGGGGGAGGGGGGCGCTTCGCTTTCGCTCGGAAAGCGAGCGCGGGGGAGGCGACGCCGTGGAAAACCACACGTGACGCGCCTCTCGCCGCGTCGAGCGGAAAGCATCTCCGCTTCTGCGTTACGCAAGTGGGCGATGTGATCAAATCGCCAGCGGACTCTGACGTATGATGCAGGATCGGTGAGCGTGCGAGGATGGGGCCTTGTAAACAGCACAGGGAAAGCCGGAGGACTTTACCGTATCCGCAACGTGAGATACGAAGACCGAAAGACCTTAGTATCAAGTACATGTTCGGGGATTTTTGGTCCTAGCTTTAAATAGTTGTAGTAAGATCAGACCATGATATTACGTGGATGATTGATTGGTGATTTGGAGCACCTCAAATTCTGTGGCAATTAGACCAAGCTATGGAATTTAAGTCAAAAATCCGCCACCATTGGGACTCAAATCCTAGGACCTCCCTGTCTGAGTCAGCGGAGGAAGCGGCAATTCCGTTCCTGAGCCAAACTAGTTTTGCGTGCATTAAAATTCTATAAGTGGCTGCTCTAATTGATGGATTTCATGGATTCCATCACTGAATTTTAGGAGTATATAGGTAAGGATGTACTTCACCAAGCTTTAAAAAAAAGGCCTCGACTGCCGTATCCTTAGAGCCGGACGCTGGGTCACTTCCCCTAAGACCCGTCTCCATAAATTTCAAAAGACCACAGAAGTACTGTCACTGTGCAGATGTCAAGACAAAACATGCGTCTTAATTAGCGGCATAGGAAGCAATAACGACATGGGAAAACCTGGCCTTGTCGTAAGAACACAACAGAGCCACAAAAATATTCCGTCATTCTTGGCGTAGTTGGCAAAAGTTACTCCCGAGCTAAATGTGTAAGTAGTGGAAATATCGATGAAATGTTGACGTGAATTTAACAGGAAATAATTTATGTAATCCATGGCACCACTGTTATTCACAAAAAACATGTTGAACTGTCTTAGTTTCTAACCTTGGCTTCGATAATTCATTGAATTTTATGTCATTTAAGTAAATTAACCAATTTAATTAAATGATATAAAGTAAGTGTTAAAAGTACACTTCATTATTTTTTGGAAGCCAAACTACATGTCATTTTATGTGGGATTTCCCCCTCCAGATATCGCTTCAATGAGAGCACCGCCCCTGTCGGGTCCCGCTCAAAACCCCTGACTGGTCTCGCGACGTGTACCGCAGAGAAGTACATGTAAGTGGAAGTGTGTGCAAGGGGAAGCAGGGCACTAAGAGAAGAAAGGAATGATTAGCCAGTCTGTAAGACTACTGCTCTGTCATTCGTTTGGTGTTAATCAGAGAAGACACGAAACGATAAGAGCAGCCGACCTTTCCAACTCTTCTCCGGACAGTGAATGAATTTAATCCAGCAATGTCGAAGCTACTATCGAAAATCCGCCACAGCCGAGATACAAATATCATCACTTCCCTCTCAACAATGCTGCAGAGTCAACAGAATAAAGATGTAATCAACATTTGTCATTCTGAAGAAAGTTGAAGCTACTCTCAAGAGACAGATGTCCTGGTTCAGAGAGAGCTGTGAGAATGACGAGAGAAAGACGTCTTCTATTGTAATGGTGTCCACGGTAACATGCTACAGAAAGCTTCATTAGCTTCAAAATTGTCAGTTGCTTTACAAATCATACTTTTTTCAAAACAGAAACTTGACAGAAGATAAATTGGGGCTTTAGACAAATACATTTGTCTTTTCTTATAAATCACTGTAGCATTTGGATGACAAAGTAGGATAGTTCGTGCGTAACGAATTCAATTAAATTCGTCGATATATGCGACTGTGGGAAAGTGGCATCTTTCAAGCCATGCTTCAAGGATACTCGCTGAGAGATTGATAATCTCCTGGCGTTATTCTCGCGAGATGAAGAATTCGTTCCATCCTTGGGAAACTGGAATGGCTCCTTGAATAAGGCATTAGATTTTAACTAAGCAGACGTTTGATGAACTCTCGAATAGTTATGATAAAGCATTTTCTATTTAGTCTGTTCAATTTCTTTCTTTTTAATCATGAGAAAAATATTGAGTTTAGTATGCCCAGCATTTCTTTTTTTCTACAAAGGGTCTCTTTCAAAAGTAATTGATTCTATTTTTGTAATTTATAATAACAATTAATTTGCAAAGAAATGAAACATATTCCACTTTTTTGACGGCGCACAAAAAAAGTAACACAAAAGCGAAGGGTTTCATTCTCTTATATAGTAGTGAAAATTGGCTGCTTTTAATATTCTTATTCACGAAAGTGACAATGATAATTTTTGAAATGTATCACATTCTCTGTGTGTTGACGATATTCATCAATTTCAATTACCAAAAAAATTAAATTGGAAATAAAACGTTTTTGTATAGAATATGTAAATGCATCAAAGTCACTTACAGAGGGAATTAAAAGTCAAAATAGCATTCCCATTCGTTTGTCGACGATATTTCGAAAGTGTTGCTGGAGAATAATCAAAAGCATAATGGGCACAGCACCAAACGCCCTCTTGGTAGTTACATGCGAATACGAGGTAGAAATTGTCGGATGTCAGCAACGCACGCGTGGACATCATAGTGTGACAAAGTTGAGGTTGACTAATGTCTTTGTCCATTGTCCCTTGTCTCAACGATATCTGAATTAAACTAACAACAAATGTTGATTTACATCTCGGCGGTTGAGTTACGGCTCGAACGGAAGACGAAGTGACATCGCAGCCTTCTAATGATACTGTTATGTAGAAGAGTGAACTCCTCGCTAGAGAATGAAAAGCGAATTTCGATCTCCGAGTGTCGTTGAGTAATGTGAACAACGCACGTGGCGGCACGCATTGTCTGGAAAAGGTCAGGGCAAACGAGGGCCGTGTCCGGTCCGCGCCCCGCTTGAGCAAAAGAACGCGAGCTGGAGCCTCGCATCCACCTAGCGACATTACGCCTTCTTCAGAATTAAATAGAGTAAAAGAAGTTCGATGCAATTCACGGCTAAATATGATATTTGAATAATTCAAGTGACATACTATGGCATCTACCATTCAAAATACTACGAAACAGCAAACAAAAATTTTATCACCATCCTCTAAAGTTAGTTTATGCGCTGAACACGAAAAGAAAAACAAGCCAATCGTCTTTTAATAGTCGGATTCTTTAGAGAACAAATAAAATCCACACATTACAAACTGGTTTGTTAATTTGTTATTTTATTAGCAAATAGTGCTCAGTCAGCTAATAGCTGGATAAGAAAATACACATATTTTTAGTTGATTCAGATTTATAGGTTTCTGGATACAAAATGGTGGTTAAAATTCTTGAAGTGGAGTGGCGCGAGCAACGCACGTGATGGTATCTATTGCCTGGCAAAGGTCAAGGCGAGTCGGGGTAGAATTCGAAGCCGCATGCACAGCCAGAATAGAAGATTCATTGGAAGTCTTATCTCAGTAGAAAGGATTGGTCACGAACTTCTAAATGAAAGAAAAAACAGAATAAAGAGAAAGACCAGAATTTAAAGAATAAACAGAAGCCCTTTAATGTTGCTTTGAGAAGATTTTCTTCGAGGAACGAAGCGGCATTGCTATCCTCAGAAGTTTACGGTTATCGTGAAGATGAAAGTAAAAGCATACCCGGCTTCTGTGAAGTTAAAAGTGAATCCGTACTCTGAATTTAAGGCACCACTTGCCTGATTCAGAAATACGTGCAGAGACCTCGCGATAAGTAGCTTAGAAGCGCTTTATATTTTCGCATATGTTCTTTGATGGTCACATGGAAATAAACAGCTATCCTCTTAATATTACTGTTATTGTGAAGACAAGTAAAGAAAAAGCATTGTCATTCCCCGCCAATCACCATTTTGGGAGTTAGAAGCGAATCCAAGGTATGTTGTATCGTCAATTATCACAGCGTGAAGAACACGCGCGTCTGTAGCCATTGCCCGGCAAAACCCAGGACAACTGGGCCCGTGAATGGAAGCAGAAACTCGCGACTCTTAGATCTAATTTATTTTTACTTCAAAGTAAAAGAATGTTAACAAAAAAATTAACGACAAAAAAGGGACCTTAATAATCGTAATGCCACATATATTGTAAAAGGTTTCGTGAAGACACATTTCATTTCCATCTTCCAAATTTGACTACCACAGTGAAGAAAATATTGAGTATCGTGAAGTAAAAGCGTGGTGAATATACTACAATGCACCATGTCCGTGGTGGAAATTGAAGGCACATTGTGCCATTCTGTTTAATTTAAAACCAGAAATAACAGCATTGGAGGCGCTGGTGCCCGGAAGGGGGGTGGGAGGCAGCTGCTGGTATTTGTCTCAAGGTCCCGACTTAATAGGAACCCCTATTTTTTTAAATTCAAAATACATACAAATCATATTTACTTATAATTCAAATTAAGCGCAAAAATTTGTTTGTGTTGCTAGGCGAAATGAATTCTGTTATTGTATTGGGGGGAAGGATGTTTTGTTTAAAGAGGCCTACGTGAACCTTCTGGCCCATGCCTCTTGTTTTCTCCGGGCGCAGCTGCTAGGAGGCAGGCATTGTCCAGTAAAAGCCGAGGCCCTGAATCCGTCTCCACCAGGGTCCAAGAATGCGAGCTCAAGCCGCGCCTCGCCATAGCGGCGTTCGGATCCTTGCTCGAGCCGCGCCGCGCCGCGCCGCCCGTTGGTCCAAGGCCGGCCGTCGATTAAGTAGTGGCGGTGGTCGCCGCCTGGCGACGACGTGGCCGCGCGCCAAGAGCGCCATCGGCTCCCGTTAGGCGCTGGCGCTGCCCAGCCGCCCGCCCGCCCGCGCGGAGGGCAGGGCTGGGCGCGACCGGTCTGCACGCCAACGCGCGCCGACGCGCGCCCACTCACCCCGCGCCCCCTGCTCGCTGCCTTTTGCTGCCTCTCATGTTTGCGGTTTACGAGATGGAGGTACCGGGAGAGGTGCCTCAGTGCATCAACTGATGATGTCAATGCAGTGCCCTGACCGGGACGTCCTAGGTCTGAGTCCCGACAGGAGCAATATTTTCGACACTTGCTTGTCAGCTAGGTCGAATTCAGTCGCTGTTCGGAGGAGAATTCTAGCGGCCGGTCCCTTATCGGTAGTTTTACGTGGTTTCTCCGATCAGTGCCAGGCGAATGTCGGAGCAGGACCCTAACAAACGGGCCACGGACCGCGCGCGATCTTTCCTTCCCATATTGTGTCCTATCCTCTCTCCTTGCTTGAGCATAATAGCACTAACATGCACTACACTATCATATGCTATCACTATGCCGGGGGACTGGTCGAGAGCTTAGAGCTTGTCCCGGCTGGGGCGGTGCCCTTCTGCTCTACACATACACTACACTTACGAGACTAATGACCACAGTAGTTGACGCGCTTGGAATCACTAACAACCAACCAACGAGATAGAGGTGGCAAATTGTCGACTTTCTTCTTTGAATTCCCGAGATGAATCTGGTGCCTGGTTCGTGGCGTAATGGCTAGCAACGCTCTTCCACCACTGGGTCCTGGTTTTCATGGGCGGAGAATCCATATAGAATTTGTGGTGTACAAAGTGACCTCTCTGATCTCCCGGTTTCCCATTCCACTCATTCCACCTATTTCTATATCGTTCATCTGACAATCATTAACGCTATCATCTACCATGGGTTTTGGGTCTTTGGGTCATTCATGGGATTAGTAGATGAAGGGTCACTAAACCCTTAAAAAAAGTAAATTAATTAAATAAATAAATCCTTCGAATCCCGAGTCTACCTTTATTTTCCCCTATTTCTGATCTACAAATAGCTCAACCCCGTGGAGGTGCATGTCGCATTCTTTTATTCTTTTCGGCTTAGGTATGGTCATTGTTTTATTTCCCTCATTTGATTACTTTATTTGTACTGTATTTAGTCTCTTTGTCATTATCATTCTCCTACCCTCGTTTAGGCAGTTGTATTTTTTCCTCATATTCGCGCAATATTCGTTACAGTAATATCTTGGAAAATATTCTTCTCATTATTAATGAAACTTTTGTGCTCCCTATTCTTTGGTATTTCATCCCCTTTCTTTAATCTCCACACATTACCCTAGTGCAATGACAAGTTTAAGGAAAGTACGGTGTCATTCATCTCTGGTTCAAGAAGACTTGTTCTTCTTTGACGTTATGTAAATCGTTTTCCCATTTTCTACCGTAGTTTGTGGCATGATTGTGTTATATATTGATTTGGTTTCACTATCCAAATTTGATACAAGACTCCGAACCGAATTTCTAATCACGCCCGATTTTTTTTCCTAAGTGTTTTTGTATTCCTGATTTACCCATTGTAGGCCAAGAGTTTTAGGAGTCGCCTTAGACATGTCAAGACCTCAACATTTTCAGATGTGTATTCAGACATAACTCCTATATAAAGGTTACAAAGGTTCTCTGGATGAGAAAGAAGATAGATTATCGGAGTAATACACCGTCATGGTCACTGATTTACAATTTACCTTGACACAAACCCCTCACACTACGAACTCACAAGAAGTGAGTAATAGTCTGATGTTGATGTTGATTCAGCCTTACGTGTTTTTTAAGTGATGAGAAGGTTCATTATTTTGTGTGGAAATGGTGGAATGGAACTTGATAAATTACTTTGGTTCATATTGCTTCAAAATATTTCTTTAATAAATAACAGACACATTAATTAGCGTATTTCAACTTACATTCTTGGTAAATTGACGTTGACAATTGATATTTTTTATTAAAAACTAAACTTATAAGAAGTTTAATTAAATTATCACGAATACGAATTAATTAGTCGTAGTCAAATAACGTTACCAGAAACTTTATTATAAAATTCTAATAATTTTCATTCACTTGCCAGATATTTGAAATATTATGAATTCTATTATGAATTTAAGAAGATTATGCCCAGAAATATTATGTAAATGCATATTCATCATTAATGAAATTTGTTAACATTTTCCCTTCGGGAAACCTAATCCCAACAGTATGCCTTTGTAAAAGCCTTAGCAAAAGCAGCTTTCACCGCATTTAAGAAACTTGGAAGATTTACATTACGAACCCGCCGACATTTAACATCCAGCAGAAAGTTCAAGAGTGTGTTGAACATTCATTAGCGAAGTCATCAGACGACTATTGACGCGGAGAGGGGGCCATAGGAATGACAGAGAGGGAGAAAGAGGAGTGGGTGTCACTAATAGGAGAAATGATGGAGACGGAAAGCAAACACGGGAGAAATTTGTTTAAGTGTTAGAATGAGTACAAAGTTAATTTTGATCAGTCTCATTGAAATTAATGAGGTTTAGAATATTACTCCTCGTCATTGTCACAGTTTTGTTAAGTAACAGATTTTTCCCATAATTCGATTGGATTGTGGAAAAATTCGACCAGCAAATAAATTCCCTTCCCTGGACATGAAGCACAAAAATACCCCATCACCTTGCAGCATAATTACGCAGCAGCCACCATCACCCCTTGAATCAGCGCTCTTTCGCGGCACACAGAAACATAGGCAAGCAAACCTAAAAGCGCGGGAGGGGCACATGGGAGGGAGGGGGACTGCGGATGGGGCCGGGGGTGTCGCAAGCGGGGGGGCGGGGGACGAGGGGGCCAAGAAGTGGGGGTGTGGGGGTTCTCTGGAGAAAAGCGCGACACGAATGGAAGGCGTGCCTGACCACGGGCCGCGAAGTAGCAGAAGGCCGACCTCCTTGAAAGCCACCGCCACACTTTGGTTCCAAAGAAGGCAAAGCTGGAAACAATAAAAAATATAATAACAATAATAATAATAATAATAATAATAATAATAATAATAATAATAATAATATAAATTATCTAACAAATTATCGTTCCATTATAAATCAAAAAGCTAGTCTGCTCTAAAATACGTCTGCCCCAAAATACGAATTTTAGAAAAACCGTGTACGAGTAGGACACTCCTAATTGCTTCAAAACATTACTACGTTCAAAATGCTATTTTGTTCAATTATTATGACGTTACTCAGTCAAGAAATTTTAAGTGCGAAATAACACATGAAAAGGTAAAAATATAATCGTTCTATTAATTTTCTGTGGTCTTACATGCAGGGCAGAAAGCAATGAGAAATAGAACAGAGCATATGATAACACCATAGCCAAAATTTAGACAAATTATGAAACAACCGAAAATAAAACCATTTTAATTTTGTAAAATTTTGTTATTCTAGAAAAATAACTTTCCCTTCTTCCTACTTGTAAAATATTTAAAAAGTAAGAGTAATTGGCGCTTAATTGTGGTGTATCCTTGGAATATATTACTGCCGCCCATTTGCCTCAGCTCATTATCGTCCTGCCTCTGAGTTCTACTTCTCAAAGCTGTAAAGATCACATAAAAGTAAAAAATAATGTGTTTTTACCTATTTCTGTAGATTTCCATATTTAAAATTTCCATAAATTAATTTGGATGTTTTTACTATTATGTACTATTTGTTTGTTTTTATTTATTTATTTATTTCCGAAGACCAGGAACTTCACTCTACAGGGATTATTACAAATACACATGTCAATTGAAAAATTAAAAAAAATTGATACATTAGTCATACAAAAAGAGGACATGCATAAATTACTTGCTATAATTTTGAAGGTAAATTTGGGTTTTGGATTACATGATTCTCCCAAGTTGTTCTGAAACACTTATTATGACAGTGTTATGTGAAATATATTCATCTTGAAGAGTTCAGTACCTTATTGGCCACTACGTGTGCCTAGTTACAGGCTTGTACCATTTTTTGAACTCATTTTTCATCACTCCCTTTGAATCATTGCGCTTCATTATCCCGAGGCTGCTGGGCAGGGAGGAGGGAAATCTGAGAAGGATCGGACTTCCACACCTTTGCCCAGCTTTGATCCATTGAGTGATGTTTCGGGATGTGTCAATCGCTAAGGTCATTATTCCCGTAAGTGCATTGCATGTTTAATTGCGGGAGCGGTGACCTGTCTCTGGTCGAGACACGGCGCCGACCTACTCGTCGGCTGACAGGTGTTCCCCTAACAAGGTATCTCCCACCTGCAGGGCAGCAGCTGAGACAGGTTCTAAGCTCCCGACTGGTCTCGCAGCATATGTGGTGATGTGGTACGTGTAAGTGTGTGTAAGTAATGGATAAGGATAGGACAAGGAAGTGGAAGGAAAAATCACGCACGGTTCGTGGTCCGTGAGTTAGGGAATTCGCCTGTTCCGGCATTCGTCTAGTGTTCAACGGAGAAAGCACGGAAATTACCGATCAGAGCAGCCAACCGCTAGAATTCTCCAGACAGCGTATGAATTCCACAGAGCTATGTAGCTACTGCCGAAAATTCGCCGCAGTCGAGACTCAAACCCTAGAACCTCCAGGTCCAAGTTGTTGCAGAGACAGGCAGCACTTTGACATTTGGCGCCTTAGGCCTAGTCCCACTCAACCCTTGACAGCATGAATATACAATACAGGAATATACAATGTGCGTAATGTCATTTCGGACCGTGTTCACCTCAGCCCTTGCCGCGGCCACGGCCACCTCCGCACTCCGACGCCGCGGCCGGCTGGGAACCACACACGCGCGCGAGGTGACGCTGCTATTACCCCAGTAATTACAACCTCGTCGCCGGCTGGGCCTGTTGTCAAGGGAGACTGGGTTCGTGACCATACGTTTGTCCCAGACGTAATTAACTCTGAGGAGGGTTGTTACTAGAAGGAGAGAGGTTTTAAATTTCCTTTTTTTTTTCCTTTCCTTACTACCTGAAAAGTGGTAGTAGGCAACTAATCAGAAAATTATTAAAGTTTTTTCATTCCTTAAATGGTAAATGTTAGGGTTTGTTTTTGCCCTAAGTCTTTTACAAAACACTCGGACAGTAACTCGCGTATTAAATATTCAAACAAAATATTTGAACTATTTTTTACAATGCGCAACGTATTAGCTACTTGCTAGTATATTGTGGAGTATATATGTGTAAAGATTTGGATTTTGATTTATTTAGTCAAAAAATAATAAAATCTGTATGTGACGTATGGGGGGAGAAGATTATCTGAAGATTTGATTGTTCAGGATTTTTCTGGTGTAACAACAAATTCAGTTCCTGGACCACTTCAAACCAGTCACTCTTAGTATCACCCAACGTTGATAAGAGCTCAATGACCACGCTTGGATTGATTATATTCATTGATTAACATTTACTAATTTGACTGAAAAAAATAATCTCTTATCTTGCCTATATCTCTACCATTATCCACTTCTCTTAGCTTTATAGGTTCTATCACTTGCAAAATAGGAATTAAAAATGGCGGAAACTGATCTTTAAACATTTAAAAATATGGATTACAGAAGACTATTTTACAAAATAATTAGCAAATAAAAATTAAAATATACAACAAAAACAAAATCCCTCACATTTAATGTAATTTCACCATTCCGAATATTATGGTAAAATGTTATCCAACTTTGCGACCAAATTAAGGTAAGCCAGAAGAAGGTGTGGGCGGATAAATACAACTTCTAAATACCCAGCAATAAGAGTTATTGAAGTTCCATTTATCGAAGTATCGTGATATTTGCAATTGACAGTATACTGCTTTAGTAATGAGGAACCTGTGGGCGTCCTTTTTTGAGCTGCTGAGAGGTAGAGTGGTGTAAGTCGTTTACACTTTATTTTACAGGACAGCATTTTCCCGTCCGTTGCGTCGTTTGTTCTATTTCGGCTCTCCGCGCACTGGTGCTATTAAGAAGCCACTATGAAAGTTAGACTATTCCACTTTTTATGAGGATGTAAGTCAGCTATTTCTTTCCAAGTAAGTAAAAACTGGAAATTTTAGTGACTTATACCTCTCTACCTCTCAGCACCTCATTTCTAATTATCTTGAAAAGAATATACGTAATTTATGAATGTAATATTTTGGTATGATAAAGATTGTATTGTTAGAAGTTTTATTTGACTTTTCATTTGAATTATAACATTCCGATTAAAGTAACATTGCCGATCAGCGGAAATAAATAATTTTTAGGACTTATTCCAACCCACAGCCAGTTACCCTTTACGTCCCGATAGAGACGCATATTCGACCATATACTGGACACCAATACACTTATGGGCTACTCTGATCTGGAGTCAGCAGAACGTCCGCGTCACCACACACAATAATAAGCAAGAGAAAACAACCGAACATGCCCAAGGCGAGATTCGAACCCGCGACCCTTCGGACAGAAGCGCTGAGTCGCTGACCCTATGGACGCTCTTAGCCACCTCAGCTATCGGCCTCGGCCATCGGATATCTTAGCCGCCTCGGCTAAATAAATAAATAAATACAAACAAAAAAAAGTCTTTTGTTGGAACAACGTAGTACTCAATTCCTGTATGAAAGCGCCGGAAGTTGTTGCGAATGCAGTGCGTAGTGGAGTATCTGCGATCGCAGCTTCCGAGCTTCGAGGTGGCGCGGAAACTGTTGCAATGCGAGGCCTTGGATTCTTCTTCATTGTCGACGACTGCGGACCAACGTTCTCCTTCAACGTAAATGCCGCCTCGAATCCTACTTTCCGGACCTACTTGATCGGCAACCAAACTTCAATAGAAATGCTAATTGAAATATCGTTAAGAAATGAAACCATGACACGAATAATTTTTAAAGTCATGATACACTGTTCATAAATGATAACTCATTAGTTTTAAAGATTAATCTGTCACGTTTTTGCTCATAATCAAACAATCAATGTAAGCATTATTTTAAGTAATTATAATCTGAACAATACATCCGTAACAATGGAAAATATAGATGTAAATTAGCACACTCAAATCCTTTATCATGATTCAAATGATATTCGAAACAAATTATTTCACTTTTTTAATCTAGAGAATGATTTTATTTCAATGTATTTCAGCATTTCACATTTGATCATTGATTATTTCCTTCCAAATGCAACATACTTTCTTATATTTTTTAAATTATTATTATTTTTTCAAATTAAACAATTTACGAAAGTTTTCAATTCAAATATACGTACGAGTATTTCCTATTTTCTGTGTTATTCTTCATTGATTATAAAAATGTCATACGAAGTTTTTGTAGTTTATGAAGTATTCGTGTTACACTCATATACTACGATCTTATCAAAAAATTGACATTTGCAACTGGGACAATCCCAAGTACTGAGCACATAGACTACTGTTCCTTCAATAGAGATGGGTGTGGGACACTGCGATAAACACATACTTTTAAAGTTGTAAATAGTAATCTGATAGTACAGGTACTTAAAGTTTATCTTTTGGAGGGCACATTTATCCTACAGAGTGTTATCTGGGCATTTGAATTTCACACCTCCACTACAATTAAATCTAATTCTTAATTGAATACATCGGACTGATTGATTCAAAAAAATTACTACAAGACAAAAACATGTCAGCCTGCGGAATACAAATGTGTGACGAAGTCGAAGTAATACATTTTTGAGATACAGCTTATTCAATGATTTCGAATTAAAATATATAAACATTGCATTCGAATTACTAACAGAATAGACGTTCCTTCAACAAATCCTTAATGTTTATAAAGTGAAAGTACAATACGTCACTTCTTTTGTAATTCTCTATTTTATGGCGACTTATTTGTTAAAATTGATTAGATGTGAGAATCCCCATAAAATGTTATATAGCCAAAATTAAATTTGAATATATAATAATAATAATAATATGTACATATCATTATGAACATTACATATTATTAATAATGAATAGAGAGATAAATTATTAATATTCCGGAATAGTTTCGACACGTTAAGTTTGCAAAAATACTGGCTGCGCGTTGGCCGTCGATGTCGCAGCCGTCGCAATCAAAATGTCCGCCTTGGGCGTGGCCGTTACAGTTCCGCCGGGTGGCCGGCCGCGGAGGCCGGGGTGCGGCCCTGAGCCGTCCTTTGCACGGCGTGGGCCGCACTTCTTGCCCGGTGGGCGGTGTCTCATTGCTGCCGCCGCTCCGCCGTGACCAAGACAAGCTGTCGCGCGACTGGGCGGGCGAAGGAAATAAAAGGAAAGGAAGGAAGGGAGGAAGGAGGAAATCAAAGCGTGGGCGAACCTGAAGGACAGGGCTGCGAAAATGGCAAGGATAACTTACGACATACAGTTCAAATGATGGTGATGCTGTTACGGAACCGGAGGGTAGATGACCGCACGTGGGAAATTTATTGTTTTAGAGGCAAGTTCAAGTGTGAAATAAATAAGCTTAAATATAGAAAGTCTTCGCTACACGGTTAACTCCATGGAACGACTTCTTTTCTCGGGAGAACATAAAAAAACAACAGTATACTATCATTTAAACGCATTTCATTCGCATTCTATTATTTATCTTATAGTGGTCCATTTTATGTATCTTATCGAAATATTTCCGATATTTCATAACAAAAGATAATTGAATAATGACCATGGTATAGTATAATGAAATAGAATAAATGTGAGAACGATATAACTGTACTTATGAAAGAACTGTATTAATTCTTTTTTTAAATATATGTTTTACTTAATTCAAATTTTGCAATACACTACAAAATAATAAAATTCAGATCTGACTAACGAAAATGAGTGTACTATAAAATCGAAATGCATTTCGAAGGGCTTGAGAGTGTAATCAACTCTTGGAACCCGTACTGCAAAATGATGGTCATGCAGAAACGAGCTGAGAACTCCTTGGACGATGAATATATGATTACTTAATAATTTTTGTAGAAAAAATAAGTACGTTGAACTGTTTCTCGAAACGAGCAGCTAATGTTCGGAAGAAATTGAATGAAAATCCAATGACTGAGAACAACAAAACTTTCTTAATAATTACTTTATTTTGTACCTTCTTAAAAAAACTCATTACTCATCTCCTTGAGAGCTTGCCAAACTCTATGTATTAAAATAAAATTTTGAAACATGTAAATCAGACTTCGAAATACATGATATTTAAAAAGAATGAACTGGGGACGAGAGACGAAAAGAAAAGAAGAGGAATGAAGCTTTGAGCATGAGAGGCGAGAACCAAAGAGGGGAAATAAGCGCTGAGAACGACAGGCGAGAACCAAAGAGAAAGAATGAAACGCTGAGAACGAGAGGCTAGAACCAAAGAGCAGGAATGTAGCTTTGAGCATGACAGGCTCGAATCAAAAAGGAGGAATGAAGCGCTGAGTACAAGAGGCGATAACCATAGAGAAGGAATGAAGCGCTGAGAACGAGAGGCGAAAACCAAAGAGCAGGAATGAAGCGCTGAGTGGGAGAGGCGAGAACCAAAGAGGAGAAATGAAGCTTTGAGCATGACAGGCTCGAATCAAAGAGAAGGAAATATGCACTGAGAACGAGAGGCGAGAACCAAAGAGCAGGAATGAAGCGCTGAGTACTAGAGGCGAAAACCAAAGAGCAGGCATGAAGCACTGAGAACGAGAGCCAAAGACAAGGAATGAAGCGCCGAGCACGAGATGCGAGAACCAAAGAGCAGAAGTGAAGCGCTGAGCCCGAGAGGCGCAACGCACAGCTCCTCCGCTGCTCAGCGTCCGCCGGCCCGCGCTTCGCCTTCCCTCCAGCTGCCTCCTCCTCCGCCTCCTCGTGGGCTCCACGGTCGGCGGCGTTCAGGCACAAGGACGTCGCCCGCGGCAGACAATACCCCGCCCCGCGACCTTCCCGCGTGGCCACGCCCGGCTTCCGGGCGCGCGGGGGGCGGGGGCGGGGGCGGGGACGCGGGCGCGGGAGGCGAGGAACGCACGGGCGGGTGCGCGACTGCGCGGCGCGAGGATACGCGTCGTGTTTACGTGGCCGCGCTCCATTGACTTCTTTCGGCGGCTGTTGGTGTCGATGGCGATGATACGGCAGGGTGAGGACAACTACAACTACCACAACTACTACTACAACTACAACAACTACAACTACTATAACTACTACTACCTACAAAACCTCCAACTCGACATCAAATGTCAAAATGTTTATGAAGAAAGTGTACGCTGTACAGGAGGGGTGATTCAGTGTGGTATATGTGTTTGCGTTCCAGGTACTGTTTAAATAGGTTTTTTAGAATTGCTGATTATGACGGTGATAAGAGTGGATGATGGCGTTGTTGTCTGCATGTTCAGCAACAACCCTACCTAAATGTTAGAATTGTTGTGAAGAAAGTGTTCTCTTATATAAAGGATGGTTTAGAGCAGCGAAAGATAGATTCATTCGTGCTTTCATGTGCCCGCCACCATTCAATTATTTTTCAGAATTGCTGTCAATGACGGTGATAAAGTTGAGTGACGTCATTACTGTTTGCGTGCTTATCAGCATCTCTACCTGAAATATTAGATTTTTTGTAAAGAAATTGCCCGTTCTAGAAGGAGTAGTAGTACCGTAAGTCACATTCAACCGTACTTTCAGGTTTCTGTTACAATTGTTTTCAGTAAATCGCTTTTTGCATTTTCACACACAAGAAACTCAAATCCCAGTTACGTCAGACAGCTCCAACACGGTGTGTTAAGAGTTGCATTAAAGTATGAAGAACAGTTTGAAAAACTATATGAACTGGAAACTGGGAACTCTAAAGAATTTGATTTTTGTAACTATGAAACTCAGAGCCATGTGAAGATCCAAATTCATGTGGCACAGGAACTTGAGAAGTGGTATTGTGACAACTGATGTAGAACTGGCAGAAACTGAAAGAAGTTATAGACATGGAAAACAGTGGAGATAGTGTGTCTTGTACCGATACATAGTACATATAATGCGATGAAAACAAATATATCAAGTATTGCTTCATAATAAAGTTTAATTTTTCTATGTCCAATTGTTTAAGGTAGGTGAAGCGAGAACAAAGAAAATTTGTTATTATTAAAATTGAGGGTATGTTGTGTTATAAATGCATTGCAGATAGCAGACTTTACTTTTCCCTTCAATACATGGCACTCTATAACTTGTGGTTTAATTTATATCATAATGTCGCCTTAATCTCTATATTTCACAAAATAATTAGAATAATGTGCAGGAAAAGAAAATATGTACAATTCGTTAAAGTAAGTGTTTAAAATGATCGACGTTTGAGTTATCAATGTTTCATTACATTAACGTTTGTTGAGATATTTAAACCTAATTTATTTCTGGAATTATTTAAATGAATTTGAGACCACATTTTACATTGTGCGTTTTGTGTAGGGAAATCCAGTCCGCGTTTTTTCCGCAGAAATCTCATTTAGATTTACAGATGGAAAAGAACAAATCCTTGAGAGAGCTGATATTCATTTCCTAAGGTGGTTCTTGTTCTAAAACCGTTCTGGACATGATGTAAAGCAGCGTTTCAGCAAGATCTCTTTGCAACGACGGTCGCCTGCCATGCGTCATCAGCACGCTTGTTCATCTGTGAGTGGTCAGCCTCTGCGAAGTGGCGGCTCTCCGGCGTGGGTGGCTGGGAGCTGAGCCCAACGTGGCTGGATTACATCCCACTCTTGAACGTTCTATCAATTATGTTCCCTTTCTTTACCACAAGTTGTTGAATATCTTGTTACGTAATTGCCTTCTGTATTGAAATTTGTAAAGTGCTTGGTTAACGGTGCAATGTTCAAAAAGAAAACGCCAATTGAGAAACGTGAGCTGACGTTTTTATTGTATTTTTCTTTCATTCATTAAGTCAGATTCTTCTGCTCATTTGCTTACACAATTCACAAATTCATCGTTACGGTCTAAAGAATTTAATTTATTTTTAAAACAACATCATAAGTAACAGGGTAAATAATTACATTGCGAATAATCTGCGCGTATAGAATTATTATGTTCATGAAGAATTTTGTGAATCAACCAATCACCAAGACACAGTCACGAAGGCCCAAATGGCAGAGGAAATTCTTCTACCTCGTCATCTGGTTGCGTCGGCCCGCAGTCGTCACGACGGCGTCGGCTCCTAGGCGCCGGAGAGTGGGTGGCGTCAATACCGTAGGTGGCAGCGGCGAGCCATGGCGCCGCCTCCAAAGAAATGTCAGTGCTCTCCTGTTCCCCTGAATGCAGTGGTTGTTCGCTCCGGCAGCACCGTGTGTTGAAACGGCTCGGCAACTCCGCAACCATGCGTGCGTCTTTACCGCCGCCGCCGCCGCCGCTGCCTTGCACTAGGCGCCGTCGTCACACGCCATCTCCCACACGGAATTTGAGCAAGCAGACCAAGTGACCTGTGGAGAACATGGTGGACACAACAAAGAAAATAGTTGTTCAACGGTGGTGCGAATGAGGGGTTTCTAAATGCTTGTGAGTGCTTTCTCCGTCGATAGTGCTTCGCGGGGATATCGCCTGTGTGGTAGAAATTGTCTGATGGAAGGATGATGAAGATTAATTTTGGGTGAGATTTATGTAATTAACAAATAAATTATACTTCACCTGATGACTGAAGAATGATCAGCTGCGAAGTAACCGGCTCTCTAGCTCTTTATTTTGGATACCGCGATTCATAACTTGTTCAAGCCATCTGGGTTTTGTTGTAAACAAGGTAGTTTGTGGTAGGTTATCTTGTGGGACACCGTTTTCCGTTTATCCTTATTCCACAAAAGCTACATATTTTCTTCATCATATTGTTTGCTCACCAAATAATTCCTCAATGTTATAAGATGCCACTGAAACAAAAATTATTATTATTATTATTATTATTATTATTATTATTATTATTATTATTATTATTATTATTATATTTACTTTCATTTTATTCATCGTTCAACTATTTATAGTTTAAATGTTGGGAAGGGGTTCTGAAAATCAAAAAAACGTCCGCAGTATATTTTATCCCCCATACGTCACATCCAGTTTTTACTGTTTTTTGACTAAATAAATAAATAAGATCAAATGACTGATCAAATGACGATTGTTTGTCGATCCCTGAAGCTATTTAAGTTGTACTATGCCACCTGACGGACTCGTCTTAAATGTGCCAGGCATAATAATTCCAATTTGAATTTTACAATTAAGATGTTATGAAGGCGGAGGAAAACGACAAATAGGGAAGGAAAAGAGGAAGAATACGGAAAAGAAATATCATGATTTTTATTATGTCTTTCTAACAAGACATTTCTAATATCTTCAAAACTACCAGAGAAATGGGCGTTTAAAACTTCCAATCATCAATCATCACAATAAAGTTTCTTTGTGCTCAATAATAATTTCAATATACGATTCATTTTCGAAGAAAGTGTCATCTTTATAATTTCATCTCTGACTTTTAAAGTGTTGAAGTAGGGCAGTCAAACAAGTAGCTACCAACAAAAATGGGTCGAACCTTGTTCCGACTTGTCAAGCTGGCGTTTCAGGTTTGTGGTTACCGCTATGTTAGCTGCGGGCTTTTTCACTAAGTTATTTAGTGGATCTTCTGGGTTTAAGACCTCCAAGTGCGATATAGAAACTTAAATAAAGAATAAAATTATTATTTGAAGCAATTGAGATGTAGGCATTGTAGACCAATTTTCAGTAAATATCATTGAATACACATAACTACATCAGTGTATACACATGACTGTGTAGACATCTGTTCGAGTGACTAGGTCACGTGCGACACGTGTGACTAGACCTACATTAAGAATACTCTACAGCTACACTTGATAAGTGTGCGTAGCCCCAGGTGTCTGGCGTACGCATCAACTCAGCGCTTCGGTATGAATGGGGTCGGGATTGAATTCTGACCTGAATATAGATGATTATCCCATGTTTCGTGCTATGTGTCTTGGAGAACATTGAGATCAACGTGATAGTGATATATTTCGACATCCAAGTAGTTCGCCAGGCTGTACATGATGCCATTGAGTATTTTGTTTTTCTGCTACGCTCACAATGTGGTCTGCTACACATTTGGAATTTTCTGATAATTTCATTTAGTCCGTTGCAGCAATGCAATTTTATACCCTTTTTTATTTTACCTCATGTTTTGTGTTTTTCTTACTGCGCTTATTATATAGAGATTGCCATTATTTACTTTTATTTTTATATAAACATTTATTTTGACACTTCCGATAATTACGGCAATAGTCCATTAATGCTCTGTAAGCACATACGTACTTCATTGACCAAAGTATGTACTTACGAAATCCCCGCTATTTTCTCCAGTTTCCCGAAGTAAACGCGAATTATGAAAGAATTAATGACAGAAAAATTGTTTAAAATCATTGATTATTTTCCGCAATTACGACGGCATACTCGATAAAGCTTGTATTTCATAATTCAATCCTTTCTACAATTTACCCGGATACCAGTAAATACTCTCTCAATCATTGTAAATTGTCTCAGAGAAATCTGTTTCTTTTTTTATACGATAAGTGGATGTCGTTTGGATATTTGTAGTACTGCTTTCCAATATTTATCCAGCGAAGTACACAAGCACGTAGAGTGTTTTTTCAAGGTTTACATAACAAACCATATTTAATTATTTTATTTCTTGTAAGTAATTATGTAGTTTCTCAGTTTGAATAAATGTAATTTTACAATCACTTTCCTGGTAGACTGTGTGTAATATTTTCTAACAAAAACTGACGCAACAATCAGTAATTGGAACTCAAAGATATGACTCTACAGATTTCAATATCCATTTTATATCCAATACATTTAATATCCAATATATTCAATATCCAATATTGAATATATGAAATTGTGAATGATGTGCACGAATAATCCTAATGCTTTTTGTAATATCATTTCGACTATTATGAATATTTCTTTATCAAACTTTTGTTTCGAGAGTCCACAATGCAAAGACTATTTCTCAAAAGTGACATATATCATTTCATTTGAGTTCTTAATCCTTTGAATTGTGGCTTTACTTACATATTGGAACAGCCTAACGATGTATCACAATAATCGATAACTTATCTGTAATTCATACGCTGCCGAAGTTCCTCCTTCATCTGAACGTCACGTTTTGAAACTTTTGCCCTTCGTGATGGTCATATGTAGAATTGTATATCAAGATTAACATAGAGAAATATTGCTAATAACACGGATAATAGCACCCTATTAGGTGATCTGCTTTCTTCGCCGATAGTGAATTCAAACTTTAGAAAATAAATTTGAAAACCCCAAGCATTGTAAAGGAAACAATAGAGACCAAATGTTTGATGCTTTTAAATTCTTACAATGCATAATAATTATTTAAGCAAAATGTGAATATCAATATGGTATATATTGTAATCGTTGATGCAATGCTCTCTCATTTTCCATACCTTTCTCTTGTCAACTTAACACAGAATATGCGACGGTTGAATACAATGCCTTTAGAAATGTTTGATCCACAACAGATCCAGATCGGCGAATCAACGAACCGAAACGTGAAAGAAATAGATCGTGCAAGAGAGAAAAGCGCTTTGTTTCACGTGGCCACGCGGGGACGAGTAGGTCACCAGGTAGCATAAGGTCGGGAAGAGAGTAGGTAACGTAAGGCTACGGCCACAGAGAGGCCGAAATATAGGTCGTTCCCCAAAGGACGACTGGGAAAGAAATCGACCTACTTAATTCATTCGAAGAACACCGGAATATGGCACCCGAAATCGTTATAATATTCCAATAATTTCAGAGTTAATTTTTTGAATCATTTGCGAGAAGCACTCTCAAGACAAACATGTATTGCAGATGGTGTTACTGTTGCAGATGGCCTTCCTTCCAACAAATGTCAGGGAAATGGAATTGAGAGAAAGGAGCAAGAAATCTTCGTCCGAAAAGTGTAGTAACACCAGTTTTCTGGCGCGCTGTTAGAAGGGATCGTTTGGATTCAATAAGTCAACTTCCATTTACGATATTTACTAGGCTGTCCCGGTGACGCCGCGTCCATGGCGAAGATGCCGACGTTTCGGTCGCCATTCTGCGACCTTCCTCAGGGCGTAATGCATTACGCGGAAGCCTACGCTCTCTCTTCCATTTACAAATCCGACACATCGGACAAAAACGACACATCAGGAGTTGTCCAACTGAAATTTCGTTCAAAATCGGATCTACTGACACCTAAGAAATGTAACGGAGCCGTGCAGCGGGGGGATGAGAGCGGAAATAAATTTTTAGAAGGAGTAGTTCCGTGGGAAATGGAAAGAAACCTAAACGTGAAGAGCGAGATGACATGGAGAAGTTAGGGAGCGGGATCGAAGCTGATCGATCGTTTTTGAAGGCTAAATAATCCTTCGCACGTCTGCCTTCAGAGGGGAAGTGAAGCTGACTGTCCTATGTTGTAGATTTACTGCATGTAAAAGGTTCTCAAGATTAAAATAATTCTCTGAGCTAAATTCTAATCGCCCTTTTTGTCGCCAGAAACTTTCGCTATATAGTGAAAGGAATATAGCAAAATTTGCGTTGTCAGGCGAAAGAGTAGACCTGTTGGCTTGAGCCTCGTCCTGTAAAATAAATCATCACTGGATTAAATTGAGAAATGTTGAGACCACCGACGAGGGAGAGAAAATTGAAAGGATGTGAGTCAACGGATACAATTTCTTGAAAGGTGACCCGTGCCTTGGCAGTCAGAAACCTCGCCTTTGTCCGCTGCGTTTGAGATTCGATTCCCGCAAAATCGAAGAGAAAATTGTGGGGGAGAAAGTTTTCCCGTTCCCTCTGCCTCTCATTCCACCACCTTCTCCATCTTTACATTCGCTGTTCACTCATCACTGTTATCATCGTCGTCGTCATAATTACATCTCAAAATAAACGTGTTGCCGGAGAGATCAGATAAATAAAAACCTAAAGAAGTTCTTGAAACTATTAAGGCAGTTTTATCCCTTGGTTTCTCAGATCTTCAATGTGAGTGGGTGGCTAGAAGGGGTCGAGAAAAGGGCCCACAGGAACGAAGTACCATGAAGGCTCAAGGGAGCGGGATGATTTAGAGTGAATACGAAGTTAGAGAAAAAGAGAAATGCTGTTCTTTGATTTAATAAATTAAATCGATTAATGAACGAAAAAAATAGATTACTTAGCTTTTCTAGAAGAAATATTTACAGATAAATAATTATTAACAAACACAATTTTTTTAGTTATCGAGCTGTTTTACTAAAGCAACTTATCCGTCATTTTGTTGCATTTTGACAATGTAACATTTCTATTATTCATATTTATCTTACATTTTCAGTTTTCAGCAGGAAGTTACCAACTGTACAAAAATAATGTTACTTACTACTGGCAATAAGTTGCACATAATAGAATTATCCAATGCATTCACAATTATCTAATCGCACAATTAAAGATCGATTTGATTCGGTCGAGCGAGGTCGAAGGAGCTGCGAGGAGAGGTCGGGGGGGGGGTGGCGAAGGAGCGCGGGTCCGCCCTCACGTTATGCAGCGTCGGCGGATTCGGGGCGCTTTCGCGGGGGCCGCGTTGGCCGCCGAGCGCGAGAAAGCGGCAGTGGCGGCGGCGGCGGCAGCGCGCCCGAAAAACCGCCAACGCGCCGCGCCGCGCCGCCCCGCGCCGACGCGCTCGCCCGTGGCAACCGCCCGCGCTCCCGAACGGCGCGACGGCAGCGCACCGCGCGCCAGGCGGCAGCCCGAGGAACAACGGCATAAAGCTCGTATCTTTCAAACGTTTCTGATTTAAATGTAAGGCGGAAACACGTTTGATCAGCTGGGATGCGATTATTCAATCGGGAGATTCGTGACAAGAACCTTTTAGTTGGTACTACATGAATATTAACTTTTTGGCGTTAAAGTTAACAACAGATTACTCTGCGTCGTCACACGCGTTCCTTTGCGTCGTCGATTCCGCCATTTTAAATCCAGTTAGTTGAAGAGTTCCAATAGTGTGGTAATTTGTGTGTTGAGAACAATTAATCTATCCCAAACCATATTAATACACTAATCAATATTAACCAAACCAATGTTATCGACTGTGTTAGCCAAGTGTTAATTGGCGGGTCCTAGAGTTCGAGATCCGTCGGTGGAGGATTTTCGGCCCTAATTACCACGCTGACACGAATTAAACTCCTGTTTGGAGGAGAATTCTAGCGGCCGCTGCTCGTAATTTTCTAAGTTTTTTTCCGATTAGTTGAATGCTGAAAATTTACCTAGAAAATGTCGAAGCAGTATCTTAATGCACATGAAACGGACCGCGCACGATATTTTCTCATTTTTTTTACCATGCGCTCTTCTTACACACAAGTAATTGCGTGCACTATACTACTACACACATTGAAACCTTAGAGATTGGCTAGAGCTTGGTCCCCGCTGGAGGTGATATTTGGAGATGGAAAATCCTGAAAGTCATCCTGTAGGTTGGCGCGAGCAGATATCGCGTGCAGTGGGGGAAGGGATACTGCAAGCTCTTGGGATATACCAAGCTAACACTTACGTGGCTAACAATACCCGTAGCGGTTGACGTAGCATTCAGGAGTTGATGAAAAAATATACTAATTTGTTCATTTTAGAGAGTCGAGAATATTAATATTAGATTTGAATACATTTGTGATTTCCAACACACACAATGCCGCACGTTTTAAATTTTCTTGAAATCGGGATATAAAATGGCGGAATTAGCTTCACATATGCCATCACTTTTCTTTGAATCGAGGGACTTTTCGGGGACGCACAGCCGAGTCTGCAACACGATGTACAGACACTTCAAGATCCTTAGCGGCGAAGGGAGGCAATTGGAAAAGTCCCTCCAACATCATTGTTTATCCAATTTGTTTTTTGTTTTGTTTTTGGTAACTTTACGATTGGCTTAGAATTTTTTAGGAAATAATTCGTTACAAAAGCTTTTTCCTGTAAGCTCTTTTAAAACCTTGTGTTTGAAAATTGTCACTTGAAAGGAGTTAGGCAGGCAATATTTTCAGAGCGTCCAACGCAGAGATCAATCATTTTCGATTCAAGAAATACGAGGTAGAAGGGAAGTTGAGAAGTACAACATTTTTTTTACAATATGTTACTAGAATACAAAGGTTTCTGTTTGAAAAATACATATGTGATCATAAAGCATTGGTTCAAAATGAAGACATCATGATGAGCTTCAGACCTTGACAAACTTACAGAAATTAATCTCGGCATTTCTCTGGAGATAAATTAAAAATATCAATCGTGTATTCTCTACACACGTTGAGGTTTTAGTATTTTTATGTAACTCTCAGTAGTCCTTAAGAACACAGGCATTAAATGTTCTAATGAATTGAAAATGAAATGAATATGTTCCAAAAATAATCCACTAATATGAAAATTTCCGGTACGAGAACTGAAAGTTGATATTTCTCGTATTGTTAAATGAAAAGACGTCTACAGCTACGAAGTTATAGGCAATATTCACGACTAAACAGGCACGACTAGACAATGCAGTGAGTCTACGACCTCTTCGTTCGCCTTCTGCAATCGGCTGAACGAGGCCAGGGCATTGCTATTTGCCCAGGCCTCCGGCGCGGCGCGGCTCGGCGCGGCGCCTCGAAGAAGTGTTGAAGCGCGGGTGGCGTGTTGCGCCATCATCGCCCTCCTCCGACGCTGCGCTGCGGCGCCCTGGCATATTGCGGCAGAAATGCCAGCGCGCACGACCGCCGCGTTTCCAGCCTCAGGAGAGACTCGCGCCCGCGTGGCGCAACGCCCACCCTCGCTTGACTAACGGAATGGTTGACGTAAGCGATTTATCACTCCGTGCGATTGGCATTGGATTGAACGCGTCTGTTTTACCTCGATTGCTTCGTGTGATGTGATTGTGTTCAGCGAGTGAAACTGGCGCAATTTGAAAAGAATGTTGCGGTTCGCTCAGCGTCATAAAATGTAAGAAGAAAGTTGAAGAAAAAATGTAGTATCTTTCAGTCAATCAAATCATTCTTTCGCAGAATTTCTATATCTCACGTGATTTTTTAAGATAAGATACTCTTCTTCTGTAACAGGAAAAATCACTCACAAGATGACGTAGATAATGGTTTTATCAACTACCTGCCCTTTGTAGAGCATAAGTAGATACATTACAGGTTTCAATTTCTTCTCTAAATTTAATCAATGCTTTATCACAAATACATTCTATTGTCGTGAGTCAAGTATTTTGAAAAAATTTAGTTAATGTATTGCATTTCATATATTAGCACAATATGTTTTTAATCATTTTCATCCGAATAACCCAGAGCACGCTAATGTAAAGCATGACGTAGACTGGTAATCGATAATGGAGTGTTCTGTATTTTATAGAACTGTTTCTTGTCAAAATTTAGTAAATACCATTCTCATTAATATCAACCCGAAAACTATTTTTTTATCGATATTATTATTACTAACATTTTTGCTATTCCTTCAGAAGTTCATAATAAGGATTTATTCTAAAAGAGTTAGAGTGGAAAAATATTATAAATTTCGTTAAGCTCGTATAAAAATTTGCCGGAGACATAGTTGGAAGCATCCCTGTTACTTATACAAGTATAATGTACCTAATGAAAACAATAAATCGTTGCAAGTTATAGTTGAAATATAAAAAGATGTATAATTCAATTATATTTAGTGAGGTACCATCAGCGAAAGTCGAAATTAACTTTCGGAAATGTCTCTTTTTAAAAACAGTCTTAAAAGAAAGTTTCAGATCGGTCATCGTATTTGAATACTTACTGTATCATCACCATCATTATCACAATACTTACTAATGATACCAGTGGTAAAAGTTTCGTTTTCTTTTCCAAGTAAGAAATTCCAAGCGGCACCAGGCTAATAGGCTGTGTGGTGCAATCCATTGAGCAAAATAAAATCACTTTTATCGTGTTCACACTATTTTTTAAACAGCCACATTGATTTCCCATTAATTTTAATTCCAGCATACAAATCAATTAATTGGGTATCATGTTAAGAAATGTGATGGCTAATCAGATGAAAATATTTTGTTTTCTTTGTTACAATCAGTTTTATTTGAACGTCTGAACATCATCTCACTTTTGACACTAGTACTAACAATTGAACCTTTAGCACGTTGTGCATGCCCTAAATGGAATTGTTTTTACTAGTAGCTGTCTCAAAACATCTTTATAGCCTTTATTATTTTAGATGTCCCGTTTAAAGACATTTTTTGTTTGAGTGTCTCTTCACATATATTTACGGCAATCATCATGTCATTTCACATAGTTATAACATACGCATTGTTTCTCTCCCGTCCATTAAAGTATTTCATTATTATTGACCTTTTATTATAATCATCACCATAATCATCGAACTTGTTTCGAAAACTCGACAACGTTTTGGGGAACAGAGATTTGTAAAGTTTCCCCTTTAATCCTCAGCCGGCTAAACTGTGATTTCAACGGAAGCCGAAATCACGACAATCAGGGTGTCTTTCCCATCGGAGCCCCCCGGTGATCATCCCACGCCTACGTGGGCGATCTGCCGACGAACTGTCCGCCCTCGCGAACCGCTCCTTGAGTGACAAGGTGTTCGCCGAGCGTCTTTTATCTCGACAGCTACGAGAGTCCGCAAGGCAGTGGCCGAGATAAACTGCGCCGAGCTTGAGGGCTGTGCGGCGCGCGGATAGTCAGTGGAGGCTTTTTGATTCGCGCAGTGCTCGTGGAGGACCTCGTCCCGCACGAACTTCTTCCAGCGGACGTCCTTCTGCGCACAGCGCCCCTTTCGCTAAAGAACCCCGCGGCCGCAGCGGCCTGCGCGGGACTCGAAATGCCGCCGGCGGAGGTAAATTTATTTTTCAAAAGTTGGATGATGGTTTCCATGAGGTTAATAATTTGTGTATCAAGCTTGTCAGATGAATAAATATTCGTTCTGTTGATGGAAAAGGAAATTCATGTTCTAGATTTGAATGAATTGAATAATTTGAATTCTATGTATTTTATCATTTTCGTTTATGTGACGAACTCAACATTGACAAAATATGGAATTTATGGATTCGAGCCGCGGAAGCTTACGTGTGCATTGACAAAAGATTGTGATGAACACAAACGTTATTCTTATAAAAGAAGCTTATTTACACAAAAAACAAGTTGACATTCGCTCTTCGCACTTTAAAGTTTGGTATCGTTGTTTTCGTGTATAAAGGATATTTTTATTTTCATTTTTCCAAACTTTGTATTCTAAATTGTATAACTAAAATTATCCAAAAGTATGGCAAGCGAATTTTCTCCATTTGCTGGTCTTCCTGGAACTGGTTTTACACATTATAAGTAATAGTTATTCATCATTCAAAACAATATAGCAACTTATTAATTGTGGAATACTTTGTTTACGCGGAAAATCTTTTAAAACATGGAAATTGAAAGAAAAATAATTGAAACTTGTGAAAAATGACAAACTTAGCTATGAAAATACTTAAAAATGCAAAATGTTTAAATACGACAACGCAAGCGTCGCGACGACCAAACGACGTAGCAAAATTCAGAAAAGCTCATTCAAATATGTTTTGGTATATAATACTTGTTTCCGTAACTCAATCATCTACGGCTTCACGTCTTGTCCTCTTTGAATTTATTTTCTTAATCTAGCGGCTATTTTTAGCGCAATTCGGATGGTTCCACTTTTCTCCATTTAATGGTTTCTAATACAGCTCACCAAACAATTTTTATCATAACCATATCACGTATTAGTATCATAATTAGGGGACAAATTTTAATCAAAAGTTGTTTTTGTCTTTTCACATTAGGACAATACCGATTAGTACAGAAATTAATTTTTTGCTTCAATAAAAGGAAATGACTCATTTTCATTAGTCATTTGTTTGCATTTTTTTGGTCGATTTCGACTAATAGGCCACCTTTTCCGTCATTAATTGCACTTTTCTTGTTTTCATCGACTTACATATAAGTTTAATGATACTTGCTTTAAATCATGTTTATAGCAAACAACATGTTTTTCACAGAATTCCTGAGTAGCCTGTTCCATTTCTTCGCTCAAAAATTATAATGACAGTCGTGAGTAAGTAATCTAAGGTTTCTGTGACGCCGTTTAGCGCCATTGTCGGTTCGACCGATTTCGGAATAACTAAGGACAGAGATTTCTGGTAAAAATAGAACAAAAGTTAGCAAGCTGATTCCACTTGTACGAATGGAAAAGCCTCGATTACATCAATAATGTATCCACCAGCTTCAGTTATTAATCCGAACTGATTTTGGTATTTTTTTATTTTTCTTTGGTTTTAGGGCATTTTAAAATCATTTTAACATTTTATTGATCACTTTTGGCGATGTTTTAGGTCATCAAAATGCGCCCCCTAGTCATTATGTTCTTTATATTCACCGTCTGTCAATTTGAAAGGCGGCTTCATATTTCATTTGACCGGTACATCAAAATGATGACACTTGAATTGAAAAATTAGTTTTAGTAATTGCTATATTACCGTTCATCACCATTACAATCACTTATACATTTGGGATGAAAGCAATCATTTAATTTAAAAACAAAATTATGAAAAGAAACTATGTTCACTGTAACTAAGACAGAAAGGATTATCTAAATTTGATGTCTGGAAGAAGAGTTTAGTCTGGTGTTTGAATTTCAAGTAAAACGGGGTCTCAAAGTTAGTTTAAGAAATAATACAGCCAAACCCATCTTAGCACTAAATGCAATTTAATGTACTTTCAACATGAATAAAGAATATATATTATATATATACTAGTATATATTATATATATATATATAATATAATATATATAGAGAGAGAGAGAGAGAGAGAGAGAGAGAGAGAGAGAGAGATATCAGAAGGGTTATTTATTTCAAGACAATGATATGATCAAATTCTTCTTTTGTTTAATGGCTTTGTATTGTTTTGGCTCGTGTTTTGAAGTAAAAGGTCACGATAATCTAATATATCTTCTACCAATCTATCAATGTCACGATTCATCTCTCATTAATCCTTCTAGAAAGGTTATATGCAATCAAGATTTATTTTTAAAGAATTATTCTCGATTGAAAGCACAATGTGATGGCACAAAATCTGCTAAGTATTTAAGATTCTAGCAAAAGCTTGTGTTCGTCTCTTAATCACTTCATTAATCTTGCAATTTAAAGAATGAAAAGCTTAAATTTAGAAACTTACACTTTGTATAGATTGTGTATACATCTGTTCTTTACTTGTTTTTATATCCATAGTTAAACAGTTTTAGAGAAAATAATTCCTTAAAAATGACCATCTTTAAATGAGCTCGCATATAAAACACACATTCATCAAAATTTATCTCGCCAAATGTTATGAACTGCATACATCTGTTGTGCAAAGTAATAAAATTATTTCCTATAAACTACGATAAATATAAGATAAAATCAACGATTACATTTTAATTATTTTGTGTTTGTTGATATCAATTCTACGTATGTTTAATAACATATCATGTGTATCTATCTACAATCGTGTATGAGCAAGGTCGCAAAAATATTAATAATGTAAGGAGTAACACCAAGAAATGACACTGTTTAATCCGTTGGTATTCAGAGCATTGCTAATGCTGAAACAGGACACATGTTGCAAGGTTACTTTCCCAACAGATTAGTAAGATAAGTTTTCCAAGACAGTTATCTCCACTGCAGATGCAATCATTAATGTCTGGGACATTAACATATCCAGAAAATCAGAACAAATACTTTGCATTCAGGACGTCAGCGACAATGGTGTCAGACCTGTTGGAGATAAAAAATGTTACGCCACTTTTTCACCCTGGCGTATCAGGTTGCCACTATAAACAATTTCAAAGTTAGAGCTCATTTCAAAATCTATAATGAACGTCCTTCCCAACCCCAATCTTTTTTCTGTGTTTTGGGTATACATTTACAAAGTATTAGTCTCAATGCTTTCCTTTGTTGGAAACACCTCCATTTCCGTAACCCCATTGTCATAATACCTCCTTCTACTGCCTCTTTTACTTTGAATCTTAAATTAATTTACACATTTAATGAAAATGTAAACTTCTGAAACATTGGACCTTGAATTATGTTGTTTTATTTTCACTAAATCCCGATCTCTAAAACACATTTTGTATCACTAATAATACGCTCAATTTGCTTCCCTCCTTACGTTACCCAAGGGTTATTCGAATCAGTATGGAATCTAATTGCTCTAGTGGGTGAATTATTCTATTGATTCAACTTGAAATATGTTTTTAATTCAACGGAATCAGACCCAACTGATTGTCTGATCAGACCCAACTGATTGTCTGCCTTAATGATACGTTTTAATTCTGTACTGATTTTCTACGTTCAATAATTATGTTTCTACATTAATAAGTCATTTCAACGACAATATTATTACAGCGGATATCCGATTTGCAAACAGCCTTCCGTCATTGCATGTAACAACGCTCTCCTTTCGGGGTCAGCCGCTCTCAACGCCCGCGGTTGTCGTTCATAACAGTTCCGCACAACGTCTGACTTCCTGGCGGAAATCTTATTAGCGTTTGAAAATAACGAGTACCGTTGCTGAAGTCTCGTGTAAGACAACATATACTGCTTGACACAAAGGAGGCGGCGAATAACTTTCTAAAATTCCCTTTGGATTGAAATCGTCCAAGCGCTTACCTTGTATAATGATATTGTATTATATATATATATATATATATATATATATATATATATATATATATATATATACACATTCTTCGGGTGCATACTGAAGCGGTGTGACTCGAAAATCCAATGAAAACATCGTTGAAAATAACTGCGTGCTACGTCAGCTTGATACGCAATATTACCATTACGAAAAACAATTTCAGTCTGTGACTTTAATGCGTGGAAAGACAACGAACCCAACCCTAACTCTGTGGACGTAGCAACGTTGCTACCGGCCAACTTTGGGTGGAGACAGTGAACAAACAGATGGGCGGGCAGTCAGTGACTGGCGGGAGATATGGTGGGAAGGCAGAAGAGATCCCTGGAAGTGCAGGTGTGAGGGTAGACGGATGAGTGCCCTGAAGGGCTAGCAGGTGGACGAACAAAGGTTCGAACGTGGAACGGACGGGTGGGTAAACGGACAATGGGGGAAGACGAATGGGCGGGCAGACGGGCGTATTGACGAAGAGATGGTCGGGCAGGCGGGCAAACGAACGGTCGGGAGAACGGGTGGGCGAACGGGCAGGGGAACAGCCAGGCGAACGGGTGGGT